>OX422213.1:115121975-115616975 GCA_949130495.1 Sambucus nigra
TATATATATATAGTATGATAATTAAATGAAACATACTTGAAATTACAGATAGTGCACATAGATACTAGCCTTCTAGTTCTTATGCGTACGCATTCAATAGCCCTTAGACCCGTTCGAGAGTCATTACCCCTGTAATGAGATCTCTCGTATTGTCCCATTTGGACAGTTTGGGACTGCATAATTTCTGTATAATATTCTTAGTGGCTTAAAGTTGTTACTTTTGGAGGAAGTTCTACAGTTGTATCCTAATGTTCTATTGGTACATACTAGATTGACAAGTGTGACTGTTATTTCAATTGATCAATTGAAATAACACTCACACTTGCCAATCTACGGCGTGTACTTGGAGAACTACAGGGTTATGCTGCTGAATGTTTTTCAAATCGTAACAATGTGCATGAGCTGTTAAGTATATTATAGAAAAATGCGGGTCTTGAATGGGATAGGACCACTCACCCTTTAGAGGAGATGGGGGGAAATAGAAACTTCTATTATAAATTGAATTTGAATATAAATAAGACATAATTAAATGAAACATACTATAAATCTAAGTTTTGTTTATACTAATCCATGAATATACGTTTCGTACCTTTAATAGGTGATTAGTTGTGGTAGCTGTGATGGGATATCCGAAATACAAAGAGTGGATGGGTGAGACAAATAGAATGGGGCATGTGTTTCGCCGAGGTGCTAACGAATTTATGAAATATGCAAAGAGATGTCATAATGATGAAGAGTTTCCGTGTCCGTGTGCTAGGTGTAAGAATGGTAAGGTGTTTGAGTGGAAAACAGTTGAACTACATTTGTTGAGATCGAGTATGCAAGATAGTTATCGATTTTAGAGTTTTCATGGTGAATTGAAAGTTCCTTTTGTCCCCGACCAACCTTCACAACAACCTTCAACAAGTAGAATAGATGTAGAAGGGGATGACATAGATCATAATATGTTAAAGGATTTAGTTGATGATGTGTATGGAGTTTATGAAGCAAAAGAGAATGAAGTTACTAATGATGTAGAAGGTTCAAGTGCTCGTGAAGATATCATCATAAAACTTGACGATGACAACCAAAGTTAAAAATTTAAGGCGACCGAACCGTTATACTGTAGCTATGAGAAAGATCAAACAACTTTACATGCCATGGATGGTTTGCACAGTTTGAAGATCCAATACGGTTTGTCTGGAATAGCATGACAAGAATTCTGAAATGGGTGAAGGGCTTATTACCCAAGGAGAATACACTTCCAAATAACTATCATGTTATGAAGAACAGTTTGAAAGGTTTGGGAATGAAGTACAAATCGATTCATGCCTGTGTGTATGACTGTATACTATACCGAAAGGAGTATGAAAATCTCGATCGTTTTCCGAAATGCGATGAGCCTAGATATGTCCAATCTACTAGTACTGAAGACACAAGCTCAAAACTACCTCAAAAAGTATTGAAATATTTTCCCTTTGGGCCTAGATTAAAGCGATTTTTCACACTGCCATGGATATCGGAGGCAATGACTTGGCATGCTAGGGAAGAGGTATGGGTAATATCATGCGTCATCCTATTGATTATACTGCCTGGAGGAGGATGAATTATGAGTATCTCGATTTTTCTCGAGAACAACGCAAAATTCATTTGGCTATATCAACAGATGGTTTCAATCCATTTGGAAATCTAAGCACTAATCAGAGTGTATGGCCAATGATCCTAGCCCCCCTCAACCTCCCTCCTTCACAGTGTATAAGACCTGAATTTTCGATGATGGCTTTATTGATACCTGGGCCAAAGGCACCAAGTGATGACATCGACGTCTACCTGGTGTGACACCCCGACCAATTAAATACCGGGTAGCTACTCCTTTATGAAATTAATACAAAATATCAAGTTGGTTCAGTTGTATCATCACTATCAAAAACATATGATTTATTACTAGCCACCTAATATTAAAAAAGAAAGATGCCAAATTTTATTAATTAAGTTAACATAATCCAAGTAATTAAGTCAACAACCATTAATCGCATAAATAATCTCAAACGGATAATCAACGAAAAGAAATAAACTGAGTCTGGAGTAAACACTCCAATAATAATACCAGAGTAAAATAGAGTCCCGATACAAGAGTCTGAATAAATAAACCAAGATGTGATAAAACTAAAAGTCTGAGAATGCTATCTCCAAATGGAAATGGGAGACATGCCCTAACAGATGAGTAACCCTGAGTAGAATCAAGTACAGCATATGAAGGCATCTAATACCAAGATCTTTTAACTTCCACTGCAGCTACAACACCTCAATGTAATGGAACTCCTATGCTTGGCGTCCCTATGGCTGGGCACCTAAAATGTTTTTAAAAAACAAAATAGATTTGGAAAAAAATGGGTCAGAGCCCGAGGTAAAAACAGTTTAAAAGTTTAGCAAGTGTTTAAATTACCATTTAATAATGCATATTATAAACATGTTAATTGCGCACTCTCACCTGAGTTCTCACCTCTTAACTAATATGCATGCCTAACGTATTTCCTTAACCCATCCTAGTTATGCCGCTAACTAACTAGTCCGTACCATTCCTACTTTCACACTCTATCATGGGGTATCTACTCGTAACACCCAAACAAGTTATATTCATAGCCCATATTCACATTCATTATATTACTTATCTCAAGTGTTAATTAAGTTCTCACATTCTTAGCCCATTCAAATATCTTAGTTCTTCACATCTACTAAGCAACAGTGAACTAGTCACAAGTATATATATAAATCACTCACAGTACGTATATATACATATATGGAACCCCTAAGCTATGCGGCGGTGCATGCATACTCTGCTATCAAATCCATGTACATCACGTGCGTAAGGATCACGTGATCCGAATCACTCGGGAACCGTCAGAATACAAATCACACATATTGGAGGCAAACATAGTTCACATACCCATGGGTCATGCACATACCTACGCTCCCGTGGTCAGCTGACTTATCAACTCACAAATAAGTCATTCACAGTCCTATGTCCTTAAGGTACCAGTCTAAATCCCCCCTGAAGGCACACAAGGATAAGAGGGTCCTCTTTTAAAAAAAAACTAACCTATCGTTATAGCAAGTATGGTAGGTATGTCATACACATAAGAAATCCATTCACTAGGCATTCACACAACCTTAGTAATCATATTTCAATATAGATATTCACATTCTATCTAGTAAGCCTCGTACGTAGTAAGATTATCCCGAACATCATACGTAATTATATATTTAACTTGATAACTTTCTCTCATCGTGTCAATTTGAGTACCTAAACCTACCCCAAAAGGTTACTAGGCCTCTTATTAGTTTCTAATGTTATATCAGTAATTTAAGTCCCTCCATTACTGTTCTTATCCTTACCTCAGTGTTTGTTCCCATTATAATTTCAATTTGAACGGTTTTTAACCGTAACTCACTAGGTAGTCCCTCGTAAGCAATAGTGTTCAAATCCCTAAGGTAATCCATTTTTTCGTGCTTCAACTAAGACCCTACTGACCTTAACTAAGTCCCCCAATATCGTATTAATCACCATAAAAATCATTATCGGCTTTGGGATTTTCCTTAAACCTTAAAGGGAAACAATTACCAAAAATCAGAAGAGGTCGATCGATCGAAGAAAAGGGGTCGATCGATCGACATTCTTGAGTCAATCGATTGATTAAACGGATATTTGCCGAGCATTTTCTTTAACACTTACGGGTTTCCTCTTTTAACACCACTAATTCTTCGTTATAACGTCCCAAACTCCCAACCAAGTATACTAATAATCGTACCAACATATTTGCATAATTTTCAACATTTTATAATCATCAAATTACAATGGGACATCAAATTCTTGGATCAATTCACATAAATTTCATATAAAACCTTAGTTCTCCTATTTCTTCAAGAACTCTAATTAATTCAGTATAAATTCATAATTCTCTACACATGGATCATGATTTCATGGCTGCTAAAATCCCAAAAGTTAATCTACATGCAAAACCTACCCAGATTACGATTTCAATTCTTCAAATCCATTCAATTAACGTTATTCAAGGTTATTCTCCAATTCTAACCTAACATGGATGATATATGCAATAAATTATTGCAAGTTAAATCACTTGCCTGAAATAGAGATTCTGATCCAATGAAGTAGACGGTATGGTTATGATCCTTGCTTTTCGATCTATTCGGTGGTGGCGATGGTGGTGCATAAGCCTCTAAGTGGTGGTTATGGCCATGGAAAACCCTTAGAACTTATCCTCTCTTCTTCTCTAACTACCATGATGATTTTTGGTTCTGAAAACCCTAAGGGACTCAAGTGTTGGCTGATAATATCAGTCTAAAATTCGTAGGTCCTTATTCATCAAAAATAGGAATGACTAAAATACCCTCCCTGGTTGTCGGTTAGGCCTAAAAATGCGCCGGGACCAAACTAAACACCCGGCTAGTGTTTTCTGAGTATCTCGACCCTTACGGATACGTTGACGCACTCAAAATGATCATACGGATGACATAAAAATAAAATACTTTTAAATCCATTAAATTGGATCCGGACACGACTAACACGTGCGTCCCAACTAAATTATCGAAACTGTCGTATTTTCAACTCACAACAATTTTAATAAACTCAATAATCACATATTACCATAATTACTCAACAATATTCAACATTATCATCATAGTTAAATACTAACTCTCGTCTCGCTAGTTATTTAAATCCGAATTAATTATCCCAAATTAATTTAATTAATCTCATAATTAAAAGAAATTTTATTTAATTAATCTCATAATAAAATACGGGGTATTACATACTTCCCTCCTAATAACGGAATTTCATCCCAAAATTCGGAAAAATGAGCATACCTGGAAAAATTAGGTATCCTCTAGTACTCAAAACAAAATACAAAGAAAAGCTCAGTCACTACAGCTCTCGCTTCGCAACAAGTTTGTTGAACTTTCTTAACACTTTATCAGTTATAGGGTTACACCTCCATAAATTCACCTCACGTTGTGTTCTTACTAAACAACATTCGAAAAAGAATAGCCTACACATCATTGGATGTATTATCTCAATATTTTTGTGTGTTCACACCTCACTTCGTATCATTTCCCACATTTATTTAAACACAAAACTCCCATCCTATAAGAAATCATATAACATCTGACTACTCTTGTCCATTCTTTGAATTTCTATTCCCGGCGTCGTGACTTTTACACAAGAAAAAGCCACTTCAGATGGTTAGTGATTAACCCATTATAGTCATCGGACACCAACTTTTGACTGATCGAAAACTCTGATAATTCGCTCACCTCTAAGCATCTAGAGGAAGAATGGTAAGGTTTATCCACTCTAAACCTCAGTAAGCACCTTGTCCCTTATAAATAGGTACGGGTGCCTTCACACAACTTTCCTATAAGGTAATATCCTCTCCCCATTACCATATTATACTTCACTTACTAAAAAAAATGAGATGATCAATTCCACTAGTCATTAATCACCTTGCGCCTATTCCTCGGGCTATAGGTGATCTAACTTTCTCAAAACAAAAATAATCCCACTACTTTCTTATACTCCATATCGAAGGTGGGTTTTGGGTATTTCATCCTCGTTCGGATTAATACAGGGTAGGACCTCATACCGGCGCGGTCACTATCTAATAGTGTAAATTACCCACGAATATAATAATTTCTTTCTTTCCTGATAATCTATTCCACACATTCGAAGAAAATCGTTACTCATCTTTATGATTGCAACCCATCAAAGAA
This sequence comes from Sambucus nigra, assembly GCA_949130495.1. NCBI lineage: Eukaryota > Viridiplantae > Streptophyta > Magnoliopsida > Dipsacales > Adoxaceae > Sambucus > Sambucus nigra. The sequence goes on from OX422213.1 coordinate 115,127,742, forward strand.
ATTTACCATATTGACTCTTCCGCTACTGGAATCGTCGGCTCGAAACCAAGTTTCTGGTTGGTACCCTTACTTCAATCGATTTCTATCTATAAGTGGTGCATGTAGGGATAGTATTTATGTTCCACTCAGCACCGACTTCCACTTATAACTCCTCCCATTATGTGGTACTTAATGACCCTCTCTTACTTCGGCATATACCAAAAGTTCCGGCCCGTGCACCATTTTCACCACATTTTGCACATCTGGACTCCTTATACCTTATTGACATCCTCACTTTATTTATGCGTTAGCTACCCTCAACCTTCGATTGGGTGGAACTCCACTTCAAATTGCCCATGATAATTAAATATTTATGTTCTCAAGGGATACCCCCTTTTTAAACGGCTTCCCACTTCCCTTCAACCAATTTTGGACGTGCTACTCTAATTGCACATGAATCTATAAATTGTCGTCCTTCTCACGATGCTTAATCCACTCTAGCACTTCCATTTCGTTATTTCCACAAGTAAGAATTTGACCCATCTATGCCTCTTCTTCCGGCGATCTTGACACCAAAAAACAGAGGTGTCCATACACCCTATACATCGTGCAAATGGGTTTTAAACATCACATACGCTTCATAAGTACTCAAAACTCTTTTATCCTTGCATTTGCAATGTGGCTACACCAATTTGGGTATTCTCAATCACCCCTAAAGTCGAAATTCTAAAGCCTCCTCAACATCATTTCATCCTTCAACCCACTAAAATAAAACAAAATTATCAATACTTCCTCACCACACAACCGGCTCTACTAGCCTTATATCGTAATTTCTTCTTTAACTTACCATTATAACTATATACTTCCCTAACGATCGAGGTACCCAAATCATGGACGAATGGTCAAATATCTCCTTACTACCAACCTCACGCTAAGTTTCATGCGTGGTATGTCTCGCAAAGAGAAATCCAAACAAGGAACCCCCCCCCCCCCCCCCGATACACTACTTCCTAGCATTATCGGTCATCGAAATCCGTTAGGCCTTCAGTCCATAACATGTACCCTTATATTCCCGTCTCTTGACAACAATGTTACATCTCCTTTCACAAAATTCTTAAACAAGGAACTTCTTCCGAAAGACACTGTCTCTTAACATTGATGGTAATCACATTCCATAAACATCATGCAAATATAATCGGGGCTCTCAAAATCTCATCGCAGACATGTAACTATGAGTATTAATTACCACGTCTCTAAAGGGTGATATAAAAACACACTCTTCTTATTACCACATCCTGAGCGTTAATTATAATAACCAGTTCAATATTTCCACTGAATAGTAAACCAAATACACTCCGAAACAATATCAATAAAGTCTCTACACATACAGGGAACCAATATCTGAGACCATTATACTTTTTGAAGTCTCACAATATATATATACCTATATACAAATATATATACGCGAGTCCGACCCTCTCGCAGATGGGGCCTCGCCATAACAGAAACATTCTTCACCAAGGTAGTAACCCCGATGGACTATCAATAACCACACACAATTGGTTTAATCATTATCATAAAATCATAATTAGGATAATATCATACACTTATAACACAGCACTAAAGAGAGTAATCTCAATAAAGTATATATAAATATCGATACACCCATTTATCCTCCATGGATCACACTAAAGGTAACCCCACAATACGAGGGAAAATATTCACATAAACAATAACATTGTTGAGATACTCACTAAACTCGTCTCTCATGCAAATATAGCAATAATAAAAATAATATAATGTAATTCATTACTGACACATACAACACGTATCATAATCTGAGGATATAACTCATACTTCTACCTTGCCAATCGCCCTGGCTGCTCAAATGGTTCCTGGACTTTGCACACCAGTCCGTACCAAACCTAAAATTTCAGTAACTATTGCGCTTTCTAGGCACCTTGCCCTTATCCCTCTACTTTTTCGGGGAAAATTTTAACGCACGGGTTTACTCCCCATAAAATACCTCTACACATACTTCACTTATCGTCGGTCACACTGACCATGTTAAGGTTGTCCTTCTCTCGGACGTTGGTAGTCTCGACTCTGATGACTACCTCCTTTGTTCCCTTAGCTTTGATGGCCCTAAGGAACATGCTACTGGCTTCAGCCACTCTTACTGAAATCACCATCGCTCGGTAACAATTTAGTTATTCAAAACCTTTAAATGGGTCTCCTAATGGGTCTCCCCCTTGTGGTGCTTCACCAACACCATTTCCTCCCAGTCTTACTCTATCTAAATTCTTCGATTATTGTATCTCCCCTCAGAAGGAAGCTTTTACTTCCATATTAACAAAACGTGACATTGTTACCATCTGCATTGGCCGTCCAATCAGAATTCCCGAGAAGTGTTAACAATTCTTCTTGTGAATTAAATTTGTTTTTCCTTAAATGTCTTCTTCTCCACTGTACCTACTTCATTCGGTGTAAGGTTCTATAATTAATTAAATTTCTTTATACAAAGTGACCTCTGTCCGACCCTCTTGTGTGAGTTCAGAAAAATGTTCGCATTTTATCCTGAACATGTGATGAAAGAACTTATGGTTAAACCATACGTATGCGCCTTCTCTTGACAAAACATTCCACTTCTAAGTGCGATTGTTGCCTCTCACCATTTTAACTCTGCTCTTACGAGCCAAGAAAAAAATTACCCCAAATTTTCATTTTCAATTAGCCATACTCCAATATATGCCCAAACCTTTGATATTTTTTTTTCATTGGCTAACACACGCCATTTCCGCGTTTCTAGTATTTCCACTGTTGGTTATCTTCAATGTTTCGTCTGACTCTCTCCCCAATCCAACCTGGCTGGGTGAGTCTAATTTGCCCCCACTTTCTACTCTAGTGATACCTGAAGTCATATGTTGCCTTAACCATCTTTACCGTCCTGGCCCTCCTTGCCATAATAGGGGTGACCTTAACTACGGTCATCATTCTCGAATATACCTTATAACCTCAACTGAGCTTTGTCTCCTGCTATCCGCCCAACTCGCACAATATACTGCATTGTTAGGCACACGAACACTCTCAAATGCAAATAATATTCACAATTATATACATTATAGCAGGAGATCGAAATCTCACCAAGGAAATCAACAATCCTAAACATAGGGTTCTACATCAAAGAAAGCTACGCTGGAAGCATAATGAGCTTCACAGATCCTAAAGGACACAAAAACCTGATGCTCTGATACCACCTGTGACACCCCGACCAATTAAATAACGGGTAGATACTCCTTTATGAAATTAATACAGAATATCAAGTTGGTTCAGTTGTAGCATCACTGTTGAAAACATATGATTTATTACTAGCCACATAATATTTAAAAAGAGAGACGCCAAATTTTATTAATTAAGTTAAAATAATCTAAGTAATTAAGTAAACAACCATTAATCAAATAAACAATCTCAAATGGATAATCAACGAAAAGAAATAAATTGAGTCTCGAGTAAACACTCCAATAATAATACCAGAGTAAAATAGAGTCCCGATAAAAGAGTCTAAATAAATAAACCAACATCTGAAATAAAATTAAAAGTATGAGAATGTTATCTCTAAATGGAAATGGGAGACATGACCTAACAGATGAGTAACCCTGAGTAGAATCAAGTACAGCATATGAAGGTGTCTAATACCAAGATCCTGTAACTTCCACAGCAGCTACAACACGTCAATGTAATGGAACTCTTATGCTTGGCGTCCCTATGGCTGGGCACCTAAAATGTTTTTAAAAAACAAAATAGATTTGGAAGAAAATGGGTCAGAGCCCGAGGTGAAAAAAGTTTAAAAATTTAGGAAGTGTTTAAATTACAATTTAACAACGCATATTATAAACATTTTAGTTGCGTACTCTCACCTGAGTTCTCACCTCTAAACTAATGTGCACACTTAACGTATTCCCTTAACCCATCCTAGTTATGCCACTAACTAACTAGTCTGTACCATTCCTACTTTCACACTCTATCATAGGGTATCTACTCATAACACCCAAACAAGTTATATTCATAACCTATAATCACATTCATTATATTACTTATCTCAAGTGTTAATTAAGTTCTCACATTCTTAGACCATTCAAATATCTTAGTTATTCACATCTACTAAGCAACAGTGAACCAGTCACAAGTATATATATAAATCACTCACAGTACATATATAGCACCCTTTGGCGAAGCTGCGGTGCACGAATACTCTGCTATAAAATCCATGTACATCACGTACATAAGGATCACGTGTTTCGAATCACTCGAGAACCGTCAAAATACAAATCACACATATTGGAGGCGAACATAGTTCACATACCCATGGGTCACGCACATACCTATGCTCCTGTGGTCAGCTGACTTATCAACTCACAAATAAGTCATTCACATTCCTATGTCCTTAAGGTACCAGTCTAAATCCCCCCGAAGGCACACAAGGATAAGAGGGTCCTCTTTAAAAAAAACTAACCTCCCGTGATGGCAAATATGGTATGTATATCATACACCTAAGAAAACCATTCCCTAGGCATTCACACAACCTTAGTTATCATATTTCAATATATATATTCACATTCTATCTATTAAGTCTCGTACATAGTAAGATTATCCCGAACATCATACGTAATTATATATTTAACTTGATAACTTTCTCTCGTTGTGTCAATTTGAGTACCTAAACCTACCCCAAAAGGTTACTAGGCCTCCTATTAGTTTCTAATATTATCTCAGTAATTTAGAGCCCCTCCATTACCGTTATTACCCTTACCTCAGTGTTTATGCCCATTATAGTTTCAATTTGAATGATTTCTAACTGTAGCTCACTCGGTAGTCCCTCGTAATCAATAGTGTTCAAATCCCTAAGGTAATCCATTTTTTCGGGCTTCAACTAAGACCGTACTGAACTTAACTAAGTTCCCCAATATCATATTAATCGCCCTAAAAATCATTATCGTCTTTGGGATTTTCCTTAAACCTTAAAGGGAAACAATTACCAAAAATCATAAGAGGTCGATCGATCAAAGAAAAGGGGTCGATCGATCGACATTCTTGAGTCGATCGATCGATCAAACAGATATTTGCCCAGAATTTTCTTTAACAATTACAGGTTTTCTCTTTTTACACCTCTAATTCTTCATTATAACGTCCCAAACTCCCAACCAAGTATACTAATAATCATACCAACATGTTTGCATAATTTCCAACGTTTTATAATCATCAAATTACAATGGGACGTCAAATTCTTAGTTCAATTCACATAAATTTCATATAAAACCCTAGTTATCCTATTTCTTCAATAACTCTATATAATTCATTACAAATTCATAATTCTCTACACATGGATCATGATTTTGTAGTTTCTAAAATCCCAGAAGTTAATCTACATGCAAAACCTACCCAAATTACGATTTCAATTCTTCAAATCCATTCAATTAACATTATTCAAGGTTATTCTCCAATTCTAACCTAACATGGATGATATATGCACTAAATTATTGCAAGTTAAATCACTTTCCTGAAATAGAGATTATTATCCAATGAAGTAGATGGTATGGGGATGATCCTTGCTTTTCGATTTATCCGGTGGTGGTGACGGTGGTGCAAAAGCCTCTAAGTGGTAGTTATGGCCATGGAAAACCCTTAGGACTTATCCTATCTTCTTCTCTAACTGCCATGATGCTTTTTGGTTGTGAAAACCCTAAGGGTCTCAAGTGTTGGCTGATAATATCAGTTTAAAATTCGTAGGTCCTTATTCATCAAAAATAGGAATGACTAAAATACCCTCCCGGGTTGTCGATTAGGCCTAAAAATGCCTCAGGACCTAAACTAAACCCCCGACTAGTGTTTTCTGACTATCTCGACCCTTCCGGATATGTTGGTACACTCAAAATGATCATACGGATGACATAAAAATAAAATACTTTTAAATCCATTAAATTGGGTCTGAACACGATTGACATGCGCGTCCCAACTAAATTATCGAAACTGCCGTATTTTCAACTCACGACAATTTTAATAAATTCAATAATCACATATTACCATAATTACTCAGCAATATTCAATATTATCATCATATTTAAATACTAACTCTCGTCTCACTAGTTATTTAAATCCGAATTAATTTTCAATTAATTATCCCAAATTAATTTAATTAATCGCATAATTAAAAGAAATTTTATTTAATTAATCTCATAATAAAATACGGGGTATTACACCTAGCTCCTTTGGTAGAAGAATTAAATGAGTTGTGGGAAGAGGGTCTGCAATCATTTGACTCTTTTCGAAAAGAAGAGTTACGCTGAAAGCTGTGTTGATGTGGGCAATTCATGATTTTCTAGCTTATGGGACATTATCCGGTTGTGTAGTACATGGTTATTTAGGGTGTCCTATTTGTGGAGAGGAGACTGAATCTCTTCATCTATCCTTTAGCTCAAAAAATTTATACCATTGCCACAGGAGGTTTTTACCCCCGGCTCATAGTTTCAGATTTGAGAAAGGTTCTAATTTTTTATTGGGCGGGGTTGAACATAGGTTACCGCCGAGACAACTTTTGGGTTCAGAAATTAACAGTAAATCTTCTGAATGTGACCCTAATATGCCCGGTAAGAATCCCAAATTTAAGAATGTTAATCATAAAAAGACCCCAACTGGGAATGAAATTGAGATAAGAAAGGCATGGTCTATGAGGTAAATTTTATTTGACTTGCCTTATTAGAAGAATAACCCGGTGCGCCATGTATTGGATGTGATGGATGCAGAGAAGAACTTCGCTGAACATATTTTGGGCACTTGCCTTGGGGGGAGTCATTCGAATGATGGAGAAAATGCACGAAAAGACCTTAAATCACTGAAACTTTCGCCACAACTATGGTTGACAGAAGATAGTAGGGGAAGGACAATAATTCCCTCTGGTGTGTTTACTTTGATGAGTGGGGAAAGGAAGGTGCTTTTAGACACAATATATAATTTGAAGGGCCCATCTACTTTTTTGTCCAACTTTCAAAGGATTGTGAATTATGTTACTCATGATTTACTAAAGTGTAAGTCCCACTATTGGCATGTGATCATGCAATTGGTTCCTCTATTGTTTAAGCACTGTTTCTCCAATCATAAGGATTTGCGGAGGGCTATTATGCAAATTAGTATTACCTTCTCACTCTTGTGTGAGAAGTTAGTCAATCGAGAACACATAGTGGCCGCAAAATTGGTGGTGACCGAAGCGATTTGTGTGTTGGAGAACTACTTTCCCCCAGCATTCTTTGACATAAGTGTTCACTTGTTGGTACACCTATGCGATGAGGCACTTCTTTGTGGTCCATTTATATATCGGTGGATGTATCCATTTGAAAGATTGATGAAAGTTTTTAAAGATTACGTCAAGAATACACGATACATTGCAGGATCAATTGCAGAGGAATACATCACCGTGGAGTCATCAATATATACTCGGGAATATATGCTTGTCTGGACTAGCGCTGATGACACTGATGAGTTCGTCGATGAGGTGGTCATGTGATGGGAAAACTAGTGAAATTAACGAGTTTGCAACATGAACAAGTAGCTCATTGTCTATTTGACACACATGAAGATGTCAAAGAATGGAAAAAGTAAGTTTCGATTATTATAATATTTAACATTATTTTAGATTATTTTATACATGATTAATTTTGTAATATGCAGAAAATATGAAGCCTGTAAGAACAATAAAAGACGAAAAAAATGGTACAATCAGACAGCGAATTTAGGCTGTGGTTGACACAAGAGGTAATTATAATAAAAATGGTCGTTATATAATGTTACATTACACTCAAATTTTACAACTAATATAATTAATTTATCTATATTCTCAGCTCTTAAAGACGGGTGATGCGACATTAAGGCTTGCTCGTCTAGCCACTGGACCCTTGTTCGTGGCACAAGAGTATAAAAAGTATCGATTGAACGGTTACATTTTCGGCGCTAAAGTGTACTAGGAAAGTATAAATGTGCAGAACTCGGGCATTTCATACAAGGCTCTTACTTTCTTTCGAGCGAGCGCAAAAGATAAAAACCTCGTTGAAGCTGAAATGACATACTATGGTGTATTCCAAAATATATTTGAATTGGATTATATAAGCTTCATAGAGGTTGTATTTTACTGTGATTGGGTAAGAGTTGAGGATAAAAATGCTTCTAAACTTGATCATGTCACCAATTTGATCATGGTTGACTTGTCCAAGTTGAAGAGCAACAACTACGTGAGTGATGAGCCATTTGTTTGTGCATTTTAAAAGGTTAACCAAGTGTTTTACTCAGAGTATATCAACAACGAGCCGTGATCAATGGTCCAACACGCACCAAAACGTCTAAATAGTAGTGTGGATGACTTGGCTGCTCCTACCAAATATCAATCCATTTTTTATGATAACCCGAATTTTAAATAATTTTTCAATTTGTAATAAATATTCCAATTTGTACCGAAACATCCATTTTTAATGCTTTTAATTGATTTTCACTTTATCATTTTCACTCTTGTGTAGTGTACGTGTGTGTGGGCAGTAGGGGTGGGGGTGGGGAAGTTTTGAATTTTTAGTAACTGTACATGTTATGAGCTAGATGCTGTTGTTTTGGAATTCAGAATTGAGGTGTTTGACAGCAACAATTCATTTTTATTTGTAGTAGTTGTACATATTTGCATGTCTTCTTTTAATTCATTTTAATATGTACTACTAATATTTTTTTACAGCAAATGACTCCTTCAGGTATTAAGGCGAGGATAATGATGCTTGTTATGATGATGTCGTCTGGGCTCGGTGGTAGCGGAGGTGACGAGGGATCCTTGGCCCCTAGGCTCCCCGAATATGTCAAATTGGGGATGGCCATCGAGAACAAGTGAGGGCTATTAGCGAGATCCCTCGAGCTGATAAAGAAGATCATCGGTCCAGGTACATTAGTTGGAAGGAGGTGCCATATGAGCTCAAGTTAGCTTTTTGGGTGGAACTACATGTAATGTATTTATATTTATATTTATATTCATGTGAACATTTCAATTTCGATTTCAATTTCATTTTATATTTATATTTATATTTATTTGTAACTAACATTGTATTTTTTGGACAGGAACAATTCAACCTGGATCCAAAGCTACGCGATTCCGTCTTGGAGCAGTTGAGGGAGAAACACAAGACGTGGAAGAAAAATATGCGGACCCAGTACTTTGGGAAGACACGAGAGTCTATTATCCAAAGGCGTAAATCCGTCCCGCCGAAGGAGCCAATCTCATTGGCATAATGGAAAAAGTTTGTTGACAATGAGATCGGGGAGCGACAATTGGCATCTCGCTAATCGGGGAGGAAAAATCGGAAAAAAAAGATGGACGTGCACTACTCAGACTGGACGTCTTACGCTGAGGTGGTGTAATACCCCGTATTTTAATGCTATATCAATTTGGGGATTTATTAAATTTAACGTGAATGATTTATAAAAAAAAAATCCGGAAATTAATTATGTTATAATTATTAACATGACGAGAGTTAGTAATTATGGGAAACTTGTTGAATATTATGAATGAGCAAAGTAATATATTATATTGGTTATATTGAATGTCATGAGTGAATTAAATGACTATTTCGGAAATTTAAGTCGGGACGTGCCCGTGTCACGTCAGGATTAATTTTGTTAAATAAACAGTGAATATTTTATAAGTTGTTCGTATGGTCATTTTGAGTGCGCCAATGCGTTCGGAAGGGTCGAGATAGTCAGAAAAGTGTACCCGGGGGTTTAGTTTGGGTCTCGGGGCGTTTTTAGGCCTAATTGGTACCCCGGGAGGGCAATTTAGTCATTTCACCTTTTTGGGTAATTAAACCCACGAAATTCAGCAACCTATATCAGCCATTTAGGTTAGTCTTTTAGGGTTAGAATATTCAGAAATCAAGTGACGGCCATTGGAGAAGAGAGGAGAGAGCTCCAAGGCAATTCAAGGCCAAAAAGTCACCGGTTTGCACCGCCGCCACCACCACCGCGTAGATCGCGAGACAAGGAACGCAGCCATACCAAAATCAGCCATGAATCAGATTACCAAAACTCCCAGGCAAGTGTTTAACTTGCTATTTTCGTTGGTTCAATCTTCATATTAGTTTAGGAATGATTTGTGATGAAAACTATGGAAGAAAACCCAATTTATGATAGGAGAATCCATGTAGTATTGATTTATATGTTGATTCTGGAAACCCTTGCCATGTAGAGGAAATAAACCACGAAATTTTGATGATCATAAGAAAGAAATTCTGGAGAAAGATTTGTTAGAAATCTGTTGAAGAAAATTCTAGGGTTCTTGATAATTGGATATAATTTTAGGTTGAAAATCCATGTTTAATTGATGAATATGTACATGCCTTACGTTAGAATCATCTAGTATATTGTTATAATGTTAGTAGTAGAATTCTGGGACGATTGGAACTTGAAAATATGGATTTGGTGTAATTTTGGTGATGAAACCCTTAACTGCATTCTGCAGAATTTTTTCACAGACCTGCTTGATCGATCGATCGAGCCTAGAGCTTCGATCGATCGAAGGTTCGATCGATCGAGCCCCAAGCTTCGATCGATCGACCCCTCCTGGCAGACTCCTATTTCCCTTGTTTAATTAGTTAAATTAAATTTATCGTGAAATAATTCTTGGGTATTCTTAATGAAATGTTTTGGGAGATAGGAAAGACCAGTAGGACATATGAATGAGTGTTGGGAACTTTATTATAAGTCGAGAACTTTACTTTTGGGATAATTATAAAATAAACGATGAAGCTACGTAATTCAAGTGAGAGATTTCGGCGAATAACTACGATAGTGAATAAAGGTATACCTACTGAATTTTCTACTAGAAAGGATAGAGTCCACGAGTGTCTTGTAATAAGTGAGAAAACCCTTCGAGTTAAGGTTAGAGACGAACCCTTATACGCGATACTAATAATATGATAAAATGGAAATGTTGAAATTATGGGAATTGAGAATTTACCTAATATTGTTATGGTAATGTTAGTATAGTTATATGATTGTGTGTGCATATACTATCTATGTGTGAAAATCATGCCCACGCTACTTGCTATCCCTGAGGTTACCGCGCTGGGACAAGTCTTATCTCGATGGGACCTTTATGGGGGATATTGACTTGTACCCTAGAAGATAGATGTCCTTGGTACAGGCTATCGACATGATAGTTCAGACGGTCCTAAGAGACGCAGGCATGTGCCATCTTCTTAGAGACTTGGAATCTATTCTTCGCCTCAATATTGTTTGTGTATGTATGTTAATACATTTCGAGAGTGATTCCGAATGTATTCCCCTTAATATTTGTGATATGGGGCTTTTGATAGTAGAGTATGCCCGCACCATAATTTAGTTGGGGTGCTGTTATAATATATATTATGCGTGTTGTTAATATATATATGAAATTCTGAAATCTGGAACTACCTACCGTGATTTGATTTGTAGGACATGGTTGATGACTAATATTGTAAATACTTGTTTTGAGAAAGCAGAGTATGCCTACACCATAGTTTGTATGTTGGTGCTGTTAGGATATATATATAAATTAGACGAGTGCTTAATATATATATATCTGGATTGAGGAATTTAAACTGTTGCTGTAACGTAGTAAGTGAGGAATAATTTTGGACTAAATTATGAATACTTTTTTAGAGAAAGTATAATATGTCACTGGAAAACTTATTGATTTTATAAAGTTAAAATGGAGAACTTTGGTTACCAACTGGAGCATTTTTTAAATGAAATCGTTGATTTGTAAATCTTACGAGTAACCTAAGATAAGTTAAATCATTTAGGAAGACTAGTACGATAAATGATAAGATAAATTGTTGGGAAGGTTAGTGCGATAGGTGTGCACAATAGAAGAGAGGTGAGATTTTCTCAAGAGAGTGTCGCACTAATATGTTGTTGCATTGGCCTGTATCAATTTAAATACTTGCTAAACGTATTTTAAATCAAACACACTTTCGGGCTCTGACCCGTTTCTTTTTCTCTTTCTCTCTCTTGTATATATATGTATGTATTACAGGTGCCCAACCACAGGGGCGTCTTGCTTAGGATCTCTTGGCAGGAACGCGTTGCAGCTTAGGTGGGAGTTGCAGGTCACTTGCGTAGATGGCTTCCTTTATTGACTCCATTTCTATCATTTTCATTTATTGGGCATGTGTCGCCCTTTCAATTATTTCATTATTGTTGGGATATTCGTATTTCAGTTAATTCGAGTATTTCTACTATGGGTTTTGTTCAGTTTGGATTCGTGACTTTAGTTTTCGTATGTGGACATTTGATTGACGAATGTATTATATTCATTGAATTTTGTGTTACAGGTTATTGTGATGTGATTCTCAATTGTTGGTATGTTGTTAATAAAATAAATAAATCTTCTTCTTTAAATAAAATTTGGAAAGTTATGTATGAAAATGTTTTTGACACTTAGCTTAATTAATTAGGGTGTTAAATTGGAAAATTTATTTTTATCGACAGTGATGCTGAGAATGAACCAACTGTTCACCTTGATTTAATTTAATAAAGGAGTGATCGCCCGGTATTTAATTAGGCGGGGTGTCACAGGTGGTATCAGAGCATCAGGTTTTAGTGTCCTTTAGGATCTGTGCGGCCTATTATGTTTCAGCGTTGCTTTCTTTGATATAGAGCCCTAAATACTAGGAATGTTGTGTTCATCTCTATACATTGGGAATTCGTGCTTCTGCGATTTAATTATTTGAATGATGAACTCATCCAAATTTATTTAAAATTTCAGATGGACCGCCAAGAAGAACTAGCTAAAACGGTTAAGGGAGTCAACGAGCAAGATCGACTCATACCTCAAGTATCCCCAGAGGAAATATCAACAGCCGAGTTAGCAGGTATCGTGGCACAAGCAGTTACCACTGCGGTTTTACAATACCAAGAACGCAGCCTACAACTTAAAGGAGGCAAAAGACCTAGGGAGGTTAACCAAATGCATGTGACTAAAGCTGACAAATGTGCAAAAACACTGAAATTGTGACAACAAACTACCCAAGACCAAGTCAGTTCTAGTCAACAACGTGGTAAAATGAAGCAGTTTCGAAAAAGGAATAAAGTCCCAAGTCAGCAAGGCCGAGACCGACAGCAGCAGGGTAAGAGGGGGAGAAACTTCAGAGGCTGATGTTTCGCGTGTGGCACGCATGGCCATAAACGCCAGGATTGCCCAGAGAGTGTTAGGGCCCCACAGCAGCAGGGTGCCCGTAATGATCCACAGGGGCCACTTCTTCCAATCGTTCTCCCAGCACCCACTCAGGTACTAGGCCTACCAACCTTTCTAGTAGCTCCAGTGCAGCAGGGACAGTTACAGTATAGACATATCTATAATATCCACCGGGCAGCCGCCCCACAGGCACCACCCGCGATTTGGGGTATGTTTTCTATCCATGGAACTTTGGGTCCAATTCTATTTGTTACTGGGGCAACGCATTGTTTTATAGCTACGCATTTTGCGAAGGCCTTAGGGTTGTTAGCCACAGCAGAGAGCACCGTGACGTGTGTAGACTCACCACTGGGGAGTGGGTCACTTATTTTCTTTATTAACGGGGAGTGGGGGTAGAGATTGGTAGCTTAGTATTACCTGCAGTCATGTTAGTCTTAGACATGCACGAGCATGATGTGATTATCGGTATGGTTTAGCTCGCAGCTTATAGAGCCAGGATTGATTGCTTCAGTGTGAGCATTGTTTTTTCCATTCCGGGGCAAGAGATGTTTGTAGTGGCGATGCCTCGCCCAGAGGGAGGTTCGACCGCTCATTTGTATTACACAGAGGAGGATACCTCTAAGGAGGTTGTGATTCCCTTAGATTCGATCCCTGTTGTCAGGGAGTATTCCGATGTGTTTCAGGAGATACCAGGCCTACCGCCCAGCCGAGAGATAGACTTTGTCATAGATTTATTGCCAAATACGAGACCTATAGCACGCGCACCGTACCGTATGGCTCCGGCAGAGATGCGAGAGCTACGAGATCAGAAAGAGCAGCTGTTAGGTCAGGGCTTCATTCGTAGGAGTACCTCACCTTGGGGCGCTCCAGTTTTGTTTGTAAAGAAAGGAAATGGTTCACTGAGATTGTGTGGACTACCGGGAGTTGAAGAAGGTCACGATACGGAATAAGTATCTGTTACCTCGAATCGATGATCTATTCGACCAGTTGAGGGGAGCAACTTTCTTTACGAAGATAGATCTGAGGTTGGGGTACCATCAGTTATGTATTAGAGAGCAGGATGTTTCAGAGACTGCCTTCTTGACAAGATATGGGTCCTATGAGTTCAGGGTAATGCCGTTCGGACTCACAAATGCCCCAGCCGTTTTCATGGACTTGATGAACTGAGTATTCAAAGAGTTCTTGGATCAGTTTGTCATCGTCTTCATAGATGACATCTTGATATACTCACACTCTGAGGAGGAGCATGCCGAGCACTTGAGGCAGGTTCTTCAGACTCTACGAGAGCATCAGTTGTATGCTAAGTACGAGAAGTGTGGATTCTGGTTGCGAGAGGTAAAGTTCTTGGGCCATGTTATTTCTGAGCAAGGGATAGCAGTTGACCCGAGTAAAGTATCAGCGGTGAGGGAGTGGGGACAGCCCACGACACCGACGAAAGTGCGTAGTTTCTTGGGATTAGCCGGATACTACGAGAGATTTATTCGGGGATTCTCCAAAATAGTGGGTCCATTGACGAATCTGACTCACAAGGGGGTACCATACGTTTGGAATGACGCTTGTCAGTTGGCTTTCGACGAGTTGAAAGACAAGCTTACTTCAGCGCCAGTCCTTGCGTTACCAAAACCGGGTGTGGAGTACCTGGTTTACACCGATGCGTCTTTACGGGGACTTGGAGGAGTACTCCAGTAGGAGGATAAGGCTATAGCTTTTGCTTCCCGCAAGCTTAAGCCGCATAAGAAGAATTACCCCACCCACGACCTGCAGTTAGCAGCGGTCGTCTTTGCATTGAGGATTTGGAGGCACTACTTATTGGGTGAGAAATTCCGTTTGTTCACAGACCACAAGTCACTGCAGTACCTGTTCACTCAACAAGAGCTGAATATGCATCAGCGCAGGTGGTTAGAGTTTGTGAAAGACTATCAGTTCGATATACAGTATCATCCGGGAAAAGGCTAACGTAGTTGCTGATGCGTTGAGTCGTAGACCGGTAGACGAGGTAGCGGATGTCTGGAAAGCAAAGTGGAAGGAGTTAGGTCACCAGGACGCAGTAGCACGATCTTTCATATCCGTGATGTCAGTCACACCCGAGATTGTTACGAGGGTGATACAGGCACAGACCACAGACCCGTTTTGCCAGGAGAAGATTGTGCGACTTCTAGCCGAGGGTGCTGAGTCCTATTCTGTTAGTTCTGATGGAGGTTTGCGATTTAATGGGAGATTGATGGTTCCAGAAGGAGCATAACTACGTCATGCAGTGATGACTCATTCTCATGGGTCCCGATTTGCAGTACATCCTGGAGGAAATAAGATGTACCAGGATATGAGGAGGCAATACTGGTGGAGTGGGATGAAGAAGGACATTGCTGAGTTCGTGTCCAAGTGTTCTACCTGCCAGCTGGTAAAGGTAGACCATCAGAAACCATCAGGATTGCTTCAGCCATTGGAAGTACCCGCGTGGAAGTGGGAGAGTATTTCCATGGACTTTATTACAGGGTTGCCTACATCACAGCGGGGCCACGATTCTATCTGGGTGATTGTAAACCGTTTGACCAAGGTGGCTCATTTTTTGTCGGTGCGGGCAGACTACACCACGGGTCAGTATGCTCAGTTATTCATCGCTGAGATTATCAGATTACACGGGGTGCCCCTGAATATTGTGTCAGATAGAGACAAGATCTTCGTGTCACGTTTCTGGGAAAGCTTTCAAGAGGCTATGGGTACTGAGTTGAGATTGAGTTCAGCTTATCACCCAGAGACAGATGGACAGACAGAGCGTACTAATCAGATGTTGGAGGATATGCTACGCATGTGTGTTCTCGATTTTGGAGGAGGTTGGGAGACACGTCTTCCATTGGTAGAGTTTGCTTATAATAAATCTTATCATTTCACGATTGACCTGGCTCCATTTGAGGCTTTGTATGGAAGGCCTTGTCGTTCTCCAACTTGTTGGCTCGAGCTGGGGGATAACAAGTTGCTAGGACCAGAAGTGATTCAGGAGACCTCCGCGAGGATTGAGATGATCAGTAGTCGTATTCGGGTAGCCCAGGACAGGCAGAAGAGCTACGCCGATGCGAAACGGTTCTTCCGGGAGTTTAATGTGGGAGACCAAGTGTTATTGCGTGTATCTCCTATGAAGGGGGTGATGAGGTTCGGGAAGAAAGGGAAATTGGCTCCAAGGTACATGGGACCATTTCCATCATCGAGAGGATTGGGCCGGTTGCATACAGGTTGGGATTGCCAAAACATTTACATCGCATCCACGATGTATTTCACATCTCGTCGTTGAGACGATATCTTCGGGATAATATGGCCCATACTCACATTGCGATAGATGAGATCGATTTACAGCCTGATAGCTCTTACGAGGAGAGACCGGTGGCTATCCTAGACTATAGTGAGAGGAGATTGAGGTCGAAGATAGTTCCAATTGTGCGGGTCCAGTGGGAGCATCATAATGTGGAGGAATCCACTTGGGAGCGCGAGGCAGATATGCGCGAGAGATATCCAGAGTTGTTTTTACCAGGTATGCCTTATTTTCCGAATTTCGGGATGAAATTCCGTTATTGGGGGGGAAGTATGTAATACCCCCTATTTTTATGCTATATCAATTTGGGGATTTATTAAATTTAACGTGAATGATTTATAAAAAAAAATCCAGAAATTAATTATGTTATAATTATTAACGTGACGAGAGTTAGTAATTATGGGAAACTTGTTGAATATTACTAATGAGCAAATTAATATATTATATTGGTTATATTGAATGTCATGAGTGAATTAAATGACTATTTCGGAAATTTAAGTCGGGACGTGCCCGTGTCACGTCAGGATTAATTTTGTTAAATAAAAAGTGAATATTTTATAAGTTGTTCGTATGGTCGTTTTGAGTGCGCCAACGCATCTGGAAGGGTCGAGATAGTCAGAAAAGTGTACCCGGGGGTTTAGTTTGGGTCTCGGGGCGTTTTTAGGCCTAATTGGTACCCCGGGAGGGCAATTTAGTCATTTCACCTTTTTGGGTAATTAAACACACGAAATTCAGCAACCTATATCAGCCATTTAGGTTAGTCTTTTAGGGTTAGAATATTCAGAAATTAAGTGACGGCCATTGGAGAAGAGAGGAGAGAGCTCCAAGGTAATTCAAGGCCAAAAAGTCACCAGTTTGCACCGCCGCCACCACCACCGCGTAGATCGCGAGACAAGGAACGCAGCCATACCAAAATCAGCCGTGAATCAGATTACCAAAAATCCCAGGCAAGTGTTTAACTTGCTATTTTCGTTGGTGCAATCTTCATATTAGTTTAGGAATGATTTGTGATGAAAACTATGGAAGAAAACCCAATTTATGATAGGAGAATCCATGTAGTATTGATTTATATGTTGATTCTGGAAACCCTTGCCATGTAGAGGAAATAAACCACGAAATTTTGATGATCATAAGAAAGAAATTCTGGAGAAAGATTTGTTAGAAATCTATTGAAGAAAATTCTAGGGTTCTTGATAATTGGATATAATTTTAGGTTGAAAATCCATGTTTAATTGATGAATATGTACATGCCTTACGTTAGAATCACTAGTATATTGTTATAATGTTAGTAGTAGAATTCTGGGACGATTGGAACTTGAAAATATGGATTTGGTGTAATTTTGGTGATGAAACCCTTAACTGCATTCTGCAGAATTTTTTCACAGACCTGCTTGATCGATCGATCGAGCCTAGAGCTTCTATCGATCGAAGGTTCGATCGATCGAGCCCCAAGCTTCGATCGATCGACCCCTCCTGGAAGACTCCTATTTCCCTTGTTTAATTAGTTAAATTAAATTTATCGTGAAATAATTCTTGGGTATTCTTAATGAAATGTTTTGGGAGATAGGAAAGACCAGTAGGACATATGAATGAGTGTTGGGAACTTTATTATAAGTCAAGAACTTTACTTTTGGGATAATTATAAAATAAACGATGAAGCTACGTAATTCAAGTGAGAGATTTCGGCGAATAACTACGATAGTGAATAAAGGTATACCTACTGAATTTTCTACTAGAAAGGATAGAGTCCACGAGTGTCTTGTAATAAGTGAGAAAACCCTTCGAGTTAAGGTTAGAGACGAACCCTTATACGCGATACTAATAATATGATAAAATGGAAATGTTGAAATTATGGGAATTGAGAATTTACCTAATATTGTTATGGTAATGTTAGTATAGTTATATGATTGTGTGTGCATATACTATCTATGTGTGAAAATCATGCCCACGCTACTTGCTATCCCTGAGGTTACCGCGCTGGGACAAGTCTTATCTCGATGGGACCTTTATGGGGGATATTGACTTGTACCCTAGAAGATAGATGTCCTTGGTACAGGCTATCGACGTGATAGTTCAGACGGTCCTAAGAGACGCAGGCATGTGCCATCCTCTTAGAGACTTGGAATCTATTCTTCGCCTCAATATTGTTTGTGTATGTATGTTAATACATTTCGAGAGTGATTCCGAATGTATTCCCCTTAATATTTGTGATATGGGTCTTTTGATAGTAGAGTATGCCCGCACCATAATTTAGTTGGGGTGCTGTTATAATATATATTATGCGTGTAGTTAATATATATATGAAATTCTGAAATCTGGAACTACCTACCGTGATTTGATTTGTAGGACATGGTTGATGACTAATATTGTAAATACTTGTTTTGAGAAAGCAGAGTATGCCTACACCATTGTTTGTATGTTGGTGCTGTTAGGATATATATATAAATTAGACGAGTGCTTAATATATATATATCTGGATTGAGGAATTTAAACTGTTGCTGTAACGTAGTAAGTGAGGAATAATTCTGGACTAAATTATGAATACTTTTTTAGAGAAAGTATAATATGTCACTAGAAAACTTATTGATTTTATAAAGTTAAAATGGAGAACTTTGGTTACCAACTGGAGCATTTTTTAAATGAAATCGTTGATTTGTAAATCTTACGAGTAACCTAAGATAAGTTAAATCATTTAGGAAGACTAGTACGATAAATGATAAGATAAATTGTTGGGAAGGTTAGTGCGATAGGTGTGCACAATAGAAGAGAGGTGAGATTTTCTCAAGAGAGTGTCGCACTAATATGTTGTTGCATTGGCCTGTATCAATTTAAATACTTGCTAAACGTATTTTAAATCAAACACACTTTCGGGCTCTGACCCGTTTCTTTTTCTCTTTCTCTCTCTTGTATATATATGTATGTATTACAGGTGCCCAACCACAGGGGCGTCTTGCTTAGGATCTCTTGGCAGGAACGCGCTGCAGCTTAGGTGGGAGTTGCAGGTCACTTGCGTAGACGGCTTCCTTTATTGACTCCATTTCTAGCATTTTCATTTATTGGGCATGTGTCGCCCTTTCCATTATTTCATTATTGTTGGGATATTCGTATTTCAGTTAATTCGAGTATTTCTACTATGGGTTTTGTTCAGTTTGGATTCGTGACTTTAGTTTTCGTATGTGGACATTTGATTGACGAATGTATTATATTCATTGAATTTTGTGTTACAGGTTATTGTGATGTGATTCTCAATTGTTGGTATGTTGTTAATAAAATAAATAAATCTTCTTCTTTAAATAAAATTTGGAAAGTTATGTATGAAAATGTTTTTGACACTTAGCTTAATTAATTAGGGTGTTAAATTGGAAAATTTATTTTTATCGACAGTGATGCTGAGAATGAACCAACTGTTCACCTTGATTTAATTTAATAAAGGAGTGATCGCCCGGTATTTAATTAGGCGGGGTGTCACAGGTGGATCATAGGATGATGGTAAGATTTAATTTTCTTATAACTACAGAAATATATTATTCTGCATTATTTTACTTTGCAGGGCCAATACTAATTTTACTTTATTTTATTTCAGGTGACATAGAGTGGCCCTGGGGGTAGGCCACATAGGCTCGATACTTATGTGGCTCTTTGAACGAAGAAGGGGAAGGACAAGGATGTGTCCTCGAGCGTCGCAACCACGATTGTAAGTAATCTGACAATTTACTTTTTGTTAATTACGTTATAACTTTTTAATTTACTTATTTTACTAATCATGTGCTTTTTGTCATTTCAGGCAAAGCTTAAGAAAGTGCATGAGTCGCAGTCTGATGTCGACAAGGCATCTTTGTCCATAGATGCACTCAGCCAAGTGCTTGGATCTGATCACAAGGGGAGGACAAGGGGGTGAGCTCATGGGTGGCCAAATCTAGGATCATCGGATTGGAGACGAGAGACACCGGGTTGGCTCAAATGGTGGACTCGCATGATGCGAAGCTGTCCCGTTTGGAGGTGACGGTCCAAGATATGTTCTCATTCATGAAGCGTTCGTTGGGAGGCGAAAAATGCAAGGGGAAAGGTAATGAGAAGGTGGTGGGGGAGGAGGTGCGGGAGGACGAGGTGCAGAGTGACGAGGATGTGGACCTCGCTGCTTCATTGCCGACACGTGCGAACTTTGATGATCCACTTCCCTATTTGGCTCCCTTCGATCGACCGATGTCGACACTTGATAGGTCGAGCATGTTTATACTGGACATATTTAATGGCCAGCGGATAGGGTGGGGGTTGAGGGACCCGAATATCATCCAGGGTGGACGAGTTCATGGACGTGAGCTTCAAGACATCGAGTCCAAGGTTCTCGTCACTCATGTGATACCCGGGAAGGAGAACTCCCCGTTGTGGTTGCGTGAACAATGCGGCACAATGTATATCAGTGGGTATGTCAATTCGTATATCGTGTGACCTAGTCACCTCCTCGGATTTAACCTTACCCAAGACATGTAGTGACATTATTTGAATTGAATTGTATTGTTTTTAAGTTGGTACATTTGAATTGTTTTTAAGTTGGTACATTTGAATTATATTTAGATTATATCGTGATGCATATTGTCTCTATTTTGAATGTATATTTGCATTATCTCTATTTTATTTGGATATATAATGTTTGAACAGGTACAACGTTGCTATAACAGGTACCAATATACTGTTGGGCAGTGGCAGTGGCCATACTGCCCAGCAGATTTTTTTCAATTCTGCCCAGAATTGTCACGGTCATTGACCGTGACAAGTTCGTGACAAAAAAACTTATCACGATCAACGACCGTGATGATTTTTTATTAAATGCCACGGTCATGTCACGGTCTAGGACCGTGACAAAACTTGTCAAGGATCGTGACATGACCGTAACAAGTCTAATGAACTTGTCACGGTCAATGACCGTGACAAAAAAAAGTTATCACCCCCAGAATTGTCACGGTCATTGACCTTGACAAATCCAACTTGTCAAGGTCAATGACCGTGACAATTCGACATATTTGGTGTAGTGTGACTTTGGAGTATCTCAACTCTTTGAAGGGGAGATGGTCTACACTATGCATGCGTTGGGCTGGGGCTAAAAGCCCACACGTGTGCCGGCATCGTCCGTCTGGCCCGTCGGCTCGGTTTGGGCTTGGGCTTAAATAAATTCCTTTCATTTTGGGCCAAATTAATTAATTTCGTACTTAAATAATTAATCTGTTTAAATATCGAATTAATTAATTTTATAACTAATTGAAATCGTTTAAACAGTTAATTGCCAAGAGTCAACTGTTCGAAATTAACTGCCTAGCAGTTAATTTTAACAATTAACACATATGCTATAAATACAACATATTCCCTCCAGTTTTAATGGTTGAAAAATTTCTCCTCCAAAAAATTCCGCAAATGCTATTGCAATATTTCCTTCATCCACAAAATTATTTTCTTCATTTCTGCATATCATATTACTGTTTCGATTGAGCATATTAACACATACTTGTGTTCGTTGGAATTGATTATTGTTGTACTACATAATTAATTCGAAAAATCCGTTCTATCTTGGGAGACAATTATTCAACAACTTTGAAGCACATTGGAGGGAATAAATTTGCCTTAAGGAGACTGTTAACCAGGGCTCAGATTTATCTTGTCTATTTTTGTTATTAATTTCTGCAAAAATCAAGTAAGCCTTACTTTTCTGTAATTTATAATTTATTTCTATAATTATTATTTTTCATAATTATGTGCAATTGTTTAATTAGATAGTAGACATAGCAATCTTAAGGAAAATTTAATTTTTTTTGTTGTTTCTACTATTTATATTGTGCACATAATTTTTTTAAATTACATAAAATTTTATTAGTATAAAATAATTATGTTTTACAGAAAATAAATTTTATTCATAATTTTTTTTTAAAAAATCTATTTTTACATGATATTTTAATTCTGTTTTGCACGAAATTTTTTTTAATATTAAAAACAGTGTGACACGTCTTTTTTTTTAAACTTAGACTAGTATAAACTAGTGTTTAATATGTTAGTTTAATTATGTGACATAGAATTCAAAATATTGTGTAGAAATTTTACTTTAATTCTATGTTATATAATTTAGAATTTATTTAGAATTCTTATTAGAATTCAGTTAATCTTAATAATATTTGGAGGAAATTGGGTACAAAATTTTGTATTCTATTTTGATAATTTCATTTCAAATGAATACTATCATTGATAAAAATTCTGTTTTTGTAATAGAAATGGAATCAGAAAATGCAATCATAATTCCACCACCTACCGTGAACATTCCACCTACCGTGAATGTACCACATACACCTATTGTTGCCCCCGTAACCACGCCACATGGGGAGAAATCGAAAAAATTTACCGGGGCTGATTTTAAACGTTGGCAAGAACAAATGTACTTTTACCTCACAAATTTCCAATTTGTAAGGTTCGTGTATGAGGATTGTCCACCTTTGAAAGAAGGAGATGAGACTGAAAAAGTTGCTAGTGTTAAAGCATGAAAATATTCTGATTATCTGTGTCGTAACTACATCCTGACGTACTTGGATAAGACGTATCACCTATACAACACTATGAAAATCACAAAAGAATTATGGAATTCTTTGGAGAAGAAGTACAAAACTGAAGACGTTGGTATGAAGAAATTCATCATGGGCCATTTTCTAGACTTCAAAATGGTTGAATCCAAGCCGGTTATTGCACATGTTCAAGAACTTCAGGTTATTCTTCAGAACATTCATGCTGAAGGAATGTCAGTCAGTGACACTTTATAAGTGGCGGCGATAATTGAAAAATTACCTCCATCTTGGAATTTGTTCAAAAATTATCTCAAGCACAAACACAAGGAGTTGAATGTTGAAGAATCGATAGTGCGACTGCGAATTGAAGAAGAAAATCATGAATCTCAAAAGAAAAGTGAGAAGAACATCATGGAGTCCAAAGCTCATGTGGTTGAAGGACCTAAATCCAAACGTAAGCGTGATGGGGAAGGAATATTTAAGCAAAGAAAGAAGTTCAAAGGCAAATGCTACAATTGCGGCAAGCCCTGACACCGCTCAAGCGAGTGTCAAAAACCAAAGAACGCGAAAATGAACAATGCTCAAGCAAATGTGACGGAGGGTGCGAACATTTTCGATGGTATCGCAAATATGAATCTTTCTGATGGTGTCTATGAATGCAATTTGGTAGTAAATACCAAAGAATGGTGGGTGGATACTGGGGCTACACGCCACAATTGTGCAAATAAATAGATGTTCACTAATTATAAGGCTTTGGAAAATGAGGAAACTCTCTTTATGGGAAAATCTTCGAGTTCTAAGGTCGTGGAATAAGGAAAGAATATTCTAAAAATGACTTCGGGAAATGAGCTTATTCTTAACAATGTGCTGCATATGCCTGACATTCACAAGATCGGATTTCTGGACGGCTTCTGAGCAAGAATGGGTTTAAATTTGTGTTTGTTTCTGATAAGTTTGTGTTGTCTAAAAATGATGTGTATGTGGGAAAGGGCTACCTATCTGAGGGGATCTTTAAATTGAATGTAATGACATTGATGCTTAAGGCATCCCCTATGAATGAAATTTCTAGTTCTACTTATATGATTGAGTCATCTAATATTTGGCATTCTAGATTAGGACATGTTAATTTTGATACCTTGTGTAGATAAATTAACTTGGAATTTTTGCCAAAATTTAATATTGATAAAAATAATAAATGTGATATTTGTGTGGAATCAAAATTAGCTAGATTACCTTTTCATTCTATTGAAAGGATAATCGAACCACAAGATTTAATTCCCACGAATATTTGTGATTTAAAATTTGTACAAACTAAAGGTGGGAGAAAGTATTTTACTTCTTTTATTGACAATTGCACAAAATATTGCTATATATATTTATTACATGGTAGAGATAAATCTATCAATTCATTTAAACAATATAAGAATGAAGTTAAGAATCAATTAAGAAAAAAGATAAAGGCTATTAGGAGTGATAGAGGAGGTGAATATGAATATCCCTTTAAGGAATCTTGTTCCAAAAATGGAATTAGTCATCAAACTACCGCTGCTTATTCTCCTCAATCGATTGAACGCAAAAATCGTACATTGAAGGAAATGATGAAATCTATGTTAATAAGTTCAGGAGCTCCACAGAACTTGGGGGGGGGGGGGGGGGGGGGGGAGCCTTATTATTTGCTAATTATATTCTTAACAAAGTACCACACAAGAAAACTCATAAAACACCTTATGAGTTAAGGAAAGGTCGAACACCTTGCTATAAATATTTACGAGTGTGGGGGTGCTTAGCCAAGGTAATGGTTCCTAAGCCTAAAAAGGTAAAAATAGGTCCAAAGACTGTTGGTTGTGTATTCATCGGTTATGCTACTAATAGCAATGCATATCGTTTCTTAGTTTGTAAATCTGAGATTTTGGATATTCATGTAAATACGGTTATTGAATCGAGGGACGCTTCATTTTTCAAAAATGAATTCCCGTATAATATGACCCAAGAATCTGTTCCTTCTAAAAGGACAAATCAAGCTACTACAAGTGGTACTCATAAACCTATTGAACCTATAGAGGATGAACCAAGACGTAGTAAAAGAGTAAGAACCTCGACTTCTTTCAATCCGAATTTTCTAACATATCTTCTAGAAAAACGAACCTCAATCGTACAAAGAAGCCATATCCTTACCCGATGCTTCTAATTGTAAAGAAGCAATTAATAGTGAAATGGAATCCATATTACAAAATCACACATGGTAATTAGTGGATCTTCCACTTGGTTCAAAACCATTAGGTTATAAATGGATCCTCCAAAAATAAGTTGAAGGTCGATGGATCAATTGATAAATATAAAGATAGACTCATAGCTAAAGGCTATAGGCAAAAGGAAGGGTTGGATTACTTCGACACATATTCACCGGTAACAAGAATTATGTCTATTCGAATGTTAATAGCAATAGCTGCTATTAATGGACTTGAAATACATCAAATGGATATAAAAACTGCACTATTAAATGGTGAACTTGATGAGGAAATTTATATGAAGGAACCTGAAGGGTTCAAGGTTCCCGAATAAGAAGGAAAAGTATGTAAGCTTATTAAATCATTCTACGAATTGAAACAAGCACCTAAGCAATGGCATGAAAAATTTGATAATGCAATGTTATCAAATGGATTCAAAATTAATGAATGTGACAAATGTATTTACTTTAAATACATTCAAAATGGATATGTCATTGTATGCATCTATGTTGATGATATGCTTATCATGGGTAGTAACCTGGAAATTGTCAAAACTACAAAACAAATGTTGACTAGTCAATTTGACATGAAAGATATGGGTATCGCAGATGTTATATTAGGAATTAAAATTTCTAAAACATCAGATGGACTTATATTATCTCAATCTCATTACATAGAAAAAGTACTTGAAAAATTCAAGAAGTATGATATCAGTTCTACCAAGATACCTGTAGATGTAAATTTACATCTACCAAGAAATAATGGTGAAAACATATCTCAACTAGAGTACTCTCATATTATCGACACTTTAATGTATATCATGAACTGTACACGATCGGACATAGCATACTCAATAAGTAAGCTAAGTCGATTGACGAGTAATCTAGGTAGAGATCACCGGAAGGCAATATTGAGAGTTTTGGGTTATTTGAAATATACTCAAAACTATGGACTGCACTACTCAAGATATCCAGCTGTTCTTGAAGGACATTACGATGAAAATTGGATATTAGATACAAAAGACCCCAAGTCTACGAGTGGGTATGTGTTTACCCTTGGAGGTGCAGCCGTATCTTAAAAATCCTCAAAATAAACATGCATTGCTAGATCGACAATGGAATCTGAATTCATTGCACTAGACAAAGATGGAGAAGAATCTGAATGACTTCAAAATTTCTTAGAGGTGTAATACCCCATGATTTTAATGACTTTTAAAATGGGTTATATTTTAAATTAATGGATTAATTGGATTTTATTATAAATTAATTCATTTGGATTTTATCCGAATTGTGGATATTAAAATGAATGATTCTGAATATTATTTAAAGATATTTAGGTAATATATGAATGTGATGATTATTGATATTGTTGTGAATTACTAATTCAGTAATTTAAATTTTTAGTCAAACGCGGTATGGGACGTGTCGGGACTAAATTGTGAGATTAAATAAGAAACTTATTTTTATATCGACCTTATAGTCATTTCGACTGCTTCGTTGCATCCGAAAGGGTTGAAATAGTCTGGAAAGTCTATTTGGATGTTGGATTTGAGTCTTGGGTCATTTGGAAATGAAAAGACAACCCAAAAGGGCATTTTGGTCATTTTTACAAGGGGGATGAATAGTGATTTCGGATCTTGTCTTATTATAATTATTTGGAGACTAGTTGTACATGGGTTCATTCATCTCTTCTACACAATATTTAGAGGACATCTTCTTGAGAGAGTGAAAGGTTGCTTGGGAAGAGAGAAACTTGTTTGGAAAGGAGGAGAACCAAAGGTCAAAGGTCACCACCACCAATCACCACCGGAAGTTGGCCAGAGAAAGGGGAGAACCACCTGAGTTATTCAACTCCAAAGGATCGGACCTTCATTAGAGGCAAGTGTTTGGTAATTGCAATCTAAGTTTGTATATTGTCCATGTTAGGATAGTTATAAAAAGATGAGATTTTTACATGTTTGGAAGATGAAAAGATATAGTTGTTAATGGATTTTTAGAATCTGAAAATATATAGGAATCAAACTCATGTTGTAGGTAGTTATTAATCCAAGAAATATTCATCAATCTGTGGAAGAAATTCTGAAAATCATTGTTGTATTCTTGAAAATATCATGTTTATAATTTTCTTGAAAAATAGGATGAATATATGCATTTAATTCAAACTCTTGATGATTGTAGGATGTTTAGAGCATTAGAAATCATTCACATATGTTGCTATATCATGTAGTAAGGTTTATAAGGAATTTGGGTAGTTAATATGAAGGTTTGAATGATCAAAAGTGATGAAACCCGTAGTAGAAGAAATTCAGAAAACTGGGCTGATATCTGGGCGATCGATCGATCGACCCCCTGCCTTCGATCCATCGACCTCTCCAGAATCCTTGAAGTTGTTTATTTTTAATGCTTGTTCGTATCCCAAACCTTTTGTAAATCTTTGGTGATTATTAATTGGATATAATGGGACTTAGAGAATATCAATAAGCCCTAGATAAGAATCGAATAAATGTGATTGGGATTTAATTGATTAGAATTATGATAATTAAATTGAAAGAAATTTCGGTTCCTAGATTCATGTGTTGGATTCTAATTTGTATGCATGAGGATTAAGGATAGGTCCAGGAGGGAAGATTGAATATAACACCTGGGTAGCCTTAGGGTTACAATATGAACATCAAGGACTCAGTTTAAGCTCATTATTTAATGCGCAAGGACTGAGGGTAGTACAAGCGCCTAGTGGTATGGATCCTGGATAGAGATGGGAGTTCAGACCACATTTGATTGAAAGAGGGGATGAGGTTATCCCGATTGCGTATTTTTAGTTGACGGACCTCCACGATCAAAAAAGTTAAGTAGTAGTGTATTGGAGGGGTTCCTTGTTTGGATTTCGCTTTGCGAGACGCTCCGCGCATGAACCTTAACGACGTCGGGAGTGGAGAGATGTTATAGGATGCGAGAATGTTGGTTTTGTTGATAAGTCATATAGTGTGAATGAAACACTATAGACTATGAGCCATGTGATAATGGTATTCAATCCTAGTTGATAGAAGATGTGTTTATAAGAGATTAAAAACAATCGGTTTTAACCCCAATTAAAGGGAGAATTTAACTCGTAGTAATTCGGGAGATAAGATGAGGTGTACCAGTAGGATATTAGTGATTTCTTACTGAATAAAATGTTGAGGAAAAACCTATTTGAACCTTGAGTAATGAGTGAGGCTCGGGGATAATTAAATTAAAGAAGTAAAGTCATAATATTTAAATACGTAGGATTTGAGAGATATCATGCTACGTATGGGAATTATCTTAGGGTAGTAAGTACCTTGTTGATATTATATTATAGGTATGATAATGCCTATTTGATTGATTGATGATTTGTGTGTATAACATACCTAGCTTACTTGCTATCGATGGGGAGGTTTGCGCGTGAGGGAAATCATATCCTGATGAATCCATGGGATCTTTGATTTATCGCTCAAGAACATAAGTCTATGAAAGACTTATCGGGGAGTTGATAAATCCGCTGACTATGGGTACGTAGGTATGTGCGTGACCCATGAATACGAGAACTATGTTCGCCTCCAATTTGTATGTTGTTGTTTGTGGTTCGTGGAATCCTTACCGAACCTTTAGTCCCCTATTCGGCGACCAGCGATATTGGGACATGATAACAGAGTAATGCATGCACCGCAGCTGTGTCTCAGGGTGCCGTATTATATATGTATATATATATAATAAATTAAATGAATGTATATAGTGGTTTGGTTAATCTACTGTGTGATAATTGTAGATAACGGTGAATTGAGAAAAAGAATTAAACTAAGTTAATGATTGTTTATTCTTATAGATTTGAAAATCTTAATTCATATTAATGAGAAATGATTCATGTTAATGGGAAACGTATATGAAAGATTATATGACGTATGGTATGGGACATACGGGGTTATGATATGGGATGGAATCATATTATGGAAATTTGTGGAGAGGAACCATTAACTAGGAGGTTAATAGGAAACGTTAAGTGTGCACTCTAGCTGAGAGGTGAGAATATCAAGTGAGAGTTGGATACTAACATGTACATAATAAATGCTTTATTGCACTTGTAAATACTTGCTATTTTCAAAATCATTTTCACATCGGGCTTTGACCCGTTTCCTTGCATATATTCTTTTCTATTGTACCTTCTATATCAGGTGTCCAGTAGTAGGGACGCCAACTTTAGAGGATTATGACGACCTATGGATTATTACTTAGAAGCCTATCTTCATTTGATTCACAGTATTCTTTTAGTTAAGGATGTCGCCCGAAGGAACTCAATTGTCTCTTTTCTACCTGAGTCAAATACTATTGTATTCGTGTCATTTTAATACATTTACTATTGTTGGGATTACTGTATTGGATTATTATGTGGGAATGTTTATTCCAATTGCATTTAAATTATTTAGTGTTATCTGTTCAGTTGTTAGTTTTGTAGAATAAAATGTGTAGTGTTATTCTTAAACTAAAAATGGATTTTGTTGAATTAAAATTTGGAAAGTTTTTAACACCAGCTTAATTGGGTATTGGGTGAGTTGTAAATATTTTCGACAGTGATGCTAAGAATGAGACAACTGTATATTCTATTTTAATTTGGTATGGGACTGGTCACCCGGTATTTAATTAGGCGGGGTGTTACAAGAGGATGTTCCAAATTGGTCGAAACCCATGCCCGCATTATATATACATTGCAATAGTTAATCGGCGATTGGAAGGGCACAGAATCACATGTATAACGAAAAGTCATGACATATTCGTCGTTGACACAATACCGTTAGATAACTTCTCTCAAACGAAATTATCTCAATTGACTATTTAAATTCAAAAGATAATGTAGCGGATCCACTAACTAAAGGTTTAAACTGAGAGAAAGTTGAAAGATCATCGAGAGGAATGGCTCTAAAGCCTATAAATAAATAAGAATCAATATAGTGGCAACCTAACCTAGCTGACTGGGGATCCCAAGATCTAGGTTCAATGGGAAAACCAAACTATATTGTATTCAATAAACACTGGAGGATATTTAATACAATCCATTCCAAAGATGAGACAGTGCACATCTGTCAAGAAATTAGGATAAGTTATGCTTTTAATGACATCCATATCTTAGTATGTCTAAGTGGGGTATTGCAGGATACTCTTTATGGAAGTCACCTACGTGAATAAGAACAGGGCCACTTCTATGAGAATAATGAAATGCATATTCTCTAAAATACTCACGGAACCAGGTTGTGTTCATGGCCAAAATGAACACAAACGTGAGAACCAACTCTGTTGAAGAATTATTGTGTGAGTATTGTTGTCTAGGTTTATAGAAACAGTTGACGGTTCAAGGACGTGAAGTCTACTGATTAACCAAGTAAATCCGATAGTATATCACTAAGGAAAGTTCAAGGCCACTAAGCTACTTCTCCCGATGCAATAAATCTTATGTTTTACTCAACACGTGTCTGCATCTGCATCAGCATATGTTTTGTTTCTATTTATAGCGATATATCATTCATGTGGGGGATTGTTGGAAAATTGGACCTAAAGTTGGACCAAAAAGTTTTTGGACAGAATTTTGAGTAACTTTGAGCTGAAATTTAGGTGGGACCCACACTACGATTGTTGACGCAAAAATTCTCCATCTACGAGGACCAATCGGAAAAGGACATATGTCATTCTACGTGGAAATATTAGGCACCCGAGGAGAGTTGATCGACACCCGAGGAGAGTTGGTCAGTACTCGAGGAGAGTTAGTCGACACCCGAGGAAGAGTTGGTCGGCACCCGAGGAGAGATAGTCGGCACCCAAGGAGAGTTGGTCGGCATACCAACCAGGAAGATCAAAGGATAACTATGCATTTAATGTGAATTAATGAAGATAACAACGCATTTAATGAGCCTTAATGTACATTTATACTATATTAATAGATGACAACACGTAGCATAACAAGCAATTCAAGGAAGACCAACCATCATAGAAGGCCAACAATTAGATTCATTGTATGAAGACATAAAGACATTGTATCTCTTTATCTCCCGTCACTATAAATACATGTATTCCCTTAGCCAAAGGGGAGAGATCCGACAACGATGAGAGACCATACACAAGATACACACTTTTTCTCCCTCTCTCTACCACATTGTGCTATTGTAAACCCCTGGGAATAAAATAACAGTGGACGTAGGCTTCTTTCTTATAGCCTAACCACTTTAAAAATCTTTGTCTCTCATGTTCTTGATTGGATTGCTTTTATCTATTTATCTGTGATCATAAAAATGGGATTCGGTCCAGTTTTTTGGATCAACAGATTGGCGCCATCTGTGGGAAACGTGTTACAAGCATTGTTCTCCATCAAAAGCTAAGTTTTTATTTTCTCTACGTATAACTAATTATATGCACGCATCTTTTTGTTCAAATCATGATTCTCATATATTTATATCCATAAACTTAGAGATCAAATCAATTATGTATTGTGCATACCTCTTTTAATTCAATTATGATTTTATATTCACAAATTATTGAATCAATTTTTATAAATCTGTATAAATGTATATTTCATAATCACAAAGTTTGGGAAATTTGTGTACATATTATATTATTTCTCTTTTAAGGAGATAAAATAGTATCTCTTTTATATGAGTATATACATATCTGATTCATTTGGAAATCTTTTAATTTGTGTATGCACTAACTGTGTGATCGATTTCAATTTGGGGATCTGGTGAATTTTAGACTCATAAATATTACACAAATCCTTACATACATGGATCCACTTGAAAATTTTCTAAACCAATACGTTTAAAACATGGGTTGCACCAATTTCTGGAAACCCAATATATATCCAAATTTTCTCATAATTGCGTGGAGGAATTATACACTCAATTTTTATCCATCAATCTACACAAAAGTGTCACTTTCAGAACTTTTTTGATACGAATTGCATATATTTAAGAAACAGTTGTTCATCATGCTTTTATATGTGCAAATATCAAGAACAATTTTCTCTCTCCAGAAAATTCTGACCCAGACCAATTCTCCTCGTCCTTTCGATTTATATATGTCGTAATTCTTAATTTTAGATAGTTTTCTACTATCGGAGGTACGTAAAGATACCATAATATCCTAAATCAGTCTGGGGATAAATATACCCCTATGTTGATCCCTTGTATCAAATTTTTTGAACTGAATAAAAATATTCAAATGATTCCACCGATATATCAGAGGATTTTTCATCGATAATAAGGAACCAGAATGGGGGACATCCACGTCTTGATTTTGGATCTAATTTCAATTTTTGATCTAATGTCTCCGTAAATTTTTGTGATAGTAAAGAAGATAGTCATCAACAAGTCAAGAATATATATTTGTGTATCCCAGTCATCAGATTCTGATTATTAGAAGAAACCAAGACTCTGGATTCCATTTTTCTCTCTTTAAGAGAAGCCAGATCTTAAAAATGGCGGTTGATATTCTAACCGCATCCACACAGATTTCGACCAAGAATATTGATTTATTCAAATCTCGACATCTCAGCAATTTTACTCCTATGGGCAAGAAACATAATTTTTGCAACTACAATTTTTTTTTTTTGGTCGGCGACTCCTGTGTGACCAACAAACCAGATCAGCAACGAGGTATGAAAACCCCATATGTTGGTAGAAGTTGGAGATCAGGAAGTACACTGAGATGACCATTAATTAGCTGGAAAATGCACCGGACCTCTTTTATTGGTCGGCAGCAAGATTTCACATTTTGAAAAGCTTCCCGACCTACTATTTATTGGTCGGCGGTATATGAAGTTGGTCGGCAACATCACCAGAATCTCCTCATAACAACATTTGAACATGTTAAGAGCTTCTCTACCACTCCTTATTCCTCGGCGCGTTCACAACTGGTCGGCATTAAAAAAAATGATAGACATTTGATAAAAAATTTACTCACATTGACACGCATTTGGCACAAGCCATATTATTTCATATTTTGAAATTTTTATTGCCTTATGTCCGAATGAATACACATCATATATTGTTTGGCTGAGTAATTATTCTAATGAGAATAACTATTTTATTTAGTCTCAACGGGTGTTCGGGCAACTTATTAAATTCCACGGGTACAAGATTCAATCCCGACGAAAGCTCGATCACAATCTTAAACTTATGGAAACTATTATTGCTCGACGTCATGCAATTTTGCCTCGACAGATCAGCCGGACATATATTATTTCATATTTTGAAATTGATATTTTTATTGCCCGAGCAAATACATATCATATTAAATTCATCCTACATATATGGCAAGGCAAGTTATTACTTTTTACAGGTACAAGATTCAACGCCGACGAATGCTCGGAAACAATTGGAAACTATTATCATTGCTCAGCATTATGAAATTTCACCTCAGCGAGGCATTATATATTTTATTATTGATCGGAGATATCGGCTCAAGCACAAATTGTTCTATATATCCATTGGGATTCATATTCTATATTCATCTCAGCATGGAGCTCGGCAAAATATTTATAATCATATATTCAGCTTCAAAGAGATCTGCAACAGTTATATTCCATGACTTACTATTTATTGGTCGGTAGCATTTATATCTACTAGGCAGTTCTCATACACTTAGTCGGCATCAAGTCGGTAACAATCCTCCACTGAATTTCAGTTTACCAATTTCAATCATCAACAAAGAACGGTTGAAAAACTTCTGGCATAGGTCAGCTGTAAAAGCAAATATATCACAGGTCGGGGAACCTCATAATTGCAAGTATGGCCGAATGATTGTTGGAGAGCAGGTCGACAACAAATACTACAACAATAAACATCACCAGCACCAATTGTGTTGGTCCACGATATATAGCTAGTCGGAGGAATCAAATATTGGTCGGAGGCATTTCATTATGATCGGTGATCGGTATTATGCAGTTTGAGGAGTTCCCGAGCTCCCATTCGTTGATCGGCTACATCTATTTATACTCGGATATACCTATTGTTGGTCGGCGCGTATATAGTTGATCGAGAAAATCAATTGTTGGTCGGCAACATCTCAACCTTGGTCGGAGGCAGTAGAAAGCTAATACCAGAATTGAAAATTGATGATTCCTTTGGTTCTCTCTTTTTGATTTTGACAAAATCACTACTTTGCTGCCAAAGGACAAGACTATCCCTTTATTCTTATCCTTATCCTTTACATGAAACTCCCAATGGAAAATTTTCATGGAGAAAAATTAAAAGTATACTTGGTTATTTTCTGATTTATTAATTCACATAAACTTTATGTGAAAAATATTTCAAGACCAAAAAATTATATTTGAGCATTTACTGAATTTCAAATAATTCCTAGAGTGATAAATCATTTCTAAAAAATCAACGTACATTTGGTATTTTACTTAAAATTAAAATGTCTGGCATTTTTTATAAAAATCTGCTCACATGACATCATAGTCGGTATGACACAAACCATATTATTTCATATTTTGAAATTGATATTTTTATTGCTCGAGAAAATACATATCATATATTCATTATGTTAACTAGATTATTCTCATGATAACTAATCAATTCAGCCTACACATATGGTAGGGCAAGTTATTAATTTTTACAGGAACAAGATTCAGTGTCGACGAATGCCTGAAAATAATATTAAACTTCTGGAGAATATTATCATTGCTCGGCATTGTGAAATTTTACCTCAACGAGGCACTATTGATTGTATTATTGCTCGGATATCTGCTCAGGCACGAATTATTCTATATATCCCTTGGGATTCATATTGTATATTCATCTCAACATGGAACTCGGCGAGATACTCATTATCATATTCAGCTCCGAGGAAGAACTATAACATTTATTATATTTCACCCCCAACGGATAGTTGGTCGGGGTAATTCTTATTTATATTCAGCATGGAGCTCAGAAAATTTCTTCTATATATATATATTCAGCTCCAAGGAGGTCTCCAGCATTTATATTATCTTATTCCCAACAATCTGTTGAGAATGTCTCCAGCGTTTATTATATCTTATTCCCAACAATCCGTTGGTCAGCTCCGAGGAAGTCTCCATCATTTATTATAAAAAATACACCAACTCCGGTTGGTCGGGAATAAAAATCCACCAACTCCTGTTGGTCAGGAATGAAAATCCACCAACTACAGTTGGTCGGGAATAAAAATCCACCAACTCCGGTTGGTCGGGAATAAAAATACACCAACTCCGGTTGGTCGGGAATGAAAATCCACCAACTTCGGTTGGTCAGGAATAAAAATCCACCAACTCCGGTTGGTCGGGAATGAAAATCCACCAACTCCGGTTGGTCGGGAATAAAAATCCACCAACTACGGTTGGTCGGGAATAAAAATCCACCAACTCCGATTGGTCGGGAATAAAAATGCACCAACTCCGGTTGGTCGGGAATAAAAATCCACCAACTCCGGTTGGTTGGGAATAAAAATCCACCAATGGTCGGGAATAAAAATCCAACAACTACGGTTGGTCGGGAATGAAAATCCACCAACTACGGTTGGTCGGGAATAAAAATCCACCAACTCCGGCTGGTCGGGAATGAAAATCCACCAACTCCGGATGGTCGGGAATAAAAATCCACCAACTCCGGTTGGTTAGGAACAGTTGTTTAAACTAAGCAGGATCATGGGATGAAAGTTGTTTCACTGCTTAGGCCCAAAGAGTGACCAGTCACTATAATTATACAACAGGTGGAGCAAGTTTCATTATTTATGCAAAACAGGACAATTTGTCTTTCTACACATGTATATTCATCAGCAAACAACAAAGAAAGCATTCAAAGTTTATATTCCATACTTGGGGGCTTCTATTATAGATTTAGTTATTCATTCGGTGGCACATTCTCATAACATCATGCAGTCGAGCATCAAATTCAACTCCACAAACTCACACGGTCGGGCCCCTGACCAATCATCATTCAGGAGTTATTTTTCTTGCTCAGGAATTATTTTTGATATTGAAGTTCAGGAGGTATATTGAAGTTCAGGAGGCGTATTCAGAAGTTCGGGAGGTGTATTCAGAAGTTCAGGAGAGGAGGTGTATTCAGAAGTTCAGGAGGCATATTCAGGAGTTATTGTGCACATGCTATTAAAGTTCAGGAGTCAAATCCAGCATCTACAGCACTGAGATCTTTACTACTACTGTCCCGACTAATATTGAAAAAGAAGTTGTATGAAAATGTTTCGAAGTCCACCACTAGCTTGGTACTAATCAGATTGAAGAGTTGGGTTCAAAAGCTAGAATGATACTCGACAAAGTATTTAAAGGAGCAGAAATCAGAAAATCAAGCACGTGAAGTTAGCACTCAGTTGTTCGGCACAGGAGGCAGTTGGTCGGCTAGCATACCAATCAACATACTTGAAGATTATGACAAGCTACAAGTTGCATACTATGGCATGGTTACATCCAAATTTCCAGGGGTGATACATAGCACATAGAGTTCCTCAAAAGAGATATTAGCAACCATCGATCAACCTGCATCATATGTCATCCAGGAGATAGTGCACTTTATGTTGAGAAAATCAAGAAGGTAGATCAAGAATTTCACGAGCACCGAGCAACACTGCAGAATAAATACTCCATCCTTTCAGTAAACCATCGAGCATGGAGCATTGGGGGCTTCTGTTGACGCAAAAATTCTCCATCTACGAGGACTAATCAGAAAAGGACACATGTCATCCTACGTGGCAATATTCGGCACCCGAGGAGAGTTGATCGACACCCGAGGAGAGTTGGTCGGTACTCGAGGAGAGTTAGTCGACACTCGAGGAAGAGTTGGTCGGCACCCGAGGAGAGTTGGTCGGCATACCAACAAGGAAGATCAAAGGATAACTATGCATTTAATGTGCATTAATGAAGATAACAACGCATTTAATGAGCCTTAATGTACATTTATACTATATTAATAGATGACAACACGTAGCATACCAAGCAATTCAAGGAAGACCAACCATCATAGAAGGCCAACAATTAGATTCATTGTATGTAGACATAAAGACATTGTATCTCTTTATCTCCCATCACTATAAATACATGTATTCCCTTAGCCAAAGGGGAGAGATCCGATAACGATGAGAGACCATACACAAGATACACCATTTTTCTCCCTCTCTCTACCACATTGTGCTATTGTAAACCCGTGGGAATAAAATAACAGTGGACGTAGGCTTCTTTCTTATAGCCGAACCACTTTAAAAATCTTTGTCTCTCATGTGCTTGATTGGATTACTTTTATCTATTTATCTGTGATCATAAAAATGGGATTCGATCCAGTTTTTTGCATCAACAACGATAATTGTGTGACCATATAGGAACGCGTTCTCCTTCGCAAGGAGATTAACGTAATATATCCACATGTCCAACTTCATTAAGATATGAATGATAAATATATCCCCAAAGTGACTCATAAAGTAATGAAAGTTAATGAATTGAGCATGTTTAACTTTTGTCCCACATTGAAAGAGTAGTGAAAAATTGATGAGTTAATAAAACTCAAATGATGGACTAAAGTTTGGATACCTTTGGGGTATCCCAACTCTTTGAAGGGGAGATGGCCTACACTATGCATGTGTTGGACTTGAGCCGAAAGCCCACATGCAAGCGCACGCCGTCTGTCCGGTCGGCCGGCTCGGCTCGGCTCGGCACAGTTCGATTCGGGATTGGGCATAAATAAATTCCTTTCATTTGACGCCGAATTAATTAATTTCGTAATTAAATAATTAATCTGTTTAAACACCGAATTAATTAATTCTGTAATTAATTAAAAATGTTTAAACAGTTAATTGCCAAGAGTCAACTGTTCAAAATTTACTACCTGGCAGTTAATTTGAACAGTCAACACAGATGCTATAAATACAACAAATTCCCTCTAGTTTTAATGGTTGAAAAATTTTCCCTCCAGAAAATTTTGAAAATGCTACTGCAATATTTCCTTCATCCACAAAATTATTTTTCTCATTTATTCATATCATATTACTGTTTCGGTTGAGTATATTAACATAGGCTTGTGTTCGTTGGAATTGATTATTGTTGTGCTACATAATTAATTCGAAAAATTCGTTCTATCTTGTGAGGCAATTATTCAATAACCTTGAAACACATTGGAGGGAATAAACTTGTCTTAAGGAGACTGTTCGAATTTATCTTGTCTATTTCTATTATTAATTTATGCAAAAATCAAGTAAGTCTTACTAGTTTATAACTTATTTCTGTAATTATTATTTTCGTAATTATGTACAATTATTTAATTAGATAGTACACATAACAATTACGTCTACC
This sequence comes from Sambucus nigra, assembly GCA_949130495.1. Classification (NCBI taxonomy): domain Eukaryota; kingdom Viridiplantae; phylum Streptophyta; class Magnoliopsida; order Dipsacales; family Adoxaceae; genus Sambucus; species Sambucus nigra. The sequence continues at coordinate 115,166,370 of OX422213.1, forward strand.
ATGTTCCTATTAGGTTATAATAATAAGATTCTTTTTATTTCTCATTTTTGTGTTTCTGTTATGTTATGGGATGCGGGCTTTTGGCAGTTTGATTGTAGTAAAATGGGGATCTTTGAAAGATGGGAATGGTGGTTACCCATTTACGATTCAATTCTGACGGCTAGCCAACGAAAGTTCCGAGATCTTTATAGTAATTGACATGTGACTTGCTATCAAATGTTGTAAATTAAATTATACAACTATCCTTATTTAGTAAAATGTAAATGCGTACGTATATAAATAAATCAGACGCCAAAAGTCAAGTGTACAACAAATAGAATACAAAGCCCAAATGACCCATAACCCAGGCCCACACAAAAACTCGGGAAAAAACCCGAGCCAACCAAGACCTACAACCCTGGAAGCCAAACATCAACTCTAAACGTGGCTAGGGAGAAACCCTAAGATTCAAGTCAAGTACACATCACTTTCACTCTCACTGATACAAAATGAGAGACGGGCATTATCACAAGTCAAGCCGACCAAAGGGGCGGCATACGGACCCAACGAAAAAGCCATAGTTGGCACAACAGTAGCTAATGTTGCATGTGGTTAAAACGGCAATAACCAGAGAGTACTCCCCATCTTCTATAAAAATACTGATTGTTTTCTTATTCTCAGAATGGACAAATACTTGTTGCATGTACGTAATCTGACTATATAAAGAGTGAGATCCCAATTCCTCCATAAAAGGACTGAACTCAAATAAACACTTTTCATTGCATAACTACCAATGTTTAGTACATTTGGTCAAATTTTGGATTCCATTTTATACGAGTCACATATGTTAAAAAGCTACGTGTATAAGTATCAATGCATTTAACCAAGCCTCTTGGTCTAGTGGTATAAGGCTGTCACTGGGACACTATTTGGGGGTGGATTGGGTTTGGTCCCCAGTTCGATCCCTGACCGCGTCAAAATAATGTTTGGCCAGCGGCAGCCACGAACCGCGAGCGGGGATTAGCCGAGGTGCGAGTAAGCTGGCCCGGACACCTCGTGGTATGAAAAATACCTTACCAAAAAAAAAAATTATTGTGAAAAAGAGATTAATTTGATATTTTTATTTGTTCAAAATAGTGAAGTAATGAATGAAAAATTTAAATTTAAAGTGATCAATTTGAGTTTAAGCTAGTTAATATAATTTACTTAAGTGAGTATGTTTTATATTGAAAAGTGGTGGGATAACTGGAGTTAATATATTTCAACTTATAGGACTAAGGTTTGTATGTTTTTGGAGTATTTTAACTCTTTGAAGTTGAAATGACTTATACTATGTATGTGCTGGGGATGGGCCTTATGCCACCATGCATGCGCGCACAGTCGATCGCTCGACTTGTGTCTGGGTCCTGATCGTGGGTCTTTTTTGAGCAAGTATTAATCTTTTGGACAAAAAAAATTAATTGGCCTTTGGGCTTTAAAAATTTTATTTCGTCAAAATTTGTTTTTCCAAAATGAATTAATTAATTATGAATTAACTAATTAATTATCTTTGTTGGAAACGTTAATACATTGGTTGAGCTCATCAAAAAGTAATATGATGTTTTTCTCCATCCATTGGTTGATGAGATTAAGGCACTATAGGCTAGACTTGAAGCTTGGGATGCAAGTAAGCAAAACTTTCCAATTAAAGGACTTTTGATATGAGGTATTCTTGATTTTCCTGCTTATGGGATGTTATCAGGGTGTGTAACCTAAGGTCATTATGCTTTTCATGTTTTCTCCAAAAACTCACCTTCTGAATGTCTCCCAAAGTCTGGGAAATGTAACTATGTTCGATATTGTATCTTCCTCCACCAAGATCATCATTGTAGGGTTGACACTTTAAAGAACTCCCTAAATGGCAAACAAGATTTTGACATGGAATCTACGGATAACCAATTAGGAACGGTTATACAAAATTTACAAGTTTTTTTACCGATGTAATTGAAGGTAAAGAGGGAAGATTTTGTGAGACTTTTCTTAGCAAACGGTAGATTATTCAAGGCGTTCCTTTCTCGATAGTAAGTATTTGTTTAAAGTCATACATCGTGTAAGTATATTCTTTAACATGTTCTTAAAATTGAAATTTAGGGAACATTTGATAAAGGTAAAACAATCACTCGTATAAGCACTTTTTGTCTTGGAAATATATTTTAGATCAACTTTCTTTGTGATCATGATCTACCTCCTTCACCATCTCCAGGACCTATAGTTAGGAATAGTTAATTACTATTATCATTAACGACATTTAGCCAACCCCGAAATCATATGCTTCGACTTGCATTGAATCCAGGGTCATTGAAGGGAGCATTTTCAATATTTATTTATTACATAAAGCTTCCTTATATGCTTATTTATTACACGAAGCTTCTTTATATGCGATGGAGTGCGTTCCTTGAGATTATTATTGATAATAAATTTGATATGTCATGTCATAGAACTTATAAGTAAAGCTAAAGAAATAATCATAAATAAGGTGCAATATGTACAAGCACGATGTTGGGTTTTATCCCAATACTATGATGTCGATGAATGGAGAAGGTAGGTATGAAAACGTGCACCACTTTATATAAAGTATTGTAGTGCCATATTCGTTACGTTGTAATGACTCACACTAAATTATGAATATTATCATCTTCAGTAAGTTTGAGTGAACTATGGGTTTTCAACAAAGGAGTACATCATTGCATAGATTCATGATTTCGTTTCTGGCTAAAACATTAGGCAAGTATATTTTTTATAGTTATTTTAATCTATTTAATATTTTAAAAAACACATAATAATCTATTATATTCCACGTCGGCCTTAAAAGTGAAGGATATAGCATCTTGCCGTATGCAGAAGGCACGCTCCACAATGTCACTAGCTATAACGATTTCTAGTGTAACGTTGTTTTAATGAGAAAGGCCCACTCCCACATTTAGAATAACGAACCCAGTTTAGTGGACCGACTATGCACTTTATAATGTTTATATTTTGAAGTCTGGTTTTTAACCCAGCACCTCTGTTAATTGACTTGACATGCTCATATGTTAAATAAATGTTAACCAATGCCATAACGACTATTAGAAAATATGAAAATATACTTTTCAAAATTGATTTGAGAAATATGTCCATAAGTTGAGTCAGTCCGAAACTTTGCACAAGCCAAAGTTAAAATTGACTACTTCGATCGCTTCTCCAAACGAACAAAGCTCTCCGGTCGCACCCCAAATATGTGTTTTCATATCAAATACTTATCAAATGTCGACCTTTGATTAGACATTATTTTTAACATATAAATATATCAATCCAACACAATGGAAATGCTATATTAAGAACTAGGATTCATAAATACCGTAACATTATATATTATATACCTGGAATCCCTTCGCTTACACCCTTATATATGTTTTGTTTATTGGAACTACGTTGGCGTTGATCCCAAGTCTTCTTAGGTACATAGTCATTATACCGAACTAAACTCGTAAAGCCCAAGCCTCATAATATGTCCCACAATATATTATTTCATAGGGATTCATCAGTCCACATTCTAAACTCCCTCAACTTGTACCTCTACCCCATAGCCAATGATGTCTAAAACATGACATCCTTGACGCTACTCCTACAAACTAGACCAAATGTTAGACAACACCTTTGAGTTAGTGACTTCCCCACAAGTCATGAATGACTTTGTCGACGACTTCATGTTGACTCCCATTTTGAACCTCCACCAAAGTTAACCTTTATCTCGTAGATATATTCTCCGCTTCCATATCCAATTCCTACACTTTCACACACATCACGTTGGAACACATGGAAAACACCGAACTACATAGGGTTTGGTCTCGTTCATATATGAGTACGTAGGAGCAACACTAATTCCTTCTCGTGATCAAAAGCCTCGATAATGTCTTTTGATATAATGTCCCCGTGGAGATGCAATCATCTCCTACCTATATTATACCCTATTTCACCCACATAACAATCGAGATATCAAACTATATCAAAGCCATGATCACTCGTGTAACCCTATAAGAACGCGAAAACACGTATACACTAGACAATACAGAACTACGTAGCCTTTGATCTCATGGATACATGAGTACGTATGGGCAATACCAAGTTCTTCTCATGAGCACAAGTCTCGATAATATATTTCATGATATACTGTATCCATCGAGATGCAATTATCTCACACTCTCTCTCACACAATAAAAATGATAAATCAAACTGTCTCCAATTCACGATCTCTCGGGCACCCTAAACAAACACACAAACATGTAAACATACTAAATGCCACCGGACTAGGTCCACCCACTTATCACTAAAAGTATGAGCTATATATTATCCATCCACCCACTTAAAAATAATATTCTCCATTGAGATGTCGGAGTAAAAAAGTATATTCATACTTGTTAATACTTTCATGATTAAGAGGTCTATCTTTAATGTAAGGCGCATATCTTGCATGATAATGACTTAACTAAAGTGTGAGCATAACCATTGAAAAAATTGTGATCTTCATAAACTCAAGCATACATATTTCAAAGGACGGAGGACCTCCTCACCCATTATGTCCTTCATTCAAAACAATTGATATATTAAACTGTCTCGATCCATGGCATCCTGTGCAAACCGATACGAATGCTCTAACACATATTTAGAATCGAGTTGCCTAGGCATTCATCCGAACTCTTCTTGGGTACGTAGGAGCAATACCGAGTCATTATCATGAGCACAAGTATCGACTAAGTATCTCTCGATATATTGTCATAATAAATATGCACCCATCTCTCATATTATCTTTCTATCTCTCCTCAAACCTCAAAAGAGATATTAAACTATCTAAAAGTTGAGCTCTCTCGCACACATACATGCATACCAACGGACACCCATTATTTAAGAACGACGTCTACACAAGAACCCTTGTGTATAGGCATATTTTGAAGTGGCATTCCTACACCTCTAATTGATACCATTTTCATACCTAAACACTTGCATAAGTTTAAGGAGTTTTCAACCTAAGGTCTCTAAAACCATGTTAAAAATAACTAAAATGTACTCAATTAATGTTTAGAAAGATAATAAGCATATAATTAAGGAATCATAAAGAAAAAGTGGAGTTCCCAATACCTTCCACACTCGTAACCTATTTTTTGAACCCGTATAACAAGAATCTTTGGACCAATCACAAACTTAAACCTGCATTAGGATTAGCCCAGAAAGGGCTAACTCGAATATTTTGTGTTGTATAAACCAACCTGTAGACTCTGAACAATAAAATCAAACCCTTTTATCGCATGGATAAAACTTAGGCCTAGGCCTAAAATTCGGGGTGTGCGACTCAAATTGGACATGACGTCAAGCATCTTCCAAGGGAAATGTTCTTCGACCCATGTCGAATGAATATCCTTAAGGAAAGTGGAAGATCGAGAGACAAACACTCTAGACATCCACCATTAAACGGACTAAATCACATAAGAGAAATTCCTTATCTCCCCCCGGGCATCGCTCCCGGCCCACAATGCCACAACAGCCACAACTGCAGCAGGCACCACCATTAGCATTGGAACTAGACATAGTTACGATTGTTACTCAAGAAGTCACCAAAATTATGGATTCCATGTTATAGCACTTCCATACACCACCACATCCATAACTGCGGCCACAGGTGGTGGTACCTGTCCAGCCACATATTTCAGTTTGGGAAAGGGTGCACGGGGACTTTGCTAAAGTAAACCTACCTTGGTTTTCTGGGAGTATAGATATTATTATGGCTATCAGTGGAGGAAGGATTATCAGAGGAATTTGTGGATGGTAGAGTGAACGGATGTCCCGAAGTAGATGTTGGGATTTTCTAAGCTAGTAAGAGAGTCTTGGCAGTGGTGGAGTCGGTCACCACATTGGAGGAGAAGGACACGATGATCATCGCAGAGTTCTAGGTCAGGTTTGATGATAAGTACTTCCCACCAGCTGTCAAGGATGAGACAAAGAGGCAGTTTCTGAGTCTTAAGTAAGAGGGTCGCACTGTAGCTGAATATGAGAAGTAATTTACCAATCTTTTGTTGTTTGTGCAAGATGGGGTAAACACATGGGAGAATAAGATGGAGAAGTTCATCTTCGAGTTGAAATGGCACATTAGGAAGGATATTTTAGGAACCCGACTTTTATGACTTGTACATAGGTAGTGAATGCCTTTTTGTATCATTGTTAAGATAACAAAGAGTTATAGAAAGGCAAGGGAAAGGAAAGGCCCAATACAAATTCGTGAGTCAGCAGGGTAAGAAAATTAGGGGTGGCACTTAAAAGGCCCAATAGACAAAGGTGACTCAGTTGAAAAAGCATCACCATAAGAATAATAAGGGATGTGATGATTGTGAGGGCCTTCATAGCCAGGGGAAGTGATCCTAGTAGGGCCAACGAGGTCGAGAATAGAAAAGTGGATGCCAACAGGGCCAATAGCTGGATCGTGGTCAGTAAGGCCAATAGGGATAGCAAGAGGGTAAACGCTAGTTCCAAGATCGTTGTTTCACTTGCGATGTGGAATTACATGTATCTAAGAAGTGTCGTTAAGGCCATCAGGGGGCATATGAGCAGGAACAACAATGTGGGTATTAGGCACATCAAGGGTAATATTAGTAGTTGCCAGCACCACCAGTTACTAAAGTGCCAACAATATCAACACCACCATCCCAACTTCACGGGTAACAACCATTATAGCATAGGCATTTTTATCATGTCGCACCTAGGGGGTGCAGGCACCAACTCAGGCAATTGAGGGTATGTTTTTTATATATGGGCTTATATGATGCATTTTTTTATATTGATACATATCATTCATTCGTTAGTAGTAACTTTGCTCGATCTTCGAGGTTGGTAGATTTAACATAAGATATTTTATTTCATGTTGATTCACCTATGCATCGAGCAACACCCATTTGTTCCATGTGTAGAGGGATAAGAATGGACATTGGCAGACTTTGTTTCGTAGCTAACCTGTTAATTTTAAACATGTATGAGTATGATGTCATCCTAGGGATGGATTGGTTTTCTACGTATCAAGCTTGTGTGGATTAGTTTGGGAGGTCTATCATCTTTACCATTTTGGGGCATGAGATGCACTTGGTTGTAATGCCACGCCTAGAGAGAGGATCGAGCACACACTTGTATTACATTAAGGAAGACACCTCTAAATAAGTGATTGTCCTTGGACTTTATTCCGACTGTGAGCGAGTCTTCTGATGTCTAGGAGATTTTAGGGTTGACACATAATAGAGAGATTGAGTTTGTGATAAACTTAGCTTTGGGAATGAGATCGATAGCCTAAGCACCTTATCATATGGCTCCATTGGAGATAAGGCAGCTCAAAGATGAGACTCAACTTCTTTTGGGATATGGATTTACTTGGAGGAGTACTTCGCCTTGGGGATCTCCGATCCTATTTGTGAAGTGGAAGGATGGATCTTTAAGATTGTGCATTGATTATCGATAGTTGAACAAAGTCATCATACAAAAAAAATGTCCATTACCCTATATTGATGACTTTTTCAACAAGTTGTGGGGTGCTTCGTACTCCTCGAATATTGATTTGAGGTTGGGGTACCATCAACTGAGGATTTAGGGGCAGGATGTTCCGAAGATGACATTTTTTATGAGATATGGGTCGCACGAGTTTATGGTTATGAAATTTGGGCTAATTAACACACCGGTAATGGACTAGATGAATAGGGTATTCAGGGATTCTTTGGATCAGTTTGTCATTGTGTTTGTAAATGACATTCTGATTTATTCTCGGATTGCGGATAAGTCTGCCCAACATTTTTGAATAGTCTTACAAATGTTAAGAGACCATCACCTCTATGCTAAGTTTGACAAATGTGGGTTTTGGTTGATGGCACACATCGTATCACAGGAAGGTATATCAGTAGATCTAAGAAAGGTGTCGATGTTGGTGGAGTGGGGACAACCCATAATGCCTACGGAGGTGCTCAATTTTTTGGGTTTAACAGGTTATTATCGTCGGTTCATTAAGAGGTTCTCAAAGATATCTGAGACTTTGACACACTTGACAAAGAAGGGAGATCCATTTGTTTGGGAGGAGTTTTTCTAGGAGGGTTTTGATATGTTGACGGTCAAGTTTACTTCAGATGTGGATCTCACTTTACCTCATGGTAGGGTGGAGTACATTGTGTATACAATGCATCCCTATAGGAACTAAAGGTGTATTAATTTAGGAGGAGATATGGATAGCTTATGTTTCTTAAAATCTTAAGCCCCACGATGGGAAGTACCCCACCCATGATATGGAGTTAGCATAAGTCGTATTTTCTCTCCGAATTTGTAGACACTGTCTTTTAGAGGAGAGATTTTACCTTTTCACGGATCATAAGAGTTTGTAGTACCTGTCCATGTCGATGTATTTGAACATGAGGCATCGTACATGGATTAAGTTCATAAAGGACTACCAACTTGATATTCTCCATCACCCTGGTAAGGCGAACATAGTGCAGACATCTTAAGCCACAGGCCGACAGTTACACTTTCGCAGATTTGGAATGAGAAGTTGGGTTGGCTTCGCACAGAGGATGAGTTATCTCATCTCAGGCCTTTATGAAAGTTATTACCATCACACCTGAGATCACTATTCGGGTTGTGAGGGCACAAGAAGGATAACTTTCTTGTCAAGACAATGTTAGACAGTTTTTGGCTAAGGGAGCCGTGTCATACTCGATCGGATCTGATGGGATTTATAATTCCATGATAGACTAGTGGTTCCCAAGGATGAGGAGTTACAGTAGGCAGTTATGACTGAGGTGCATTGGTCGCATTTTGTAGTGCATCTCGGTGGGGATAAGATGTACCAGGATAAGAGGATCCATATTTATGGACAAGAATGAAGAGGGAAATCACAGTGTTTGTGTTCAAGTGTGTCACATGTCAGATGGTGAAGGTTAATGTGACACCCCGCTTTAAATAATAACGGGTGGCCAGCCCTATACTAAAATAAAACAGGAATCCCAAATGGATCACTCTTAGCATCAACTGACGAAACTAAAATAAATAAGGCTAACTACTAAAAACTATAAAAGCGTATGCCAAAAATTTTAATAAAACATACAATGAATTTCGAACCAATAATGTGTAACACCCCGTACTTTTGGGGGATAATTAAATTCCATAATTGGGTGTAAATTAGAATTTTGAGGAATTTCTCGGAATAGTAATTTTTGGAATTTTCAAGGATAAGACGATTTTTTATGGGTGTTATATTTACTTTTGGGATTAAGTAAATATGTCGGAGTATTTTAATTATACGTCGTAGTTGGGCGACAGAGGATATTATTTTATTGGAAATACCGCATTAAGTTGTGTGGGGTTAAATTAGTGGGTTACGGTCAAGTACCTCTGATGGAGATTTTGAGTGTGCGGTTGGTCTCGGAATGGCTGAGATAGTCAGAATAAAGTATCTGGGGGTAATGTTTAGGCTCCGGGAACTTTTAAACGAATAGGGACTCGCAATTGAGTAAATGAGTCATTTTTGAGTTATAAAAGGTATAAACCCTTTTTCTCCCTATATAAGGAGGGAGATGGGGAGATAAGAGAAAGAAAATAGAGAAGAGAGAGAGGAGGAGAGAAAAGAGGAGGAAAAGGGGAAGCTCCGGCCAAACTCCGCGGGATTCGGCTCGAGGTCGTCAAATTTTATCCACGAGGCAAGTGTTTACTTGCTTTATTTACTTTTGAGCATAAATCTCATATCGTAGTTGGTAGTGATACACCACAAAGATTTTTTTGGGATGGGTTTTTGGGAATTAAAACGGTTTTTCAGAAGCTAAACGAGTAAAATCCCCAATAATTTCTATTCTGAGAAAATTAGGAATTCATAGAATTAAATTGTGGATTATGGGTTCTAGGATGTTTAGAACCCCTATTTATATGTGTATATATTGTTGGTTGAGGTTGGAGGAGATTAGGAGAAGAAACAAAAAGTTTGGAGGTATGTTAATGACCGAAAGAGTCTCGGAGAAGATGATTAACAGTAACCAGTGTCATTGCCGAATCGATTCGGCTCTTAGTCAAAAAATAAAAAATTTAGATCTTTTTGATACGGTCGCGTGGGCGCCGACCGCGTATTTTTTTATTTTTTTGGATTTATAATAATTTTTCTACAGAATGTTATTCAAGATCAAAATCGTTAGTGAGAAATTAAGGTTAGAAATATTTGGAGATAAATATTAGGGGTTCTCAAATAGAGTGTTAGGACCTCTAAAGGACTTGAGGAGATATGTAAACTTTGGGTTCGTTGAAATAAATCCGAGTTATAATTTAAATGGAGATTGGATTAAGTTTTGGGTTTTGGGATATATATAAAACCTAAGCAGATTTGGGGATTTCGGACTAGCCGAATCGATTCGGTAAGAGACAGATTGAAAGTAGAACCATTTTGAATCGATTCGGTGCCCTGTAAATCGATTCGGACAGGCCGAATCGATTCGGTCCTTGCAAATTTTTGAGGTTTTCTCCTTTTAAGTTTAGGGAGACTTAAATTATGATTTTGGAGATTATTATAGGAGATTATAAATGGAATGTTAGGACTCCAAGATGATGATTTGAGGATAAGTAAACCTCGGATTAATTTAGAGTACGATCCGGGGTATGGATTTTATTAATGTTTTGGGACAAGAGACAATCGAGAAAATCATTCGGCAATCGTGTATAGATATATTTATGCGGTTAGAATAAATATGGGCCAATTAAAATCGAGAAAATCCTAGAATGTGATTAGGATGGAATTTGGGGTTATTGGTCATCGTTATGTGTGGTTGGCAATTATAGCCATGTATAGATTTGAGAAGTGATACTTGTATATATATAACTATATATACGATGTGATTATAGTATATATTATATGATACGAATACATATATATCTGTGTGTGATTGGTATATGTGTATCTTAGAGGCTGATTTCCGCGGGATTTCCTTTGGTATAGGGTTGGGACAACCAAATTATATATTTTCTCTAGTTCGATCCGGAAAGGTTGCGCGAAGTGGGTGAATCCCCTGGCTTTAGGAGCAAGGAGATTATAGTCCCCAGGTCATTATCATCCCGCGTTCGAGTGAGATGTGTGTAACTCCACTTGCAGGGGGAACATGACCACCTCCATCGTTGTGTATTTTGTTTACCATGTCCATTGAGAGAGTCTGGCTTGGTACCGTGGTATAGTGAGTAAACCCGAATTTTGGATCGGCACTATGAAACCGCATCCTCGAGTTATAGCTCGTCGGGATGGTTATTGTACTTATGTGTATAGTACATTACTTGTGTATGAGAACAAGATGTTATATCCCTACTAGAGTAAAGAGATATATGGAATATGAAAGAAATTCTCATTCCAGGAGATTTTATCCGGACTTAAAATGTGATATGTATATATAACTAAATATGGAAATATATATATATATATATATATATATATATATATATATATATATATATGTATATATATATATCTGTGGTGTACTGAGGGTCTAATGGATCTCGACGATCGACCTTGCCACGTAGTAGTGTATCGGGGGGTTCCTTATTTGGATTTCTCTTCGCGAGACACCCCACGCACGAACATCCATAGTGTTGAGACTGGGGAGAAGTTTATCCCTTAGTACTTGGTTTTCTTAGAAGTATCTAGAGTTTGGGGGTGACGGATTAGTTAGACAACGTAGCTTGACTAGGTTGTTTAGAGGGATGCTCTAGGTGTGCACTATTAGAAGAGAGGTGAGGGGTATCTCACGGGAGTGCGATACCAATTTAAATATGAGATAAAACATATTTTCAAAAATAAAGCATTTATGCACTTACAAAATATTTTCACAACTCGGGCTCTGACCCGCTTCTATATTTTTCCTCTCTTGCTATATATATATATATATATATATATATATATAGGTGTCCAGACACAGGGACGCCTAGATGATGCTTCTTTCGAGTTAGACGTCTGCTGCAGCAGCTGTGGATGCATGCAGGATTATCGTAGACGCTTCTATTCTTGTACTCTAGATAGGAGGTACTGTATAAACATTCGGGCTAATAACCCAACTGCATTTATTTATTCTTTTACCGCCTTTTTGTGTGGCATTTGATTTGGTTGCATTATTATTGAACTGAGTGTTCGGTTATTTTATTTCATTATAGTTACATATATATGCACTGTGTGGATGTTTTATATTGTATTGTTGGTTTAAAAATATTAGTAAAATAAAATTTGACGCCAGCCTAATAGGTTATTAGTAATTAATTTGATTTTCGACAGTGACGCTAAGAATTCACCATATGCGACTCCTGTTTTAATTTGGTACAGGAGTAATCGCCCGGTATTTAATTAGGCGGGGTGTCACACAATGTAAAACTACTAACAAAAGTAAGATGTACACAAGTATCATGATAAAATAAAGTGCTAGAATTAAAATCAAAATGAGTACACAAAAGGAAATATACCCAAATAAGATGTCGGGTCACAGACAGTACAACAAACAAAAATGAAGAAATATAAACAGCTACAAATAACCCTTGGGTGTAAACCCAATATACAACATGAATCCTACCTAGATTTACAAAGAAGTAGGAAGAGACTACAATCTAAATCTCGCAACAGTCCGAAACTACTACGACTCCCAAGACTCTCGAAAGAAGAGCATCCGGTATACATGTGGTGGGCTACCTGTGGTAATCAATATATATATATATATATATATATATATATATATATATATATATATATATATATATATAATATATATATATAGCAAAAGAGAAATATAAACGGGTCAGAGCCCGAGGTGTAAAAATATTTAGCAAGTGAGTTAACCGTGTATAATAAATATAAATGCACTATTTCATAATTACACTGGAGTCGCACTCTTGTGAAACCCCAAACTCTCCTCTCATCTACAGCGCGCACCTAATCGTGTCCAGGAACCTTAATTAAGTTAACCCACCCATATAAGGACAACCTACCTTACCATACGCACGTCCTATACCCGAATGACCTCCCATCCTCATATAATCCAAGAATCCCTTCCATTCTAACCTCACATAAATATATTTTTACACATATAAATGCCTTACCAGGCATTATTGTTTCCAATTATTTAACTTAAACCAGTTATAAGTCTTAGTACATCACACATTAACATTAGGCTTCAATATAAGAGTTTATTCTCTAAACAACATACATTTAAGTACTAAAGGCATAACTTCTCTCCACTCCCAACATTGCACTACGTTTCGTGCGTGGGGCGTCTCGCCAAGCGAAATCCAAACAAGGAACCCCCCCGATACACTACTCCTTGACAATGTTAATCGTAGGGATCCAGTATGTCCACACAAATCCTTATACTGTAACTACCTAATTATTGAATATCATCTCTAAATACCCAAATAAATCTCTATTTAAATCCTTGGGGTCGATATAACCGCAATAGTCTCTAAGTACGATCCTTCGACCCTGATAAATTAGTACACCGAAATCACATAAGATGTACCTCCAAGAAACTCCATATCCTCTTCACATATATGATATATGAATATATATTTACTCTAAATATATATATATATAAGCAATCATTCATTCCTATAACCACGTATACATAACACACATAATGTACACTTTGCAATACACATAACATAAACGGCTATAGGATGCCAAAATACTGCACCATGCTATCATCTTCTAGGAATTACTCACTTTCTCCCAGGGTCACCATGTATCGGACTATTATCACACCGCCATGGTGACAAAATCAATCATAATGTATGGGAAGCGGTCATAGTTCCTAATCGGCAAGTGAGAATGACTCATACCCAAGACTTCTCACCCCCAAAAATATAAAATCACACAAATAATAATGGACGACTATGACCGGGGGAATATCCACACCCTGCTCCTCAAGCCAGGGGCTCACCCTCATCGTGCAACTTCCCATGATAGCATGTGTCGGGTATGCTTCACACCATAAGTATATATATCATTCACACTATATATATATACATCTATATGATCACATCATATATATACAAACCATCACGCACGGCATAGATATTCACGCCATATGTACACACATATACATATCTACACACACACACACATATATATGCCCACATTTACACATAAATAAACACTATTTCTCGTCCGTATGTATGAGATTTATAAACTCGGCTATAAGTGTACATAGTCCTCATTATACTAGCCGTCACACCAAGCGTATTAACTTAATTCATTATATAAATACGATTCCTCACTTGAAGTATACTCATCCATTTCCCTATGATATGAATAATCTTCCAACGAATCCAACATTAAGGTTATTAACCCAAAGTTTACGTATGTAATAATCATTACACATCCCCTCTATATTCGATAGTTGCAATACCCCGTATTTTTATGACTTTTAAATTTGGGGATTTATTAAATTTAATTTGAGATATTAATTTAATATTAATCCAAAAATTATTTTAAATACTTACTAGCACGATGAGAGTTAGTAATTATTGGGATTCTTTGGAATATTACTTAACGGATAAAGTAATATGTATAATCGAATTTATTAAAATTATCACGAGTATATAATTTGATAATTTTGGGGAAATTAAATCGGGACGCGTCGGTGTCGTGTCAGGATTTAATTAGTATTATTAAAAGTGAATAAATTATAAGTCACTCGTATGGTCTTTTTGAGTGCGCCAATGTGTCCGTAAGGGTCGAGATAGTCAAAATAATGTACCCGGGGGTTTAGTTTGGGTCTCGGGACATTTTTAGACCTAATTAACATCCCGGGAGGGCGTTTTAGACATTTCATATTTTTGGGTAATTAACCCCACGAATTTACCAAGGCTTTATCAGATGTTAGGGGTTGTCATCTAGGGTTAACATAAGGAAAACCAAAGAACTACCATTGGAGAAGAAGTGGAGAAGCTTTCTAAGGAGTTCTAGGACAAAAACTCCGTCGGTTACACCGCCGTCACCGCCAAATCGTAGATCGCGCGACGGGGAACACAACCACACCACTTTCTTCTACAAATCAGAAACTAAATTTCCAGACAAGTATTTATGTTGCTTTATTTTATTTAATGCTTCAATTATGTTAGTATAGGGTTGATTAGAACTAATTTCGTGAAAGAAAGCATATATTGGAGACTAGAATTCACATGTTGTAAAGGTAATAATCATATTCTGGTAATCTAATTCACATGTAGAGGATACACCACGAATTTTCATTGATTTAGAAGTAGAAAATATAGGAAATAATTGGAAGAATTTAAATTTAAAGAAAAGATTAGGGTTCTTGAAGCTTATGTAGATTCTACCCATTTAAATCGTTATACTTGATGAAAACCCACATGTTTTACGCAGAAAATTATGTATTTGGGTATATAACACTTGTAGCATCATTTGTTGGGAGTTTGGGAGATAAATATGACGATTTGGTTGAGTTTGGAGAAAGATTTTCGTAACTGGGTTTTCTGCAGTTTCACCATAACTGCTTGATCGATCGATCGACCCACTTCCATCGATCGATCGACCCCTCCTGGAAAACTCATATTCCTCTTATAATAGTTTATTCCGATTAAAATGAGTAGTAACCTTTGAGCATTATTGTTAGAAAATTTTGGGACATAAAGAGGACCAGTAGACTTAGTAAAAAGTGAGTATTTAATGTAAGACGAATTTAGGGTTAACGGGGAGTAATACACACATAGGAAGTTATGGGAACATTTAAATAAAAGATTGAGACTCATTAGGAAGTAGACTAGAAAGTAAGTGAGAGTACCTACTGAAATTATACTTGGGGGGATAGGACACTTCGAGAGAAAATAAGTAAGTTTGGAATATCCTATAAATAAGAATAAAAAGGGCGAGGCCGTTATACGGGATAATCGAGTGAAGTGTACTAAGAACGAATAATCATAATTATGGGTCGTGGGTGTAACTAATTTAAAAATGTGGATAGTAATATATATATATATATATATATATATATATATATATGACTGTGTGTTTGTGCATATATTATATATGTGAAAACTCATGCCCGCGCTACTTGCTATCACGGAGGTTACCGCGCCGGGACGATCTTATCTCGATGGGACCTTTATGGGGGATATTGACTTGTACCCTAGAATCTAGGAATCCTTGGTACAGGCTATCTGATTGATAGTCAGACGGTCCTAAGAGACATGCGGGTATGTGCTGACCTCTTAGTGACTTGGAACTATGCTTCGCCTCCATTTGTATGTGTTTTGTATTAATACAGTTCGAGAGTGATTCCGAACTAGTAGTTGCCTTAGTACGAGTGATACGGGGACTTGATAGTAGAGTATGCCATCACCATAAAGTTTATGTGGGGTGCCGATAGTATATATATTATATGAGTGATTTAATATATATATATATATATATATATATATATATATATATATATATATATATATATATATATATATATATATATATATATATATATAGAGAGAGAGAGAGAGAGAGAGAGAGAGACATGGAACTGGGAACTTTCATCTGTGTATAAAAAGTAGTTCAGTAACAAATCAATACTCCGACTTTAATATAAGTGTTTGGAAATCTTGTGACAACACTGGTATATTTTTAAAATGAAATGAGATAGCTGTGCGAATCTTATTCTCAGAAAATAATTATCTTTTCCATAGAATTGTCAACATGAAACCTTATAGGAGACTTACATTGAAATGAACTTTCGGGGGTAATAGTTCGGTAGGCGTGCACACTAGGTGAGAGGTGAGAATTTCTCAAGAGAGTGTCGTATACTAACATGATTGTTGCATTAGCCGGTAAGAATGTTAAATACTTGCTAAACTAAATTTAAACTGTTTTACGATCGGGCTCTGACCCGTCTCTTGTCATCTCTTCTCTCTTGTATATATATGTATATATTACAGGTGCCCATCCACATGGGCGTCATGCTTAGGTTCTTCAGACTGGACGTGCTGCACCTTAGGTGGGAGTTACATGACATTTGCTTAGATGACCTCATTGTTAATTCCACTCTTAGTTCAGTTTTAACTAGTTGGGCATGTGTCGCTGATTGAGGGTGAAAAGTAGCGCGTGTCAAGACTCTAATCGTTATTTTCGTTTCACCTCCTCAATACAAAAACCTAAACTTATGACTACACTCAAAAAGGGAGTATAGCGGCCAAGTCTGGGTATCAAAAATCCACAGAGACGAGTTGCTAGAATTTATAGGATTTAATACTCCTAAAATAAAAGTGTAAAAGCTGATAGGTTGGAAATAAAGAAAAGGGAAAAATTAAGAAGTTAAGTCTAAAATAGAATTAATAAAACGAGAGTCGGGATCGTGTTCCCACCATGGGCTAAACAACTAATAATTAGAATTTCGGTTCGAAAACATTTAATCGAGCATTTTCAATTAAGTATAAACATCACACAATAAGGAATTTAACCCAAAGTTGCGAGATTAAACATTTAACAGAAAATGGTCACACGCATCTTATATTCGGATTACCGCTAAAACACTAACGTTGCGTGACAAAGAAAGTTAAACGCATAATAATCCGACTTTAATACGTGAGGTTTCAATTAAACGCAATTTTCCCCAAAACCTAACTTTCGGAGCTCAACGCCCATCAATGGCGGACACACGACCTAAACTCTATGTAACTACTCACTACACATGATTAATCTAATTAAATAACTAATTAATAAACAAAACAAGAAATAAATAAACTAAACTAATTGAATTACACTACAATTTATCTAAGCAAGAAATAAATGGAAAGCATGGAAATCTAAGTTACAAAGCATAAGAACAATAAAGGAACTTACATTAATGGAGAAGAAGAAGGAATAGTAAACTTACAAACCCAAAATAGGAAAGAAAATGTAGGAGAGAGAAGCTCTCAAAAACCTAATCTCAACTATTTGAAATGAATAATATCTAAAATGGACGTGTTGCAGCTTAGGTGGGAGTTGCAAGACTTTTGCTTAGACGACCTCATTGTTAATTCCACTCTTAGTTCAGTTTTAATTAGTTGGGCATGGGTCGCCCGTTTCCTTATTCAGTTGGATTTGTCAGAGATTATGTTCATTTATCTTTAGTATTTTATTCTTTCGGACTTCATTTCTGTCAAGATGGTTTTCCTTTATGGCTTTAAAGTTGGTATTAGTTATTTTAATGCTTAAATTACTTGGATGATCATTTCCAGTCTTAATAAAATTGTGTGACTCTTAAACTCTTAATTGTTAAAGTTTTTATAATTGGCTTTAAATAATATGGAAACAACGTTTTAAATGATTTTGACACTTAGCTTAATTATTTAGGGTGTTTAAATTGGAAAGTTTATTTTACGACAGTGATGCTAAGAATGAACCAACTGTTCACCTTGGTTATAATCTAATAAAAGACTGATCACCCGGTATTTAATTAGGCGGGGTGTTACAGGTGGTATTAGAGCATCAAGTTCTAGTGTCCTTTAGGATCTGTACGGCTTATTTTGCTTCCAGCTTAGTGTTCTTGATATAGAGCCCTATTTGTAGGATTGTTGTATTCTTGCATTTACGCTTACGTCTTCAGCTATTCAAGATTTGTTAATAACTATAGGCTAATAAACTTCCTTCTCATTTCAGATGCCTCCGAGATGCGCACCCAAGGACAGACGTGCCCAGGCCGAGCAGCCAGCAGCTTCGGCTCAAGGAATGATGAACGCAACCGAGGTAGCTGCTATCATTTCTTAGGCGGTGAATGTCGCATTCACGGTAGTGCAGCAGGCTCCACCCCTGGTTCAGGAAGTGGAGCCAGTACCAGTATAACTCCCATCTGCATGGGAGCGGGTTAGGGATGCCTTTCGGAAGGCCCATCCCCCGGAGTTCTCAGGTAGTTCGGATATCATAGTCGCCAGCCAATGGAAGAAAGATATCCAGAGGCATCTGCGCATGTATGAGGTCACGGGCTTACATAGACAAATGTTGGCTTCCTTTAAGCTAGTGGGGGCCGCTTTGCAGTGGTGGGAGTCCACCACCACCTTGTAGGAGAGGGACATCATCACGATTCAGTCATTCTGGGTGCAGTTTGACCGTAAATACTTTCCATCCGCCATAAAGACTGAGATGAAGTGGAAGTTATTGAATCTGAAATAGGAGAATATGATTGTTACTGAGTACGAGGAGTTTACTAGACTTCTTACTATAGTGCCAGATGAGGCACCCACAAAGGGGAAGAAGATACTATTGTTTGTTGATGGATATGCCTGGAGGATCCGCCAGCATCTCAAAGTCAATCTATTACTGAGTACCTACACGGATGTACTCAACGCTGCGTTGTTACACTGTCAGGATCATCGCTTCCATCTGCAGGGAAGCAAGCGAGCAGGAGAGTCCAGCCAGCATGGCAGAACAGGGGGCAATAGTACTGGTGGTGCACCAGCAGCCCAGGGGCAGACTCGTCACAGTGAGCAGAGTTCCCATCAGGGGGACCCTGCCAAGCGGTTCCGATGAGGTGACTCCAGACAGGGATTTGGGGGATTTAGGCAGGGCCAGCAGGGCCAACACCGTCAGCAGCAGGGACAACAGTAGGGACATCAGGGCCAATAACATTTTCAACAGGGCCAGTGGCGGGGTGGTAACGTCCAACAGGGTCGTGGCTAGCAGGGACAGAGGGGAGGTAACTTTAGGGGTCGATATTTCGAATGTGGCAAGAATGGACATAGGCCCCAGGATTGTCCAGAGAGAGATAGGGCCCCACAGCAGTAGGGTGCTCGTAATGAGCCACAGAGGCCACTCTTTCCAGTCTCCCTCCCAGCGCCAGGTCAGGTACCAGCCCTATCGGCCATCCCAGCAGCTCCAGTACAGCTGCGGCAGTTGCAGTACGGACATGTTTACAACGTCCACCAGGCGGCAGCCCCTCAGGTACCACCCACGATTGAGGGTACGTTTCCTATCCATGGTACTATGGGTCAGGTTTTATTTGATATTGGGGTGATATGTTGTTTTATATCTACTCATTTTGCAAAGGCCTTAGGATTATTAGCCACGGAAGAGAGCACTATGACATGCGTAAACTCACCACTGGGGAATGGGTCATTGATTTTCTTTATATGTCGGGGCGTGGAAGTAGATATTGGTGGCTTAATTTTACCAGTATACATGTTAGTCTTAGAGATGAATGAGCATGATGTTATTATTGACATGGATTGGCTCGCCGTATACAAAGCCGTGATAGATTGTTTCGGTGGGAGTATTATCTTTGCCATTCCGGGGAAGGAGATATTTTTAGGGGCGAGGCCTCGCCCAGAGGGAGGCTCTTTCGCTCATTTGTATTATTTAGAGGAGGATACCTCTAAGGAGGTTGTGATTCCCTTATATTCGATCCCAGTCATTCGTGAGTATTCTGATGTATTTTAGGAGATACAGGGCCTACCCCCCAGTCGAGAGATAGCTTTTGTCATAGACTTGTTATCGGATACTCGATCGATAGCACGTGCTCCGTATCGTATGGCTCTAGCGAAAATGAGGGAATTACGGGATCAGATAGAGAAACTGTTAGGTCAGGGCTTCATTCATAGGAGCACCTCACCTTGGGGCGCTCCAGTTTTGTTTGTGAAGAAGAGAGATGGTTCACTGAGGTTATGCCTGGATTACCGGGAGCTGAACAAGGTCACGATACGGAACAAATATCCGTTGCCTCGAATTCATGACCTGTTCGACCAGCTGAGAGGAGCAACCTTCTTTTCGAAGATAGACTTGAGATCAGGATATCATCAGATACGGATTAGGGAGCGGGATGTGTCGAAGACTTCTTTCTTGACGAGATATGGGTCCTATGAGTTCCAAGTCATGCCATTTGGGCTGACAAATGCTCCATCCGTATTCATGGACTTGATGAACCGAGTGTTCAGAGAGTTCTTAGATCAGTTTGTCATCGTCTTCATAGATGACATCCTGATATATTCACACACTAAGGACGAGCATGCTGAGCACTTAAGGCAGGTTCTTCAGACTCAACAAGAGCATCAGTTGTATGCTAAGTACGAGAAGTGCAGATTCTGGTTACGGGAGGTACAGTTTTTGGGACATATTGTGTCCGAATTGGGGATAGCGGTTGACCCAAGTAAAGTGTCAACCGTGAGGGAGTGGGGATAGCCCACGACACCGATAAAAGTGCGTAGTTTCTTGGGGTTAGTCGGGTACTACAGGAGATTCATCCGAGGTTTCTCAAAGATAGAGGGTCCATTGACGAATCTGACTCGCAAGGGGGTACCGTATGTTTGGGACGATGCTTGTCAATTAGCTTTCGATGAGCTGAAAGATAAGCTGACTTTGGCACCAGTTCTTGCTTTACCCAAACCGGGAGTGGAGTATCTGGTTTACATCGATGCCTCTTTACGGGGACTCAGGGGAGTTCTTTAGCAGGAGGAGAAGGCTATAGCTTTTACCTCCCGCAAGCTTAAGCCGCACGAAAGAAATTACCCCACCCACGACCTAGAGCTAGCAACGGTCGTTTTTGCATTGAGGATATGGAGACATTATCTATTGTGGGAGAAGTTTATCTTGTTCACAGATCATAAGTCATTGTAATACTTGTTCACCCAATGAAAGCAGAATATGCGTCAGCGCAGATGGTTAGAGTTTGTGAAAGACTACTACTTCGAAATTCAGTACCATCCGATAAAGGCTAACGTGGTTGCTGATGCGTTGAGCTGTAGATCGATAGGCGAAGTAGCGGACGTCTGGAAAGAGAAGTGGAAAGAGTTGGATCACCAGGACGCGGTATCCAGTTCCTTTATATCCGTCATGGAAGTCACACCCGAGATTGTTACGAGGGTGATACAAGCACAGTCAGCGAACTCATTTTGTCAGGAGCAGATTGTACGGCTCTTAGCGGAGGGCGCTGGGTCCTATTCAGTAAGTTTCGATGGAGGTTTGAGGTTTAATGGGAGATTAGTGGTTCCATAAGGAGAAGACTTATGTCATGCAGTGATGACACAGTCTCACGGGTCCAGATTTGCGGTACATCCCAGAGGAGATAAGATGTACCAGGATATAAGGTAGCAGCACTGGTGGAGTGGGATGAAGAAGGACATTGCTGGGTTTGTGTCCAAGTGTTTGACTTGCCAGATAGTAAAGGTAGAACACGAGAGACTGTCGGGGTTGCTTCAGCCGTTGGAGATACCTACATCGAAGTGGGAGAGTATTTCCATGGACTTCATTACTGGGCTGCCTACATCCCAGCGGGGTCACGACTCCATCTGGGTGATCGTGGACCATTTGACCAAGGTGGCTCAATTTCTACCAGTATGGATAGACTATAACGCGGGCCGGTATTCTCAGTTGTTCATTACCCAGATCGCTAGGATACATGGGGTGGCCCTGGATATTGTGTCGGATAGAGATAAGATTTTCGTGTCGCGTTTCTGGGAGAGCTTTCAGGAGACCATGTGTATAGAGTTGATATTGAGTTCATCTTATTACCCATAGACGGATGGACAGACAGAGCGTACCAATTAGACGTTGGAAGATATGCTACGCATGTGTGTCCTTGATTTTGGAGGAGGATGGGAGCCTCTTATTCTACTAGTGTAGTTTGCTTACAATAACTCCTATCAGTTCACGATCGGCATGGCTCCATTTGAAACATTGTATAGAAGGCCTTGTCGTTCTCCAACTTGTTGGCTAGAGGTGGGGGACAACAATTTGCTCAGACCAGAGGTAATTCAGGAGACCTCGGATAGGATTGAGCTTATCAGGAGTCGCATTCGGGTAGCCCGGGACAGGAAAAAAAGCTATGCCAATGCAAATAGGTCTTTACGAGAATTTAATGTGGGGGACTAAGTATTACTACGCGTGTATCCTTTGAGAGGAGTGATGAGGTTTGGGAAGAAGGGGAAGTTGGCCCCAAGGTACGTGGGACCATTTCCCATTATCGAGGGGATTGGGCCGGTAGCATACAGATTGGGGCTGCCAAAGCACTTGCACCGCATTCACGATGTATTACACATTTCGTCATTGAGACGATACCTTGGGGATGATATAGCCCACACCCACATCACGATAGAGGAGATTGACTTACAGCCCTACAGCTCTTACGAGAAAAGACCAGTGGCTATCCTAGACCATAGAGAAAGGAGATTGAGGTCAAAGGTAGTTCCACTTGTACGGGTCCAGTAGGAGCATCATAATGTTGAGGAGTCAACTTGGGAGCGTGAGACGGACATGCGCGAGAAATACCCAGAGTTGTTTTTACCAGGTATGACTTATTTTCGAATTTCGGGACGAAATTCCGTTATTAGGGGGGAAGTATGTAATACCTTGTATTTTTATGACTTTTAAATTTGGGGATTTATTAAATTTAATTTGAGATATTAATTTAATATTAATCCAAAAATTATTTTAAATACTTACTAGTGCGATGAGAGTTAGTAATTATTGGTATTCTGTTGAATATTACTTAACGAATAAAGTAATATGTATAATCGAATTTATTAAAATTATCACGAGTATATAATTTGATAATTTTGGGAAAATTAAATTGGGACACGCCGGTGTCGTGTTGAGATTTACTTAGTATTATTAAAAGTGAATAAATTACAAGTCACTCGTATGGTCGTTTTGAGTGCGCCAATGTGTCTGGAAGGGTCGAGATAGTCAAAATAATGTACCCGTGGGTTTAGGTTGGGTCTCGGGGCATTTTTAGACCTAATTAACATCCCGGAAGGGCGTTTTGGACATTTCATATTTTTGGGTAATTAAACCCACGAATTTACCAAGGCTATATCAGATGTTAGGGGTTATCATCTAGGGTTAACATAAGAAAAACCAAAGAACGGTAATTGGAGAAGAAGTGGAGAAGCTTTCTAAGGAGTTCTAGGACAAAAACTCCGTCGTTTACCCCGCCGTCACCGCTAAATCGTAGATCACGCGATGGGGAACACAACCACACCACTTTCTTCCACAAATCAGAAACTAAATTTCCAGGCAAGTATCTATCTTGCTTTATTTTTAGTTAATGCTTCAATTATGTTAGTCTAGGGTTGATTAGAATTAATTTCATGAAAGAAAGCATATATTGGAGACTGGAATCCGCATGTTGGAGAGGTAATAATCATATTCTGGAAATCTAATTCACATGTAGAGGATACACCACGAATTTTCATTGAGTTAGAAGTAGAAAATCTGGGAAGGAATTAGAAGAATTTAAATTTAAAGAAAAGACTAGGGTTCTTGAAGCTTATATAGATTTTACCCATTTAAATTATTATACTTGATGAAAACCAACATGTTTTACGTAGAAAATTATGTATTTGGGTATATAACACTTGTAGCATCATTTGTTGGGAGTTTGGAAGATAAATATGATGATTTGGTTGAGTTTGGAGAAAGATTTTCGTAACTGGGTTTTCTGCAGTTTCGCCATAACTGCTTGATCGATCGATCGACCAAAGAGAATCGATCGATTGACCCACTTCCATCGATCAATCGACCCCTCCTGGAAAACTCATATTCCTCTTATAATAGTTTATTCCGATTAAAATGAGTAGTAACCTTTGAGCATTATTGTTAGAAAATCTTGGGACATAAAGAGAACCTGTAGGACTTAGTAAAAAGTTAGTATTTAATGTAAGACGAATTTAGGGTTAACGGGGAGTATTACACACATAGGAAGTTATGGGAACTTTTAAATAAAAAATTGAGACTCGTTACGAAGTAGACTAGAAAGTAAGTGAGAGTACCTAATGAAATTATACTTAGGGAGATAGAACACTTCGAGAGAAAAGAAGTAAGTTTGGAATATCCTATAAATAAGAATAAAAAGGACGAGGCCGTTATACGGGATAATCGAGTAAAGTGTACTAAGAACGAATAATCATAATTATGGGTCGTGGGTGTAACTAATTTAGAAATTTGGATGGTAATATATATATATATATATGACTGTGTGTTTGTGCATATATTATATATGTGAAAAATCATGCCCGCGCTACTTGCTATCACGGAGGTTACCGGACCGGGACGGTCTTATCTCGATGGGACCTTTATGGGGGATATTGACTTATACCCTAGAATATAGAAATCCTTGGTATAGTCTATCTGATTGATTCTCAGACGATCCTAAGAGACGTGAGTGTATGTTCTGACCTCTTAGTGACTTG
Organism: Sambucus nigra; assembly: GCA_949130495.1. NCBI lineage: Eukaryota > Viridiplantae > Streptophyta > Magnoliopsida > Dipsacales > Adoxaceae > Sambucus > Sambucus nigra. Next base: position 115,191,558 of record OX422213.1, read on the forward strand.
GAACTATGCTTCGCCTCCATTTGTATGTATTTTGTGTTAATACAGTTCGAGAGTGATTCCGAACTAGTATTTTCCTTAGTACGATTGATACGGGGATTTGATAGCAGAGTATGCCAGCACCATAACGTTTATGTGGGGTGCCGATAGTATATATATTATATGAGTGATTTATATATATATATATATATATATATATATATATATATATATATATATATATATATATATATATATATATATAGAGAGAGAGAGAGAGAGAGAGACATGGAACTGGGAACGTTCATCAGTGTATAAAAAGAAGTTCAGTAACAAATCAATACTACGACTTTAATATAAGTGTTTGGAAATCTTGTGACAACACTCGTATATTTTTAAAATGAAATGAGATTGTTGTGCGGACGTTATTCTCAGAAAATAATTATCTTAGCCCTAGAAATTGTCAACATGAAACCTTATGGGAGACTTACATTGAAATGAACTTTCGGGAGTAATAGTGCGGTAGGCGTGCACACTAGGTGAGAGGTGAGAATTTCTCAAGAGAGTTTCGTATACTAACATGATTGTTGCATTAGCCGGTAAGCATGTTAAATACTTGCTAAACTAAATTTAAACTGTTTTACAATCGGGCTCTGACCCGTCTATTGTCATCTCTTCTCTCTTGTATATATATGTATATATTACAGGTGCCCAGCCACAGGGGCCTCATGCTTAGGTTCTTCAGACTGGACGTGCTGCAGCTTAGGTGGGAGTTACAGGACATTTGCTTAGACGACCTCGTTGTTAATTCCACTCTTAGTTCAGTTTTAACTAGTTGGGCATGTGTCGCTGATTGAGGGTGAAAAGTAGCGCGTGTCAAGACGCTAATCGTTATTTTCGTTAAAACTCCTCAATACAAAAACCTAAACTTATGACTACACTCAAAAAGGGAGTATAGCGGCCAAGTCTGGGTATCGAAAATCCACAGAGACGAGTTGCTAGAATTTATAGAATTTAATACTCCAAAAATAAAAGTGTAAAAGCTGATAGGTTGGAAATAAAGAAAAGGGAAAAATTAAGAAGTTAAGTCTAAAATAGAATTAATAAAACGAGAGTCGGGATCGTGTCCCCCCCATGGGCTAAACAACTAATAATTAGAATTTCGGTTCGAAAACATTTAATCGAGCATTTTCAATTAAGTATAAACATCACACAATAAGGAATTTAACCCAAAGTTGTGAGATTAAACATTTAACAGAAAATGGTCACACGCATCTTATATTCGGATTACCGCTATAAACACTAACGTTGCGTGACAAAGAAAGTTAAACGCATAATAATCCGACTTTAATACGCGAGGTTTCAATTAAATGCAATTTTCCCCAAAACCTAACTTTCGGAGCTCAACGCCCATCAATGGCGGACACACGACCTAAACTCTATGTAACTTCTCACTACACATGATTAATCTAATTAAATAACTAATGAATAAACAAAACAAGAAATAAATAAACTAAACTAATTTAATTACACTACAATTTATCTAAGCAATAAATAAATGGAAAGCATGGAAATCTAAGTTACAAAGCATAAGAATAATAAAGGAACTTACATTAATGGAGAAGAAGAAGGAATAGTAAACTTACAAACCCAAAATAGGAAGGAAAATGTAGGAGAGAGAAGCTCTCAAAAACCTAATCTTAACTATCTAAAATGAATAATATCTTCTAAGAAAAGCCCCAAACAATCTATTAATACCCCAAAATAAACCCCCAACAAAACCAACCCTAAAAACCCAAAATAAGCCAATTTTCGTCCATATCTGATGGGACCGGTCGACCTCTATTTTGGGACCGGTCCTCACTTTTGGAATTTTCCTTGGGCTGGAGACAACCCACTTTTCCCTCCGAACCAATTTTGACGCGTTGCACGGAAACGACCATAACTCCCTCATACGGAATCGAAATGAGGCGTGGTAGGAACCGACGCAAAGATAATTCAATTATCTACATGATTATATTTTGAAACCCTCCAAATTATGCAGTATGAAATTACCAAAATGCCCTTAAAGTAGAAGTAAATACCGAAACCTTCTGAAAATGGGCATAACTTCCACATACGGAGACAGAATGACGCACGGTCAGTGGCCACGGAAAGGTAATTTGATGATATACATGTTGGTAACTTCATTACATAAAAATAGTGATTTTGAAAAGACCCAATTGCCCTTGAAGTAGAATTCAACGACGAAACTTCTTCGAAATGCAACCGAACCTCACTTTTAGCGTTCCAATACCTACAAAAGCACAAATAACCCCTGAAAAGCATGTATATATCCAAATTCAAGGTTGTCTGGTTAATGAGCATAATTATAGGCATTTAGGACCGTAAAAGTGCTAGAATGCATAAAGATAACGGGCGGAAATATGCAATATTCGATACGAATCACACCCCCTAACTTAAACATTGCTAGTCCCTAGTGATGAAACAAACAAAACTAGTCCAGAGAAGGAAATACAAAAGGCATATATGCATTGAAATATAATTGCCACTTTCGTAGGGAACACGATTGCATTTAGCATATGCAATAAGCCTTTAAACCCCTAGGTTACCCTGATGGACGAGTGTCGTCTCGTGAGGGTTTTCTGGGATGATACCCACAAACATCATATGGTTTCCTCAAAATATTCCCAAACCAACATGCGAAAAGCCCAACAAAAGCGAAAAAGATTTCATATGCATTATTAGCAAAGTGAATGAATTCACACAAAAGTACGAATCATTAACATTATAGAATGCACCTCATAGAATTGAAACCTTAAAATGTGGGAGGGGAGCGAGCACATGCAAAGTGTGATTTGGCAAAAATTTATATAAACCGGATAAACGTTAAAGCAAGCATATATTCAATCCTCACGGGCATTACGCTCATCAAGCGAATTCACTCGAAATAGGGAGGTAACACACGGGACATGCGGGCAAAAGAGTAATTGTAAATGGAAACTAGGTCGCGCACATGTCACAAAAGAAGAACGCTATATATAAACTGAAAAATGTAATCTCAATGAAAGGATACCGCACACTAAAAAAGGAGAAATGCATTTTCACAGATTATCACAACTATTATGACTTTTAAATTACATCAACCTAAGATCACATAGGACTTGTATAGGTCTATAATGTAGTCTAGGCTTAGAGTACGAAACGAGGGAATGTATGTACGGATTCAAAGTGTTCGAAATGAAAACTAGGATTAATAAGACGACGCGGGCAATATCAAAATTAGAAAACAAGTTCCAAAAGGCATCGAATATATCATCGGGGAGAGTAATCAAAGATTATTGAACTATATACACAATATTTACAACTTTCTCGTTATTTTGTTTTCTTCTTTTTCTCATGTTTCTCTTTTGTTTTCTTTTGATTTTTGCTTTCTCTTTTTCACTCTTTTTCTTCACTTCTTTTTTATTTACTTTTCAAACTCTCATATGCCCAAATTGCAACCGACATCATAACAACAACATTCAATCCCAAGTAACATTCCAAACAAAGGTATGGAAAGTGTATGTATGGGTTCGAACTCCAATTTGGAGTTGGTTATGGGATTTGGGGTTATGAAACGAAAGGCTATATTTAGTATCAAAGGGGTTAACGTGGGTAAACATATAAGGGTGAGGTCAAGGTCAATATGGGTGATAAAACAAAGACGGCCTATGAACATTTCCTAAAGTTTACGCAATTCTCGAATCAAAACAATATATGAAAATCATGCCCAAGTAACACATTTCAAGTATGAACTCAATTAATGAACGGTCAAATGAAAGAATAGTGAGATTACCGACGAATTCAACGTTTTCAAAGAGGAAAGAATAGTGTATAACACTCACAAACGACGAAAGGTACAAAGCTTACTCGGTGTAAGTATATACAATGCAACAAAACATTACCGAGTTAAAAAAATCTTACACCAAATCAATAAAGCAAGGAAAGTGCATGTGCTCATGGGATTAAAGTTTAATTCATGAAGTTATTCATAATATCAATAATCGAGACTAAAGTCTAATAACTTCTAAAATCGATAACATGCATCATTGGGCTGTCTATTGGATCGGGCAATTATTGAAATTTATAATCGGAAACAAAGGCAAAATGCCCAAAAAGGAGAAAAGAGAAAGAAAATCTTTTTGAAATTTTTAATTTTTCTAAGAAAAGCATACTAAGTAACTAACATGTGAGCAAAAACATGGACTAAATGAAGAAATGGATAGAATATCCCACACCCCCTAACTTAAAACTTGACATTGTCCACAATGTTAATTAAGAACCAAGTTAAAGAGAGGAAAAGAACGATATTACCCAAAATTGGAGCGACCCCATAAGAACAAGTCCAAAGAATCTACAAAACAAGTTAGTACCGAGCATAGCAAAAATAAATAATAAAAAGTTAACTAAGTACACTAGACTAAATTAAAAATAAAGAAATAATAAAAAGCTAACTATATACAACCTACTATTTAGACTCCACACTAACTGTACACTAGAAGTCTAAATAGGTGAGGGTTCACCATAAAAATGATTTGACTTTGGAGGATAACCGGCGTACCCTCACATACAAGCATGCCCTCCGAAAAATATGGATTCCCTTTTAACAACGAAAGGCATGTGTAAGGCGGAAGAAATGAACCGTCGCCAATTAAAAGTTTTGGTGGGACGATGGGGGGTTTGGATTGAACGGGTGACAAAAATAAGTGGGGACCGAGAAAAGCTGAAAATCCTCCCAAAGATTTTGAAGTTGGAATCGGAGGTGGCGTACACAAAGGCAAAGATGCGATCGTGGAGGGCGACTCGAGCAAGTACTCATCATCGGTGATAGGATTTAAAACATTAAAGTTTGAAACCGAATCATCGGGTACTTGTGACGGTGTGATAACAGAGAATGAAAATGGGGATGAATGAAATTCAAACTCATAAGATGAATCATCATCGGATGAAGTTGGAATTTCAAAGAAAATAATATCATTTTCAATGAAATGTTCTTCTTTGGGGGCCAAAGAAGAAATCATTTCATTGCAAATAGATATTACATCATTTTCATCCTCACTTTCAATATCTATTACGCGATGGGCATAGTCTAGAATGGTTTGTTCCAAAGTAGGCATAAGTACCTCATTTGGTTCAAAACATTCCTCGACTTCGAAAGTCTCTAAAGCAAAATCGTCGTCGGACTGAAATAATAAATCCAACTCATGTTCCCACGAATGATTTTCTTCCCGATAGCTATTTTCCATTTTCTCATTTTCATACATACGCAAACCCTCACCGAATGTCATGGGTCGAGGTGCGGATGCATGAAAATGGAAACTTTGAAAATTACCATCGAACTTAAACTAAAACTCATTAATATAGGAATTTTGAAAACTATTGCAATTCGTTTCAAAATTCCTATTATGAGGAGGTAAAGGCCCAAAATCATTATCATCATCATCAAAATTCCAATAACGTAAGTTTTGACTTTCGTTATACTCGCCCAAAGTAATATTTGAATTTGTTTTACTTTGGGATGCTAAGTATTCACCGAAAGTCATAGGCATAGAATTTTGAGAATTATAACAAGGATTACCGAAAGAATTGGAATAAGACATACTTACCCCAATAATGGCTCAAGTGGCGAATTCCACAAAATAGGTGCGCGCGGGAAAAATTCGAGCGTTTTTAAGTGCTCAAATGTGGAAGTCCTGTAAAAAGGTTAGCAAATAATACAAATAGAAAGAAATAATATGAAATAATAAATCAAATAAAGTCTAAAACAAACTAGTCCCCGACAACGGCGCCATTTTGATTGAGGGTGAAAAGTAGCGCGTGTCAAGACGCTGATCGTTATTTTTGTTTCACCTCCTCAATACAAAAACCTAAACTTATGACTACACTCAAAAAGGGAGTATAGCGGCCAAGTCCGGGTATCGAAAAACCGCAAAGACGAGTTGCTAGAATTTATCGGATTTAATACTCCTAAAATAAAAGTGTAAAAGGTGATAGGTTGGAAATAAAGAAAAGGGAAAAATTAAGAAGTTAAGTCTAAAATAGAATTAATAAAACGAGAGTCGGGATCGTGTCCCCACCATGGGCTAAACAACTAATAATTAGAATTTCGGTTCGAAAACATTTAATCGAGCATTTTCAATTAAGTATAAACATCACACAATAAGGAATTTAACCCAAAGTTGCGAGATTAAAAATTTAACAGAAAATGGTCACACGCATCTTAGATTCGGATTATCGCTATAAACACTAACGTTGCGTGACAAAGAAAGTTAAACGCATAATAATCCGACTTTAATATGCGAGGTTTCAATTAAACGCAATTTTCCCCAAAACCTAACTTTCGGAGCTCAACGCCCATCAATGGCGGACACACGACCTAAACTCTATGTAACTACTCATTACACATGATTAATCTAATTAAATAAATAATTAATAAACAAAACAAGAAATAAATAAACTAAAGTAATTTAATTACACTACAATTTATCTAAGCAAGAAATAAGTGGAAAGCATGGAAATCTAGGTTACAAAGCATAAGAACAATAAAGGAACTTACATTAATGGAGAAGAAGAAGGAATAGTATACTTACAAACCCAAAATAGGAAGGAAAATGTAGGAGAGAGAAGCTCTCAAAAACCTAATCTCAACTATCTAAAATGAATAATATCTTCTAAGAAAAGCCCCAAACATTCTATTAATACCCCAAAATAAACCCCCAACAAAACCAACCCAAAAAACCCAAAATAAGCCAATTTTCATCCATATTTGATGGGACCGGTCGACCTCTATTTTGGGACCGGTCGACCTCACTTTTGGAATTTGCCTTGGGCTCGAGACAACCCACTTTTCCCTCCGAACCAATTTTGATGCGTTGCACGGAAACAGCCATAACTCCCTCATACGGAATCGATCTGAGGCGTGGTCGGAATCGACGCGAAGATAATTAAATTCTATACATGATTATGTTTTGAAACCCTCAAAATTATGCAGTATGAAATTACCAAAATTCCATTAAAGTAGAAGAAAATACCGAAACCTTCCGAAAATGGACATAACTTCCACATACGGAGTCAGAATGACGCACGGTCAGTGGCCACGGAAAGATAATTTGATGATCTACATGTTGGTAACTTCATTACATAAAAAATAGTGAGTTTGAAAAGACCAAATTGCCCTTGAGGTAGCATTCGATGACGGAACTTCTCCGAAATGCAACTGAACCTCACTTTTAGCGTTCCAATACCTAAAAAAGCACAAATAACCCCTGAAAAGCATGTATATATCCAAATCCAAGGTTGCCTGGTTAATGAGCATAATTATAGGCATTTAGGACCGTAAAAGTGCTAGAATGCATAAAGATAACGGGCGGAAATATACAATATTCGATACGAATCAGTCGTCCATTTCATTTATCTTTAGTATTTATTCTTTCGGACTTCATTTCTGTGAGGATGGTTTTCCCTTATGACTTTAAAGTTGGTATTAGTTATTTGAATGCTTAAATTACTTGGATGATCATTTCCAGTCTTAATAAAATTGTGTGACTCTTAAACTGTTAATTGTTAAAGTTTTTATAATTGACTTTAAATAATATGGAAATAACGTTTTAAATGATTTTGACACTTAGCTTAATTCAGGGTGTTTCAATTGGAAAGTTTATTTTATGACAGTGATGATAAGAATGAACCAACCGTTCACCTTGGTTATAATCTAATAAAGGACTGATCACCTGGTATTTAATTAGGCGGGGTGTTACAAAAGCACGTCAATATTTTTAATAATAATCCCGACTATAAGTGTGCACATAACTACTAGTCTACTAACCTTAAGCTCAATATTAAATTCATTCCATGATCCCATCCAGTATGGGAATCTCCCATATTAATCACACCTAGACATATAGTCACTCTCCCGACTAACATTTAAACACACCCTATTCTAGTTGATAACACAGTCCAATTGTCCTCAAATCTGCCTACGGTTCGAATACTTCTATGAACCCCTAAATTTCTACCCTTACGACTTATTTCTTGAGTTTAGCATCACTAAATATTTTGCGACCTCTACCTATCATTGATCCCAAATCATATCTTAAATTGAATCCTATCGCTATAAGGATTCGGCACAAACATCGGCTTAAAATTCCACGTCACGCCCTCACCACTATCTTTCAAAGAGTCCTAAATCGTACGTTATATGTAAGCTCACCTATGACCTCTAAATAGAACTCCTGGTCTTAAAGAAATTCTCACACTACACTAATCCAACAATCTCCAATACGCACATACATTCTTCTCCAAAATAGTTCGATATGTCCCCACCATCTATTGATATGAGAAACCCCTTAAAAGTCTCCAAAACATATCTCTTGCATCATTTAGGAAGGTCTCTTAAAATAAAACCCAAAAGAAAAAAGGGTAAAATAAAACCCCATTCTTGGGCTAAAAATAGAGGACCGGTCGACCGTCCCCTGACCCCCGATCGACCGCGGTTCTAAAATTTATCCTACGAAGAATGTAGTTGGCTTTTCCCTTAGGGCGCGGTCGACCGATCCTTTGGCCGCGGTCGACCGCCCATACCAGATCTCTTGCCCTTTTTCCATTTTAGATCAAAACCCTAATCTCCAAACTCTCAAATATCATAATCTAACCCCCAATATTTAACTCAATCATATTCTTAACATTAAAACTCATCCTACATCTCATCCCATCGATTTATGCGTTATCATTTCCATGTTTAAACATCAAAATCAAGTTTTAATCTCAAAATCTAGGTTTTGATATTAATACCCAAAATCCAATTCTTTTGCCCACCAATTGTGAAATAAACTACACAAATGAATTATTTATCAAGATTAAACACTTGCCTCAGAATTGTAGAGGTTGAATCATCCCCGAAATCGCGTACGGGCCGAAAATCTCCAAGCTTTCCCTTATATCTCTCTTCCTTTCTTCTCTTTCCTTCTTCCTTTCTCTTTATCTTTCTCTGGGGCTTTTCTCTCTCTCTTAAATGAGATTGGCTGAATTCATAAGCCTCTTAAACCTTTAAAACATAAATCCCAGTTTTAAATGATAATACACACTTTAAATGACTCATTTACTCCAATTCGAGTCAAACTTACTTAAAAATATTCCGGAACCGAAATAAAACCCAAGGACAGTCATTTCGACTATCTCGACCCATCCGGAATCAATGGCTCACTCAAAACCTTCATCCGAAATACTTTATAACGTCCTCAATTTTTGGACTTCAATTTCCAAATTTAAAATTCTTCAATTTAAATAAACTTTATTTCTCCCAAAAATTTAATTTCTCAGGCCCAAAATCTTGGGGTATTACATACTTTCCCCTTAGAAGAATTTCGTCCGTGAAATTTAAGTTATGCCTAGGACTTCGAATCTCATCTAGTCCTTACATCTACCCTCAAGGTCACTATACCCATTTTCCCACTTCGCACATCGGAGCATATAGACCTTTAAAAAAATTAAACTAGCTACCCAAGGCACCCATACACCCTGTACCCGAGCTCCACTCATAAAAACATAACCCGACTCCACTAGCCTCAAATCGTAATATAACTCTCAACAAATTTCTATAGCAGCATATTAAGTATATATAAAAGTTTGAAATTTCCAATGGTTCAACTCTTGTCAATTCCTGACATAAGCTACCTTCATGCGGGGGAGGTTTCACGAGCGAAATCCAAACAAGGAACCCTCCCAATACACTACTGTGTTGCTATGTTGGGGATTGAGATCAGTTGAACCAGGATTAAGGTTTTATAAAAAGTTTTTGAATTATAGATATTTCCCGAAGGCCTATATAATAATATAATATAAAATAATTCCATGTCTTTCGACATGCCAAATAAGCACCCTATGTTCTCGACACAAGGCCCCAACTAACACAATACTCTCACCAATACCTAGTTCTCATAACTAACACAACCATGAGCTAAATTCTCCGCTCAATAATAAATCTTCTAAACTCTAAACTTCCTCAATTATGCAAATCCCTTACATTATAGAATTTCCACAAAGTAAGTCCTTCCTTCACTGGAATACTACAATTACCTGCCCTAGCCTATCTATAAAACACTAGACTTAAAACCATTACTAAACAAACCTTAACAATCTCCACTTTCAGAAATCAATTACACAATGCTCTACTAGCTCCTCACGAGACGGTCTATTATCCCAAAAGATGCCATACAAAGACCACACTTGATCACTCCTCCCTCGAAGGAAATTCTGTACACACTATGGTTATAGAAGCTAACCACTTAATATACTTGGCGTATGACGTTCCCATACCGTATAAAGCGTGACCTAAACCCAAAGAAAGGTATTCTACCTTATACTTCCATAATCCAATTGTTTCACTGCATTCCTGGGTCCCTTTACTCCCTCCAGGACAAGCCCTTCTTCCTAAGACCTATTTCCTTTAAAGAAACATCCTCTCGAAAATCCTTCCTAACCCTCCTGAAGGATAAAGCGCTATTACGACCCCTGATAATCCTGCCTAATCCTGTTGCGGTGATGGTCCTACTCCGCTAGTATCAACTCCTTCAGTCCTACTCAATGAACCCGAGTCTCCAAATTTCTCACTCCCTCCTTAAATGAAGATGATACTCCTAAAAAGGGGACAATGCCACATACCTTTCATCGGTAAAAGTCACCAACACCAAGTTTCCTAACAAACGTCGACGAGTTTCTCAATCTAAACCTCCCACGGGCTTCACTATTCATTTTTCCTTAGTACTTACCTTATCGATCACAAAATTCACCATTTAAATCAAATCTCCTTTTCACTAGATCACCGTCAGATCACCTTGAATCACCCCTAGAAATCTCCTCCTTATCTCTGCCTGAATCGCGAAAAGAAAAATACTTCCAGTCAAAGTGTACCCAAAATCTACTATGGGGATTGCATCCCTCATCTTGCCCCTTCCTGGACGACTTATTCTTGGCGACGTCTGAGAAGAAAGCAACTATGTCAGAACGTCGTTCAAGTGAGTACACCTCGCAGAAGAAGATAGGCGTAGTGAGCACAATAATCCTAATAGTAGGGATCTATATCAAGAACGCTTGCGAAAGAACGCAGAAAACCCGCACAAATCCTAAAGACACTAGAACCTGATGCTCTGATACCATCTGTGACACCCCACTTCAAATAATAACGGGTGGCCAACCCTATACTAAAATAAAACAGGAATACCAAACGGATCACTCTTAGCATCAACTGACGAAACTAAAATAAATAAGGCTAACTTCCCAAAACTATAAAAGCGGATGCCAAAATTTTAAATAAAACATATAATGGATTTCGAACCAACAATGTACAACTACTAACAAAAGTAAGATATACACAAGTATCATGATAATAGAAAGTGCTAGAATTAAAATCAAAATGAGTACACAAAAGGAAATATACCCGAATAAGTTGTTGGGTCACAGACAGTACAGTAACCAAAAATGAAGAAATATAAACAGCTACAAATAACCCTTGGGTGTAAACCCGATATACAACATGAATCCTACCTAGATTTACAAAGAAGTAGGAAGCGACTATAATCTAAATCCCGCAATCGTCCGCAACTGCTACGGCTCCCAAGACTCTAGAAAGAAGAGCATCCGGTATCCATGCGGTGGGACACTTGTGGTAACCAATATATATATAGTAAAAGAGAAATATAAACGGGTCAGATCGTGAGGGGTAAAAATGTTTAGCAAGTGTGTTAACCGTGCATAATAAATATAAATGCACTATTTCATAATTACAGTGGAGTCGCACTCTCGTGAAACCCCAAACTCGCCTCTCATCTACAGCGCGCACCTAATCATGTCCTGGAACCTTAATTAAGTTACCCCACCCATATAAGGACAACCTACCTTAACATATGCACGGCATATACCCGAATGACCTTCCATCCTCATATAATCCAAGAATCCCTTCCATTCTAACCTCACATAAATATATTTTTACACGTATATATATATGCCTTGCCAGGCATTATTCTTTCTAATTATTTAATTTAAACCAGTTATAAGTCTTAGTACATCACACATTAACATTAGGCTTCAATATAAGAGTTTATTCTCTAAACAACATACATTCAAGTACTAAAGGCATACCTTCTCTGCCAACATTTCACTACGTTTCGTGCGTGGGGCGTCTCGCCAAGCGAAATCCAAACAAGGAACCACCACCCCCCCCCCCCCCCCCCCCCAATACACTACTCCTTGACAATGTTGATCGTAGGGATCCATTATGTCCACAAATATGCTAATACTGCAACTACCTAATTATTGAATACCATCTCTAAATACCCAAATAAATCTCTATTTAAATCATTGGGGTCGATATAACTGCAATAGTCTCTAAGTACGATCCTTCGACCCTGATAAATTAGTACACTGAAATCACACAAGATGTACCTCCAAGAAACTCCATATCCTCTTCACATATAAGATATATGAATATATATTTACTCTAAATATATACATAAGCAATCATTCATTCCTATAACCACATATACATAACACACATAATGTACACTTTGCAATACACATAACATAAACGGCTATAGGAGGCCAAAATACTGCACCATGCTACCATCTTCTAGGAATTACTCACTTTCTCCCGGGGTCACCACCTATCGGACTATTATCACACCGCCATGGCCACAAAATCAATCATAACGTATGGGAAGCGGTCATAGTTCCTAACCGGAAAGTGAAAACGACTCATACCCAAGACTTCTCACCCCCAAAAATATAAAATCACACAAATAATAATGGACGACTATGACCTAGGGAATATCCGCACCCTGCTCCTCAAGACAGGGGCTCACCCTCATCTCGCAACTTCCCATGATAGCATGTGCCGGGTATGCTTCACACCATAAGTATATATATCATTCACACTATATATATACATCTATATGATCACATCATATATATACAAACCATCACTCATGGCATAGATATTCATGCCATACGCACACACATATACATATCTACACGTATATATATATATATATATATATATATATATATATATATATATATATATATATATATATATATACACACATTTTCACATAAATACACACTATTTCTCGTCCATATGTATGGGATTTATAAACTCGGTTATAAGTGTACATAGTCCTCATTATACTAGCCGTCACACCAAGCGTATTAACTTAATTCATTATATAAATATGATTCCTCACTTGAAGTATACTCATCCATTTCCCTATGATATGAATAATCTTCCAATCAATCCAACATTAAGGTTATTAACCCAAAGTTTACGTATGTAACAATCACTACACATCCACTCTATATCCAAAAGCACATCGATATTTTTAATAATAATCCCGACTATAAGTGTGCACATAACTACTAGTCTACAAACCTTAAGCTCAATCTTAAATTCATTCCATGATCCCATCCAGTATGGGAATCTCCCTTATTAATCAAACCTAGACATATAGTCACTCTCCCGACTAACATTAAAACACAACCTATTCTAGTTGATAGCACAGTCCAATTGTCCTCAAATCTGCCTACGATTCAAATACTTCTATGAACCCTTAACATTTGTACCTTTACGACTTATTTCTTGAGTTTAGCATCACTACAAATTTCGTGACCTCTACCTATCATTGGTCCCAAATCATATCTTTAATTGAATCCTATCGCTATAAGGATTCGGCATAAACATCGGCTTAAAATTCCAAGTCACGGCCTCACCACTTTCTTTCAAAGAGTCCTAAATCGTACATCATATGTAAGCTCACCTATGACCTCTAAATAGAACTCCCGGTCTTAAAGAAATTCTCACACTACACCAATCCAACAATCTCCAATACGCACATACATTCTTCTCCAAAATAGTTCGATATGTCCCCACCATAAATTGATATGAAAAACCCCTTAAAAATCTCCAAAACATATCTCTTGCATCATTTAGGAAGGTCTCTTAGAATATAACCCAAAAGAAAAAAGGATAAAAGAAAATCCCATTCTTGGGCTAAAAACAGAGGACCGGTCTACCGGCCCCAGACCCCCGATCGATCGGCCCCAGACCCCCGGTCGACTGCTGTTCTAAAATTTGTCCTACGAAGAATGCAGTAGGCTTTTCCCTTAGGGTGCGGTCGACCGGCCCCCTGGTCGCGATCGACCGGCCATACCAGATCTCTTACCCTTTTTCCATTTTAGATCAAAACCCTAACTCTCCAAACTCCCAAATATCATAATCTAACCCCCAATATTTAACTCAATCATATTCTTAACATTAAAACTCATCCTACATCTCATCCCATCGATTTATGCGTTATCATTTCCATGTTTAAACATCAAAATCAAGTTTTAATCCCAAAATCTAGGTTTTGATATTAATACCCAAAATCCAATTCTTTTGCCCACCAATTATGAAATAAACTACACAAATGAATTATTTAGCAATATTAAACACTTTCCTCGGAATTGTAGAGGTTGAATCATCCCCCAAATCGTGTACGAGTCAGAAATCTCCAAGCTTTCCCTTCTCTCTCTCTCTCTTCCTTTCTTCTTCTTTCTTTCTTCTTTTCTCTTTCTCTTTCTCTAGGGCTTTTCTCTCTCTCTTAAATGAGACTGGTTGAATTCATAAATCTCTTAAACCTTTAAAACATAAATCCTAGTTTAAAATGATAATACACACTTTAAATAACTCATTTACTCCAATTCGAGTCAAACTTACTTAAAAATATTTCGGAACCGAAATAAAACCCAACGACAGTCATTTCGACTATCTCGACCCATCCGGAATCAATGGCGCACTCAAAATCTTCATTCGGAATACTTTATAACGTCCTCAATTTTTGGACTTCAATTTCCAAATTTAAAATTCTTCAATTTAAATAAACTTTATTTCTCCCGAAAATTTAATTTCTCAGTCCCAAATCATGGGGTATTACAATTAATCACCAAAGACCAATGGGTGTTCTATAGGCTCTGGAGATTCCATTATGGAAATGGGAGAGCATTTCCATGGGCATCATTACAAGGTTTTGTACGTCGCAAAGCGGACACGATTCCATCTAGGTGATTGTGGATCATTTGACTAAGGTGGCTCACTTTTTTCTGTTCGGAAAAATTTCACTTTGGATATGTATGATAGGCTCTTCATTGTTGAGATTATGAAGTTACATGGTGTATTCATCAACATTATATTAGATAGGGACAAGACATGTGTCTCCCACTTTTGGAGGAGTTTCCAGCAGGTTTTAGGGATAGAGTTGAGGTTGAGTACCTTGTATCACAAACATATGGATGGACAGATTGATCAGTTGAACTGGATACTGGAGGGTATGTTTCAAATGTGAATTTTGGACTTCAAAGGAAGTTGGGAGCAATACTTGTCATTGATAGAGTTTACTTAAAACAAAAGTTACTAGTTCAATATTGGCATGGAGATTTTTGAGGCTTTGTATGGGAGACATTGTCCACCCACTTGTTGGTTAAGGTGTGTGAGAATAAAATTCTCAGAACCGAGTTTGTTTAAGACACCTTAAAGAAGGTGCAGATAATCACTACACTAAAACACTCTATTAGTAATAGACCAATTTTTTAGTTACTAACAGTATTTTACCGTTACTATTTCCCATGATAATTTTCCATTACTAATTTATTATAACCGTTAGTAATTTTAGTTTGAAAATTAAAAAAATCTAAAAAGAACAAAATATATTGACCCTTTTACTAAAGAAGAGTATGCGTGAAATTTTCCCATCCTAACACTTCCCTCCCAAATGAAAAGTACACTAATTTCTAATTCCCTCTAAAACAAAAAAAGACTCACCTCCTTGATTACCCCTTCCAAACAAAATCTTCAAATATGAGAATTGAAGATAGCTGGTTGGATTCCTCTCTCTCATTCGAATCACCCACAATAATGTTATGGTATGCTTTTTTCATTCATGTTAGTATATGTAAAATTGTAATTTCTTTGTCTAATGGAAAACCCGAACGGATCTACAATTGGGAATTAAAAAAAGAACTAATTTAGTTCATTTTCATTCATTGAATGAGAAACAAGACATCCAAACCAAACATATAGATCTGAGATTCAAAACAATTAAATTCTTGGGTGTGAGTGTGAGCATGTGTGTATATTATGTCTGTTAATTTTGGGAAATGTAATAAAAAAATGATATCTAGTCAAGTGATTGTGGTGCATCAACGAATTGGAGTCGCCTCTGTTATTAAGATTTGTATAGTCAAGTGATTGTGGCATGGGTAAGGCAGACATTTCCCTTTTTGTTTTCTGACTTTCTATTATTCTTAAATTTGGTGAGAATGTTAATCTTCCAATCCTATTATTTCCATTTTTTTCGATCTATATTATGAGACGTAGTCAAGCTCCTTCTTGTGTTTTCCTTCCTGTTATTATTATGGTGCATATAATTTCATGCATGGAGTTAAAATATTATTTGTGCATACCAGTTAATCTAGTTACACGTTTGCACCCGACTCTCCTCTCAGAAGGATTATGATATTAAATCATTTAAAATATTGAAATCTCAACTAATATGAGTTCAGTTACTAATGTGCTATTGATTTACTGTTAATGGTGCAAGGACTAACTGTGACACCCCGCCTAATTAAATACCGAGTGATCAGTCCTTTATTAAAATTAAAACAGAATGTTCGGTGGGTTCATTCTTAGCATCACTGTCGAAAACATTTAATATTTTCAAATCACCTAATCAATAATTAAGTTAGGTGTCAAATCATTTTCCCATTTAATTATACCCAACTAAACCATTAATAAACTTTCATACTTTAAATTAAAAGATACTCACATTCCATAAGAATAAAATAAATACTGAACATGAATCAAATACTGAAATAAATCACACTGGATAAAACATTATAGTTCAAAGTCACAAACCAACAAACCATAATATCCTCAAGTGAAATAGAAATAAAATCCTAAACTGAGGTGATTAAAATCTCTACTAAATGACAAGGAAAGGGACGTAACATCCCCTAAATGAAATATCTGAAATGAGTGGAGAGAAATGATAGAAGTGGCTAAGCGCAAAGGCCTGCAACTCCTACAACTGTTGCAGCTCGCTAAATGATCCACGCATCTAAGTCGGGTACCCCTATGGCTGGGCACCTGATGAATAATATATATATATATATATATATATATATATATATATATATATATATATATATATATATATATATATATATATATATATATATATATATAGCAAAAAATAAAAGAATAGCAAGAAACAGGTCTGAGCCCGAGTTGTAAAAATATTTGTTTTAGCAAGTATTTAAAACTGCAATTATTAAGTGCATGTTAGTTTAGAACTCTCACATGAGATTCTCACCTCTCCACTATTGTGCACGCTTAACGTACATTTATCCTAACCTAGTTATCCATAATATTCCAAACTAGATCATAGACTTAAACTTCTAAATATATCTCTAAGGAGTAACCCGTATCGCCCATACCATACGCTCATAATATTCTTTTATGCCAATTAACTGTATTTCACATTCACTATTATGATAAAATTCTTGTATCCATTGAAATTACTTTACTTGCCAACATTTACAAATTTGATAATTTTACCCATTAGAATCATTCTAAAGTATATTTACATATATATACATATAGTCACATCATCCATATATATATATACTGTGCCACTTTGTTAGGACCAGTTGGCGCAATGCATACTCTCCTATCGTGTCCCGATGCATCGCTCACTGCGTAAAGGACAATTGGTTCGGTGTCTCTCACGAAACATAAATCTCGTAACACAAATATTGGAGGTGAGCATACTCACCAGCCAAATGGGTCACGCGCATACCTATGCTTCCATTCAGCCGTCGAAACTATTCTACGTCTTAGATAACACGTATCCAAGTTCATATGCTCTGGGTAAAAGTCAAATATCCCCCCATTGGGTCACCCAGGATAAGACTGTACACTGCGCGACAACCTCTTCCCGATAGCAAGCAGCGTAGGTACGTTATACACACAATAATAATAATAATAATAATAATAATAATAATAATAATAATAATAATAATAATAATAATAATAATAATAAATAATAATAATAATAATAAATAATAATAATAATAATAATAATAATAATAATAATAATAATAATAATAATAATAATAATAATAATAATAATAATAATAATAATAATAATAATAATAATAATAATAATAATAATAATAATAATAATAATAATAATAATAATAATAATAATAATAGGCAATCCCCTATACTATTAAAGTCCAAGTGTTCACCCAACCCATGCATACCTTCCTACACGTAGTATACTTGTCATTACTACTTATAGTGTAATTAATTCAATTATTCACTCTCTCAAAATTTCCAAAGTTAATTCACCTATCCAAGCCTTAAGGTATCATCCTAGGAATGCTTCCTAAATAATTCTGCATTAAGCTAATATCAGTAAATGGCATCTTTTCTCACTCAACTAATTCTGTAACACGATTTGGGGGAAAAATAGGGATTTCTGGAATTTTTATGGGATTGTCGTTCGTTCGAACGACTACTGGTTTCGTTCGAACGAAGTTAGCATGCCGTTCGAACAACTATACATCTCGTTCAAACGAGACGCCGTCGTCTCCATTCTGCTACCTGCTGCGTGTTTCCATTCTTTCTCAATTTAAAACCTCTATAGATTCGTCCCAAACTCCCAGCAATTACTTCCAATCAATAATTAAACATGTTGGGATAATATCTAACAACTTAGAATCATTTAATCACGTACAAACCTTAATAAATTCTGAAAATCCCCAAAATTATTCAAACAAACCCTAGTTCTTCAAATTTCTATATAAAAACTCAAAATCAGATTCGTCCATCATTAATAAATCATCAATTCGTGATTTCCAACCTATCTACTTGAAGGATACATCCTAATTAGATATTAGATTTCAATTAATGTCCTTAGTTCTCCAATTTCATTAAAATTTATGAACCAAAATTGAGTATTACATATCTATACTAACATGAACATGATTGTTGATACAATTTTGCAAGGATTAAACACTCGCCTCACTTTCTAAGGCCTGATCTCCTAGTGATGTTGATATAGGTGTGTTCCTCGTCTCACGATCTACACTTTGGTGGGATTTTTGGTGTATGTTCTTGGGTTATGCACCAAGAACTCCTATGGCTTCTTCTTCCTTCCTCTGTGCCTTTCTATTTTCTCTCTCGTAGGTTTAGAACTGACAGCTTCCTTCTATCCCACGTTTCTCTATATTTAATTTCCTAATTTTCGTCCATAATATTTTCCCAAAAATTCAAAGGACAAAAACATCCCTATGGGGTGCCAGTTAGGCCTAAAAATATCCTGGTGTCCAAATAAAATACCTGGATAGTGTTTTCTTACTATCTTGACCCTTGTGGACTCAATAGCGCACTCGAAATTACCATATGAGTTACTTAAAAATAATTTACTTCTTTAACCCATTAAATTAGTCTCGACACAACTCACACGCGCGTCCTGACTTAATGTACCAAACCGTCATATTTCTCACTCTTGAGAATTTATAAAACTTTTATAATTCCATATTACGTATTCACACAATAATGTTCCATAATTCTCAACAATAAGTATTAACCCTTGGTAGGCTAGTTAATATTTTTTTTAATCCGGATTAATTAATAATTAATTTTCTCACATTTTAGTTTAATTAATCCAACAATAATAATTAATCCAACAATTATTTAGCATAATAAAAATATGGGATATTACATACATCCCCCCTAATAGCGTAATTTTACCCCGAAATTTGAAAACTAATCCATACCTGGTAAGAATAAGTCTGGATATTTATCGTGCATATCCTCCTCCCGCTCCCAAGTAGACTCCTTTACATTATGATGCTCCCACTAAACCCGCACAAGTGGAACTACCTTTGACCTCAATTTCCACTCGCTACGGTCAAGGATATCCACATGTCTCTCCTCATGAGAATTGTCGGGCTTTAAGTCAATCTCCTCAATCGCAATGTGGGTGTGGGCCAACTCACCCCGGAGATACCACCTCAATGATGAGATGTGGAACACATCATGAATACGGTGAAAGTGCTTCGAAAACCCAAGTCTATATGCCATCGGTCTGATCCTCTCGACAATGGGAAATGGTCCTATATATCTCGGGGTCAATTTCCCTTTTCTTCCCAAACCTCATCACTCCTTTCATAGGAGACACTCGCAGTAATACCTGGTCCCCCACGTTAAACTCCCTCAAGGACCGCTTCGCATCGGCGTAGCTTTTCTTCCTGTCCTGGGCTACCCAAATGTGACTCCTGATCAACTCAATCCTGGCTAAAGTCTCCTGAATTACCTCTTGCCCAAGTTGTCCCCCACCTCTATCCAATAAGTGGGAGAACGACAAGGTCTACCGTACAATGCCTCAATTGGAGGCCATACCAATCGTAAACTGGTATGAGTTATTATAAGAGAAATCCACCAGTGGAAGGTATTTCTCCCAACCCCCTTCAAAATCAAGGACATACGTACGTAGCATATCCTCCAGCATCTGATTCGTACGCTCAGTCTGTCCATCTGTCTGTGTATGATAAGTTGTACTCAACCGCAACTCGGTACCCATAGCCTCCTAAAACCTTTTCCAAAAGCACAACATAAAAATCTTATCTCTGTCAGACACGATATCTAGGGGCACCCCATGCAACCTCACTATCTCAATAATAAATAACTTGGCATACTGTCCCGTAGGGTAGTTTGTCCACACTAGCAGAAAATGCACTACCTTGGTCAAACGATCCACCATTACCCATATATAATCGTGACCACGCTGTGATGTAGGCAACCCAGTGATAAAATCCATGAAAATTCTCTCCCATTTCCATGTAGGGATCTCTAGCGGCTGAAGTAACCCTAACGGTCTCTGATGGTCCACCTTTACCAGCTGATAGGTGGCACACTTGGACACGAACTCCGCAATGTCCTTCTTCATCCCACTCTAACAGTATTGTCGCCTTAAAACCTCCTATAACTTATCCCCTTTGGGATGTATCGTAAATCGAGATCCATGCGACTCTGTCATTACTGCATGACGTAAGTACTCACCCTCTAGGACCACTAACCTCCCATTAAATCATAGTCCTCCATATGAACTTACTGAGTAGGACTCCGCGCCTTCGGCTAAAAGCCGTACAATCTGGTCCTGCGAAAATGAGTCATCTGCTTGGGCCTGAATCACCCTCGTAACAATCTTTAGCGTGACTGCCATGACGGACATAAAGGATCGAGCCACTGTATCCTGATGTCCCAACTCTTTCCACTTTTCCTTCCACACTTCCGCCACCTCACCTACTAGCATACAACTCAACGCATCAGTAACTACGTTGGCCTTCCCCAGTTGGTACTGAATCTCGAACTGGTAATCTTTCACAAATTCTAGCCACTTGCGCTGATGCATATTTAACTCCCACTGAGTGAACAAGTATTGCAGTGAACTGTGGTCTATGAAGAGGCGAAGTTTCTCCCCTAACAAGTAGTGTCTCAAAATTCATAGGGAAAACATGACTGCTGCTAGCTCCAAGTCATGGGAGGGGTAATTCCTCTCGTGAGGCTTAAGCTTGCGGGAGGCATAATCTATAACCTACTCCTCCAGCTGGAGTACTCCACCAAGTCCCTGTAGAGAAGCGTCAGTATATACTAAGTACTCCACTCCTGGTCTGGGTAAGGCAAAAACTGGCGTCGAAGTCAACTTATCCTTTAGCCCATCAAAATCAAAGTGACAAGCATCATCCCAAATGAACTTCACTTCTTTGCGAGTCAAATTTATCAATGGGCCCGCAATCTTCGAGAACCCTAGGATGAAATGCCTATAATATCCGGCTAACCCCAAGAAGCTACGCACCTACGTCGGTGTCGTGGGATGTCCCCACTCCCCCACTGCGGAAACCTTACCCAGATCCACTGATATCCCCAACTCTGAATAACGTGCCCCAAAAACTGCACCTCTCGTAACCAGAATCCATACTTTTCATACTTATCATATATCTAATGCTCTCGCAGAGTCTGAAGAACTCGCCTCAAATGCTCAGCATGCTCCTCCTCAGTCTGGGAATAAATTAGGATGTCATAAATGAAGACAGTGAAAAACTGATCTAAGAACTCTCTGAACACCCGATTCATTAAGTCCATGAATACGGCTGAAGCATTTGTCAGCCCAAACGGCATGACCCTAAACTCATAGAACCCATACCTCTTCAAGAAAGCAGTCTTCAACACGTCCAGCTCCCTAATCCGTAACTGGAGATATCCTGATCTCAAATCTATCTTTGAGAAGAACCCAACTCCTCTCAATTGGTTGAACAAGTCATTAATTTGGGGAAATGGATATGTATTTCGTATCGTGACTTTGTTTAATTCATAATAGTCCACACATAACCTCAACGAACCATCCCTCTTCTTTATAAACGGAACGGGAGTACCCCAAGGCGAGGTACTCCTACAAATAAAGACTTGTCCTAATAGCTTCTCAATATGATCCCATAACTCCCTCATCTCAGCTGGAGCCATACGGTACGATGCGTAGGCTATCGGTCGAGTGCCCGACATCAAATCGATAACGAAATTTATCTTTCGACTATAGGAATCAAATCAATAGGAATCATTATCTCCTTAGAGGTATCCTCCTCTATATAGTATAAATGGGTGAACAATCCTCCCTCAGGACGAGGCATCGCAACCAAAAACATCTTCTGGCCCGAAATAGCAAAATAATGGTCCTACTGAAACAGTCTATCATGGCTCTATAGGAAACAAGCCAATCCATGCCAATAATGGCGTCATGCTCATGAATATCTATGACTAGCATATCTGCAAACAAAATCAAACTCCCAATATCTATACCTACTCCCCGGCATATAAAGAAAATCAATGACCCATTACCCAACGGTGAGTCTACACATGTCACAGTACTCTCTGCAATATCTAACAACCCCGTGGCCCATGCAAAACTAGTGGATATAAAGTAGTGTGATGCCCCTGTGTCAAATAAAACATGTGCCATAGTACCATGAATAGAAAATATACCCTCAATGGAGGGCGGGGTCTACTGTGGTGCTGGTGCCTGGTGGACATTATAAACATGTCCGTACTCTAACTGGACCTACTGAATCGAGGGTGCAAAAAAATATGGTACTGGTGCCACTACTGGTAGGGAGGAGGGAAAGATGGGTCTCTGGGGCTCCTGCTGGGCTCCCTGCTACTGGGGAAACCTGCCCTTGTTAGGGTAATCTTGTTTCCTACGGCCAGTCTTGCCACAAGAAAAACACCTGTCGCTAAAGTTACCTCTGCTCTGTCCCTATTGGCCTTAGCCCTGTTGGCCATTGATGCCCCACCACTGGCCCTACTTATGCCTCTGTTGTCCCTACTGCTGGCCCTGATGGCCCTGTTGATAACGAGGTTGGCCCTACTAATTGGACTGGCCCTGCCTACAACCCCCATATCCCTACCTGGAATCACCAGATGGAAATTTCTTAGTAGGGTCCCCCTGCTAGGAGCTCTGCTCATCCTGACGGACCTGTCCCTGAGCTGCTAGTGCCCCACCAGAGCTACTGCCTCCTATCTGGCCGTGCTGACTAGACTCCCTGGATCATTTTCTCCCCTGTTGATGGAAGTGGTGGTCCTGGAAATGTAACAGGGCGACGTTGAGTACGTCAATATAAGTACCCAATGAGAGATTACCTATGACATGGTGTCGAATCCTCCAATTCAACCCATCCATGAACATCTGAATCTTCTTCTCTTCAGTGGGTGCCTCATCTGGCACAATAGTGATGAGTCGCGTGAACTCCTCATACTTGGTGATAGCCATACTCTCTTGCTTAAGATTCAGTAGTTTTTGCCTCATCTCTGTCTGCATGGTGGAAGGAAAGTATTTGCGATAAAATCGCACCCAAAATCTTTGAATCGTAATAGTATCCCTCTCCTCCAAGGTGGTAGTGGACTCCCACCACTGCAAAGAGGCCCCCACTAGCTTATAGGAAGCTAGTAACTGCCTCTGAATGTCGATAAACTCGTAAATGCGAAGATGCCTCTGGATATCTTTCTTCTATTGGGTCGCTATGATGATGTCAGAACTTCCCGAGAACTCTGGGGGATATGCCCCCTGAAAATCATCCCTGGCCTTCTCCCATGCAGTGGGAAACTAAGATGGAACCGTTGCTATAGCATGGACTTAGGGTGGGGCCTTCTACACCACCACTAAAGCTACATTAACCGCTTGAGAAACTATGGCGGCAACTTCGGTTGTATTAATCATTCCCTGAGCCTGAGCTGCTGGCTGCTTTGGCTGGGCATTTTTGTTCCTCGGGGTTCGTCTGAGGGGCATCTGAAATGAAAAGGGATTTTATTAGTCCACAATTATTATTAATTATCAAATAGCTGAAGAAATAAACATAGAAATAAGAGTACAACAGTCCTAAAGATAGGGCTCTATATCAAAGAAAGCTAAGAGAAAAACATGTTAAGCCGTACAAATCCTAAAGGACACTAGAACCTGATGCTCTGATACCACCTGTGAAAGCCCACCTAATTAAATATCGGGTGATTAGTCCTTTATTAAAATTAAAACAGAATGTTCGGGGAGTTCATTCTTAGCATCACTGTCGAAAACATTAAATATTTTTAATCACCTAATAAATAACTAAGTTAAGTGTCAAAATATTTTCCCATTTAATTATACCCAACTAATCCATTAATAAATTTCCATACTTTAAAATGAAAGGTACTCACATTCCACAAGAATAAAAAAAATACTGAACATGAATCAAATACTGAAATATATCGGGCTGGATAAAACATTCCAGTTTAAAGTCACAAACCAACAAACCATAATATGCTCAAGTGAAATAGAAATAAAATCCTGAACTAAGCTGATTACAATCTCTACTAAATGACAAGGAAAGGTTCGTAACATGCCATAAATGAAATATCTGAAATGAGTGGAGATAAATGATAGAAGCGACTTAAGTGTGAAGATCTGCAACTCCCACAACTGTTGTAGCTCGCTAAATGATCGACGCATCTAAGTCTGGTACCCTTGTGGCTGGGCACCTGATATATATATATATATATATATATATATATATATATATATATATATATATATATATAGAGAGAGAGAGAGAGAGAGAGAGAGAGAAAGAGAAAAGAATAGAAAGAAGGGGCCAGAGCCTGAGTTGTAAAAATATTTGTTTTAGCAAGTATTTAAAACTGCAATGATTGAATCATTAAGTGCATGTTAGTTTCGAACTCTCACATGAGATTCTCACCTCTCCACTATTGTGCACGCCTAACGTACATCTATCCTAACCTAGTTATCCATAATATTACCAACTAGATCATAGACATAAACTTCTAAATATATCTCGAAGGAGTAACCCGTATCGCCAATACAATAAGCTCATAATATTCTTTTATGCCAATTAACCGTATTTCACAATCACTATTCTGATAAAATTATTTATCCATTGAAATTAATTTACTTACCAACATTTATAAATTTCCTAATTTCACCCATCAGAATCATTCTTAAATATATTTACATATATACATATAGTCACATCATCCCTCTCTCTCTCTCTCTCTCTCTCTCTCTCTCTCTCTCTCTCTCTCTCTCTCTCTCTGTATATATATATATATATCCTGCGCCCTTTGTTTAGGACCACTTGTCGCAATGCATACTCTGCTATCGTGTCCCGATGCATCTCTCACTGCGCAAAGAACAATTGGTTCGACGTCTCTCACGATCCATAAATCTCATAACACAAATATTGGAGGTGAGCATACTCACCATCCAAATGGGTCATGCACATACCTACGCTCCCATCCATCCGTCGAAACTATCCTATGTCTCAGATAACACGTATCCAAGTTCATATGCTCTGGGTACAAGTCAAATATCCCCCCATTGGGTCACCTAGGATAAGACTGTACACTGTGCAACAACCTCCTCCCGATAGCAAGCAGCGTAGGTACGCTATACACACAATAATAATAAAATAATAAGCATTTCCCTGTCCTATTAAAGTCCAGGTGTTCACCGAACCCATACATACATTCATACACATAGTATACTTCTCATTACTACTTATAGTGTAATTAATTCAATTATTCACTCTCTCGAAATTTTCAAAAGTTAATTCACATATCCAAACCTTAAGGTATCATCCTAGGAATGCTTCCCAAATAATTCTGCACTAAGCTTGTATCAGTAAATGGCAGCTTTCCTCACTCAACTAACTGTGTAACACGATTTGGGGGAAAAATAGGGATTTCTGGGACTGTCGTTCGACCGACTACTGGTTTCGTTCGAACGAAGTTAGCATGTCATTCAAATGACTATACATCTCGTTCGAACGAGACCTCGTCGTCTCCATTCTGCTACCTGCTGCGTTTTTCCATTCTTTCTCAATTTAAAACGTCTACAGATTCGTCCCAAACTCCCATCAATTACTTTCAATCAATAATTAAACATGTTGGGATAATATCTAACAACTTAGAATCATTTAATCATGCTTAAACCTTAATAAATTCTGAAAATCCCCAAAATTATTCAAACAAACCCTAGTTCTTCAAATTTCTATATAAGAACTCAAAATCAAATTTGTCCATTATTAATAAATCGTCAATTTGTGATTTCCAACCTATCTATATGAAGGATACATCCTAATTAGATATCAGATTTTAATTCATGTCCTTAGTTCTCCAATTTAATCAAAATTTATGAACCAAAACTGAGTATTACATATCTATACTAACATGAACATGATTGTTGCTACAATTTTGCAAGGATTAAACACTTTTCTCAATTTCGAAGGTCTGATCTTCTGGTGATGTTGGTATATGTGTGTTCCTCGTCTCACGATCTACACTTTGGTCGGATTTTTGGTGTGTGTTCTTGGGTTATGCACTAAGAACTCCTATGGCTTCTTCTTCCTTCCTCTTTGCCTTTCTCTTTTCTCTGTCATAGGTTTAGAATTGATAGCTCCCTTCTATCCCATATTCCTCTATATTTAATTTCCTAATTTTCATCCATAATATTTTTCCAAAAATTCAGAGGACAAAAATACCCATACGGGGTGCCAGTTAGGCTTAAAAATATCCCAGAGTCCAAATAAAATACTCGAGTAGTGTTTTCTTACTATCTCGATCCTTCCTGACTCAATGGCGCACTCGAAATTACCATACGAGTTATTTAAAAATAATTTACTTCTTTAATCCATTAAATTTGTCCCGACGCGACTCACATGTGCGTCCTGACTTAATGTACCAAATTGTCGTATTTTGCACTCTTGACAATTTATAAAAAAATTATAATTCCATAACACGTATTCACACAATAATATTCTATAATTCTCAACAATACTTATTAACCCTTGGCACGCTAATTAATATTTATTTTTTAATCCGGATTAATTTATAAATAATTTTCTCACATTTGTAATTTAATTCATCCAACAATAATAATTAATCCCACAATTATTTAGCATAATAAAAATACGGGGTATTACACTGACGACGTAATGCGATAAGTTATAAGTAGGAAATAAGTCACTACTTGGTATATGGAACAATTGGTGAATTACAATCATTGTTGTTTTTGCACCACCAATTTTAAGCTAGTATGTTTTTAACTTAATGGTTGAATTTAGTGAAGATATACAATATCGCGGTGCATATTGTTTATAAATTATGTAAAATTAATGAATGAAATAAAGTGATGTTTTAATTCTGAATTAGAAGATTTTATTCACCATATCAAATATAGATAAGGGGGGAATCAGTTGGATCAATTGATTGCATTTTCCATGTGTGCGAGTGTGATTAGGTTTGTATATTATGTCTTCCACTTGTCATAACATATTCCATTTTCTTTTATAATAGCAACGTTGAAAACCTTGTATTCATATTTGGACCAACAACTCTGTTGTGTCCTTGCAATAAACTTATATACTACATATATGCTTGAGAATATAAACTCCTATAATTTTTTGCTAGTCTCTTTAACCATAGAGGTTAACATCACTCACTCACTATTTTCCTTTATTACAACTCTGTTGTGTCCTTGCAATAAACTTATATACTACATATATTCTTGAGAATATAAACTCCTATAGTTTTTACCTAATCTCTTTGACCATAGATGTTAACGTCACTCACTCACTCACTATTTACCTTTATTACATCAAGTTTTTTTATTCTCAATGTCAAGTGAAACATTAATAATTTTTTAATTATGAGGATAGAAGATTTTTATATATCTTTTACATAAATTAAATTCCATCTTAATTTTTAAGAAGGAATTACTAGTCGTTTAACTTTTAATAGCTTGTTATTTTCATGTCTTTACTTTAGGTAATGGGTCTTATCCATGTCATATCATATCATATCGGGTTTTACCATACCCGAATCATTAACAGTAGGGACGGTCCTGAGATTTTAAGGGCTTGAGGTGAACTCTTGAATTGGGGATTTGTCCAGCCGATGCAAAAGAATCCATGTTCAAGTCTAATTACCGATTGCGAGTTGATTTCTGTGGAAGGATTGATTACGGGAAGGAAATAGAGGTCACAAGGTAAGGGACCGCTTTCCTTTTATGCTTCTCTACGTGGAAAATGAATCAAACCAATTCTCCCTTGACCTTGAGATACTCTAAATGGTTATTGATTATGCTCGTATATCATATAAAGAATTCATTAGGAGGGCCGTGATAAATCCACTTCATACCTTTGTATCTATAATCTAAACACTTCTCACCTCTGTGCCTTATGTACTTCACGTCTCAATAAAAAAAAGTAGATCCCCACCTTGAGTTAAGGATGGCTCCTTCACTTGTGTAGTTCATCGCTATAAGATAACGACACTAGCCTCAGATTCATAGGGTCTTCAGATCACCCTCAGTATCGGAATATACTTATAAAGAATAAGACAACCTCACTCGAGAGACTTTCGAGAGAGAGGGCTGGTCCAAGCAAAGCGATCTTTTCAAGATGGTCACTGCTTCACAATGAGAGAATGTGGATAGACTCGATCCATCGAGAAGGTTCGGGTATGAAACTTGCTGGTGGTGTTACTGCATAATGATATCCTCGTTCTTATTTGCATGTTTGTTTAAATTCGTTAGGTGGGAGACTCCTACGAATTTACCGATAGAAGCACGAGATGGCTCCCAAAGGTAGTTGCCTTCTTAAGATATACTTAAGAAATATAAAATAGTTATATTAGTCCAACGATGGACGTTTGATTAAATGAACCATAAGTCATAATAATGCTTTACTATTATTAATATTGTTTGTCGTACTTGTGGGTGAGATTATGGTTATTGGTATTTCGGTTATATTCTCACACTTGTAGTTAGTTATATCCTATTGCATTTTATTATCAGTTACTTACTCATTAGCCTAGAGATAGATACTTATAGTATAGCTTATTCCATGAGTTAGGACATGCTCGTAGTATTTCACATAGTTGAAGGGCGAGGTATTTATTTCATGTGAGTGTCGATGGGATGACATTTTATTTGTAAATGAGTTGCACGATTAGTTTTGTTGATATGGAAAAATTGTCTTGCAATTTTAATGCGCTGACCCAAATTTTATAATACTGTTTTCCACACATGCATAGACAAGATCCGCAAGGCTGAAAGGATTCACACTTGCAACTTCATTAGATTTTCTTCTTTGAATTCATTTGATTCTTAACATAGGTTCCTATTCTATTTCCGTATTCGGTTTGGTTATTTATTTAAGAGATTATATAGACCTTGAGTCCTAGTATTTTATTTTAGTTAGTTTATTTATGGAGATGAGACTAGTTGAGTATTTATGTGGGATGTTGATATATTATTTATTTTAATTATATATCATTTTAGTTATCGCATGTTGTGGATGGTTTCAAATTCACTTCAAGTAATTTTTATTTCATGTGTTGTAGCTCAGAATGATATAGATTCATAATGTTTCCTATCTTTGGTGTATTGGAATGTCCAACTAATATGTGGAAAACATGTTTGTTATACACCCTCAAGAAATCCTTGTAGATGAGCCCTCCTTGGACGATCAAATTCGTCAAACCGCCACCATCAACTTCAAGAACCGCCTTCGTTGTTTCTGAAGAAGAAAAAATGTTGTTATATGGATCCAAAGATAATTGTGTTGAACCAGAAATCAAAGCAATCACTTGGATTCATTACATTCAGATCTCACCCACATACCCACCCCTGATACTCCCTGGAACAGGTTCCACCCTTATTACTTAAATTACTTTGGGTGCTTCATTTATAATTTTGTAACAGCAGAGTAGAAATTGTTAATGTTTAACATTTTGAAACAAATAATATTTCAAAGGAGAAAAATAAGCAAAACGAGAAGTATGAAAATCTAGAGATAGTGGCCCTTTGAATTGAAATACTTTCAGGCCCAGTTTGGTACATGATAATATATTGGATGGATTGTGATTATTGGAGAAGTGATTTCGAGAAAAACTTTTACCAACATTTTGAATTCTTTCGCCCTGTTTGTTTAACCAATGGATTCCTATTAGCAATCAAAATTTAGTGTTTTGTTCATGCATGAGAAGTAACATGAGAATGTACAATATAGACCAATAGTACCCTTTAGCATATATATATATATATATATATATATATATATATATATATATATATATATATATATATATATATATATGTGTGTGTGTGTGTGTGTGTGTGTGTGTGTGTGTGTGTCAATTATTCTTTTAGACTAACAAAATTTAAATTTTCACTTTTTTGCCTCCAATTTAATCAAATGTATTTGAAAACAACTAAAAATTTGTGTTGTCAATAATTTTTTTTTATAAAAAATTATTTTTAATAATAATCTCTTTAAAAAATAATTTTTTTACTTTTCATAACAGGGGTTTTATCCCCTTTTTAATAAAAAAAAACTCAGATTTTTTTAAAAGAGAACTCAGTTTTTTTAATGTAGTATTTCGTTTTTATTTTTGAGAAAGTGGGATGTGATACCAATTTGAGATTTAAAAATTTTAATATATTAACTTATTTAACTAGATACCAATTGCAAACGAACCAAATTCCAATTTTATTAAACCCTAAACATGCAAATAGGTGATTGAAAGCATTGAATCAACAAGCATGCAAATCTCAGGAAAACTTCACGTAGGGCAAAACCTTTTATTTTATTGATAAAATGTAAATTGCAACTTACAAACTTACAATTGAAATACTACAATGAATTCCCGTAGAAACCCACAAAGACCGCAGTCTTCAGATCAGCAATGACTTCCTCGAGAATCACAAGAATCGTAGTTCCTCCTTCAGCAGTGCATTACCTCGAGTATCCCCAAGTCAGCAGTAGAGGTAGCACTCCACAAGAATAAACTTCGACAAAGAAGTGTTGGGGTTCCAAAGATGATTCACAAAAGTAAATGGGATGTTCTTGTGTGATTCAAAAAGGTTTTTAGCCCTAAAAAGTGAAGACTTAACTACAGCTGTTCTGCAGATTGCATAAAGTAAAAGTCTTAATTGAAAAACTTCACGAAACATGTATTTATAGGCTAACAAAAAAATTTGAGGCGGTGAAGGTCATTTGAGTGACTTCAGCATGTCATTCGAACGACGGCGAGAAGTCGTTCGAATGACCCAAGAAACAACCTGTTAAAAATCATTCCAGCATGCTCTCGTTTGATCCATATTCGATTTGGGATTTGAGTGACCTATCTAACGACATCAACATATCGTTAAAACGACATTGACATGTCATTTAAACAACAGGAACGTAAATTTCTATTTTTAAAAGTCTGCCTACAGGTATTTCAAAAACATTATAAGTTCGAAAAATGCTTCTTTTTTAAATAATTTTTTTTTATAAAAAGTATCCTAATACTCAGTAACAAATCTAAGTAATTCAAAACAAAATCTATAACAAAGTATACCTCATGTCGCGTAGATATTAAAGATGCGTGATATTGGGATCCACCTTCTTGAACGTGTGAACGTGAACTTCCTTGACGGTTATAACGGGATACGACATACGCAATGTAAACTAGGGGCTATGGAAAATATGTTCTTACAAATCTCCCCCTATGTCTATTTCGGTACAAAATAAAAACATTCGAATTATCAATAAATGTCATATACAAATTTAATACCCTCTCATGAACCCAAAAATGGAAAGATACTAAATATGCGAGTCTTTAAAAAATCTTAAACTTTTTAAATCTTCAAATATCTTTGCTTTCCTTGCTTTTCTTTTGTGTGCTTGTTAAATGCTCATCAAAGTCCTACACACAATAAACAAAGAAAATACATTCATGACGTATCAAGTTTGAAATGAGATAAATATAAATCAAATATCAAATCAAATCAAATCAATCAATTCTCCCCCATGATTCAAACTCTCACCGCCCCATAATTCATAATTCGTTGTCCCCCTCTTTATATGTCCGAAAAAGACAAGGAAAAAAATAAAACAATAATAATACGGAGTGGGTCACGACAAGCATATCAAATATATATCAATTAAGCTCATGCAAGGATAAATTCAAACAGGCTCCCTAAACTATTTTTTATTTTTTAATTTATCAAGCAAAAATAATTTACAAAAATAACACACGGCATGAACTAACACTAAGATAACCAAATCGTGAAAATGGAATGAATTGGGGTGAACAAATTCGATAGAAAAAACAACTCAAACATTCATAACATATGTGTACGATGAATATGGATACTCTTAACGAATGTACTCAAAATCGTCCTTAGGTGTAAAAATTATTGAATTCATATGATATCAACTCAATCTAATCAACAAATGAAAGTCTAAAATGATTTTCACACCAATAACATTTAAAACTATGTAATGTTTTTTCAAGACTTTGTCCAGACATTGTAAAGGCAAAATAATTGCAAGGGTGATTTTCAACAAATATTACAATACCAATTTTAAATGTTGAAACTAATTTTAAATTGATTTTATCTTTTCATCCTAAACATGGGTCTATGGTATATGAATCAAACAAGCATATATGACAAGGCTAAGTTTCAGAAAAAATAAGCAAAGGGAAAACCCTGTTATTCACTTTGAAATTTACAAGAGAGTCGACTTACAGACTACTTGATATCCTCCACAAGTATAATGCGATATTCTTCAAAATTTTTAATGAACAACTATGATCCTCATAAGAATCAGATGCTCGCAGTCCTCTGTCAGCTTCAGACTTTGTCTTCAGCAGTGAATCCCCGTAGGTATCATAAGTCAACAATGAAGATTCTCTCCACCAAGGTATATTCAATAGATATAAAAATTTCTAGGGTTCTAAACTAATTCACGTAAGCAATATTGTAGGATGTTTTGTTGTGAATTAAACAAGTGTTTTTCAACACAAAACCTGAAGAATTTTTATATCAGATATGCAGATATGTTTTTGCTAACGACTTAATACATTCTGAATCACGAAACAGATATTTATACAAAACTTAAGGTATCACGCCATTCGAATGAGATCAACGTGTCGTTCTAATGATATAGACATGTCATTCCCACGAGATGCAATCTCTCTACTAACGACCTAAATAAATCCAAACCAGTAGCATGTCATTTGATCCAAACTTTAAATGAGGACCTAACTACCTTGAGATGTCGTTTGAATGATATTAAGATGTTGTTTGAATGACAAAAAAGGAATTTTTTTATTTATAAAAACTCCGCCTACAGTAACTCAGAAAACATATTTTTGAAAAATTAAGTTCCAAATTGATTTTTAAAACAAAAAACATTTTCCTTTTCGAAATAAAAAGCCCTGTTCATTTTTATAAAAAGTAAACATCCCAAACATAATTCCATAAATTAATTAAAATTGTAAATCGTTTAATACCTCATCAGGATGTCGGGAAGTCTTCAAACATGGAGATGCTTGAGTTCGGTTCGTCTTCTCGGTGTGTGACGATTTATAACAGGATACACCAAACTAGCCTAAAGCTATGCTATAAACAATCCTAGAAAAATTATTCTTACAAATCTTCCCCCTTTGGCTATTTCAGCGCAAAACAAACAAAATGACCGAACACCAAGTTAAAATTCAAAATCTTCCATTATAAAGATACTAACACCCTTCCTAACCCTATAACGGAATGGCAAAGTCTCTTTATCTTCAAGAAAATCTTCTTCCCTTTTTCAAACTTTGTGTTCATTAGCATGTCTTGAATTCCTCTTTTAGTTACCTACACATAGGAGACAAAATATATACCCTTGTGACGCATCGAGTTTGAAACAAAGTAAGGCTCATAAATAAATAAACTCCCCCCCATAATTTAAACTCATTTAAAATATCATTTTAATTTGCTCCCCCACTTTTTTTTATTCTAAATAGACAAATACACAATGAAGTATAAACATAAACAAGAAATACTAAGCATCACGGCGAATATAAGACATCACACAAACGATATAAATCAAGCACATGTAATAATCATATCAAAGGAAAAAAAAACGCCAACTATTTTTAAAAAATTTCAATGTTTCTCAAAAAAATGTAAAACTTACTAAAATATCATACAATACCATATGTAAGATATCCATAATATATCCAGACAAATCCGGCACACATATATATGTATAAACACAACAAAACATGACACAAAACACATAAGATTTACACACTGTCATAGTATCTATGTGTCCAAATACATGGAATAGAATGAATGGGTGTGAACTAGTAACAAAAGAATTACAATCCAAACACTCAAATATGTTCAAGAAGTTCTAATATACCTCAAAACTATATCAAACTAAGTTTTAGCCTCAATTGGCAAATAAAGTTGAACTTAATAAACAAAACAAGCACAATGCAGACAAGCCTATAATATTAATGATTCCACGAACCAATAACATCATTACAAAATAAGCATAACTATGGTTCATTGTCATTGTGCAAACCCGTTGATATTTCCATCCTTAGAAATATAACTCTTTTCTTTTCTTTTGAATGAAAATATTAAACTAAACTATTTGGCCCCCTTTTGGCATATTATTCTTTTTATTGCCTTAATTTTTTCTTGGGCTCTTTTCAAATGGGGGCTTTCACGACGAGTTTATTATACTCTCGCAACCCTTTCCCGTGTCCAGTCATCATTTTTTCAATATAAACAAATCCTCACGGGCAACGGTTCTTACATGCACAAATCCTCCATAGTCATATAAACATATAGATGATAAGATTGATAGGAGAACATATCACCAAGATCAAACATTCATTATGAAGTCAAAACCAATAAGCTCGTGCATGTGTGTGTGGAGGCATAAACAAAGTCGAGTCCATAAATTAAGTCAAGTTTGAAACAACTCCATAAACATGGTAAAGATCGCATCTAAAGTAATAACCAAACATCCTAGCCACATGGAAATTACGAAATGAATTGGATTCAAACACATCAATATGCCACACCAAATGTGTAAAACTAAAATACACAAAGAACCGAAAATCTTTTTGAATGTTTCAAAATATTTTTGACTAAAAAAATAAAATCTTTTTGTATTTTCAAAAATATATAAACCAAAAATCTTTTTGTATTTTTTCAATATGACTTAATAAAAGAAGAATATAATATAAAAAGTATACACATCATAACAATAACAAACATATATCATGAAGCAAAACTAGCGTATGACAAACAAAATCATGCAAGCAATCAACGATAAGAAATAACAAGTGAGGCATCATGTGCAAACATATCAGAATCAACCAATCTAACATTTAGCGTCTCCAAAATGGATTTTCCAATCTAAACAGGTGTGTACCTAACTCGAGGGGTTATGGGAACTGACGAGACACTACACTTAAATTTCCTAAGACTCCTTTCAACATAAAAAAAATGCCTAAAGTTACCTTTCCTACCACAATGTGAACATGTGTAAACACGAGGAATGTTACCTAAGGTGCGAGCCATTACCATCACTACTCAAAGTACTCGAGTCTTTTAAATCATCTTTTAACTTCAAAATTTTAGACTTAAGCAAATAATTAGACTCTTTCAATTTTAGGAAATTATTCTTCATATTATGAATCATTCCTATAAGATTATCTCACTCATCCTCAATGAAAGAAAACTTTTTCCTAACAGTCTTCTCATATGCCTTAAAATCATTAACAATAATATTTTTTCCACTTTGGCACAAACAAAAACCCTAGAATTTTTCAAGTCCTCTAATTCTTTTTCTAAAACAAGGACTCTATCATCACCCTCATTTTTTGCCTCTTTTAAAGATTTAAAGTCATCGAATAATGCACCAAACTTCTCACGGGTGATATCTCTTTGATTTTGAACAGTTTGCAAAAGTTTCAAAACATTTTAAAACGATTTTCAAGAAATTCAATTCTTTTGGCAAACTTCAAATTCATATGGGAATCTATCGAGAGACAAAAATACAAGCACAAGAGAGATGAATAAACAACCACCCAAATAGAAGATAAAAAAAAGATCAAACGCAACAACTTAGTGCAACTTGTTCTGCTATCAATTTGTAAGAAACAAAAGTACCAAACGGAATTTTATTTTGAAAAAATTAGGATCACTCAATAACTTAGAGCAGCTTGCTTTGATACTAATTCGTAAAAAAGAAAAATCCTGAGCTAAAAGCTCTGATACCAATTTGTAAAGGCAAAATAATTGCAAGGGTGGTTTCTAACAAAGATTGCAATCCGAATTTTAGATGCGAAAGCTAACTTTAAATTGATTTTATCATTTTATCCTAAACATGCATCTATGGTGATAAAATAGATAAATCAAACAAGCAAATATGATAAGGCCAAGTATCAGAAGAAAAAAAAAAGGGGAAAAAACTTTTATTCACTTAGAAATTTACAAGAGAGTCAATTTACAGACTACTTGATATCCCCCACGAGTATAATGCACTGTTCTTTGAAAATCTCTAATAAACAACTATGATCCTCACAAGAATCACATGACCGCAGTCCTCCGTCAGCCTCAACGTTCGTCTTAGTAGTGAACCCCCGCAGGTATCACAAGACAGCAATGGAGATCCTTTCTACCAAGGTGTATACAATAGATACAAAACTTTCTAGGGTTCTAAACTAATTCACAAGAACAATATTGCAGGATGTTTTGTTGTGAATTAAACAAGTATTTTTTAAAATAAAACTTGAAGAACTTTTGTATCAGATATGCAAATACGTTTTTGCAAAAGTCTTAAAATATTCTGAATCATGAAACAAGTATTTATACAAAACTTAAGGCGGCACGTCGTTCGAATGAGATCAATAGGTCATTTAAACGACATAGACATGTTGTTCGAATGAGATGCAATCTCGCTATAAACGACCTAACTAAAAGAAAACCAGTAGCTTGTCGTTTGATCCCAATGCGATCCAAACTTAAAACGAGGATCTAACAACCTTGAGATGTTGTTTGAACGACATTGGGATGTCGTTTGAATGACATAAAAAATTATTTTAAAAACTCCGCCTACAGTAAAGTCATAAAATATATTTTTCAAAAATTAAGTTCCAAAGTGATTTTGAAAACAGAAAATGTTTTCTTTTTCGAAATGAAAAGCCCTGTTTGTTTTATAAAAAGTAAACATCCCAAACATAATTCCATGAATTAATTCAAACTCTAAATCGTTTAATACCTCATCGGGATGCCGGGAAGTCTTCAAACTTGGAGATGCTTGAGTTCGGTTCATCTTCTCGGTGCGTGAATATATGTAACGGGATAAACAAAACTAACCTAAAGCTATGCTATGAACAATCCTAGAAAAATTGTTCTTATAATTTTATTATATTTAATGTAGGCTTTCGTTTATATATTTATTGTTAAAAAATATGTTTATTATGTGCTCTTTTTTTACATATATTTTTTTTGAAAATTTGATGTCTTAGAGATGCGATTGGTTAGTACCACTGGCGTGGGCCCACATCCATTAAAGTATATGGGTCCGCGTCAGTGGCACTAATCAATCGTGTCTCTAAGACAAAAAAAAAAATCGCGTCTCTAAGACATTAAATTTTCAAAATAAACTAATTATTTTTAC
The DNA here is from genome assembly GCA_949130495.1 of Sambucus nigra. Classification (NCBI taxonomy): domain Eukaryota; kingdom Viridiplantae; phylum Streptophyta; class Magnoliopsida; order Dipsacales; family Adoxaceae; genus Sambucus; species Sambucus nigra. Next base: position 115,229,730 of record OX422213.1, read on the forward strand.
AAAAATAAATTGTTTTAACTCTTAAAAGTTTATCTTTATATAAAAAATTGTACCTTTTATTTAAAACTGATTTATAATACCGCCAATACATACTGCTATTGCAGACCAATATATTAGAGAAATATGGTCCGCTTTAGTGGTACGTATAGGTGGTCAGACCGCCTTTACATATCACTGGCACGAACCATTTTTTTAAAATAGTAATTTCTTTTTTTTAAATAGTGAAAAATGGTCCGCGCTAGCAGTATGAAAAAAATACGAATCCATGCTACGTCGCGTTTTATTTGGATCGTGATTGTGTCACTTAAAAAATAAAAGATTCATAATCGCATTCTATAATTTTTGAAACTGTCGATAATTTTTAGAACGTTTTTAAAAGTCAAAAAGGTTTATTTTGTAAAACGGTTTTATTTTATATAAAACAACTTTTTATGTTTTATAAACAATTTTAAAAAAAAATATAGATAACAATTTTTTTTAAACAAATGAATTTTCTTTAAAACAGTTATGAAAAGTAAAAAATATATATATTTGTAAAAGAGATTCTTATTAAAAATAGTTTTTTATAAAAAAAAATATCTTTTTTATTCAAAATACAATTTTTTTGTTTTTTAAAGAAATTTATTTTGATTGGAGGCAAAAAAGTGGAAATTTAAATTTTGTAAGTCTGAGGATATAATTGATATTTGGTATAAAAATGAAGTGTCTTAAGAATTGGTTGGAGTGCTAATAGTCACTTCCTATTAGATTGTTCTATTTTAGACATTTAGTAAAACACAAGTATGTGGTTCACTATTTATAAATGTTTGAATCGATTTTTTTTGTTATATTTTTTTCCAATATTTAACAAATATAGTAATTTATTTGAGAAGTGCACAATGTATATTCATCTAATCAAATTACTATATGAGTAGAAAAAAATGCACAAATAAAATTTGTACAAGTCTAAATCTAAAACAAATCAATATAATCAAATTATCCTCACAAAATTAATATTTAGATTTCAATGGTTGTTTTTATAATTTAATAATTTTATGGGCGTTTTTTTCTTTAAAAAAATTATTTGTAAGGATTCCCATGGGAAAGTAAGAATCCCATATATATTGGATTGATTTTTATTCCATCCACTTTCCCATCAGGGTAGTTATCTCATTACACTCGCGCTCACATTCCCATGAAACTTATCATCATACCAAATTTAATAATCTTGCACTTTTTCATGATTCTTTGAAGAGAATTAGATTACATCTAACTTTACCACGCACCAAATAAGGCCTCACAGAAAAATGATTCTTGAGATTAGTGGTGTACCCCCCAACCTATTTTTTTTTTTTTAAGTTTAAATATTTATTGAATGTTAATGGGTTCTTGAGTATATAGTCCCATTTTTTAAGATTCATTTGTCGTCATTCATTTTTTATTGTTCTAGTTGTTGGTCCTATTGTCATACTTATGAGACAAGTGTCCATCTTTGCAAAAGGGAAGATGGGCGGTTAAAACGGTTACATAGTAGTTATGGGAAGTTTTGGATGGTCACGGGGCTAATTATAATTTAAAAAATACATGGGATGAGAGTCAAATAAAACTTTAAAAACGGTATTAAAATAAAAAAATGATATATTTTTATAACGTGTGGTCAAAATGTATTTTTATATATTGTTATTTAAAAAATGGTTAGCAGTGTCTTTAAAATAATATTAGTATTCACCAATCTGTATAAACGATGTTATAGTTTTAAACCATTGAGAAACCAATACAAAAAAAATATTACATGATATATACCCATCACCATATAGGTATTTCAATGAAGAAATAGTACAATGGAATCAAATAAATATTAAAAGAATTTAAGAAAATAAAAAAAATGATATCTCACTCTCTTCAATACTTGAGCAAGTTAATAATTTCAATGATATATTTGTATACAGAGATATGTTGAACAGTGCCCACAAACATTAAATAAAGAATCTGATTCAAAAACTGAGATATTTATTTGAGTATACTTTGAGAGAAAAATAAGATCAAAACATAAATGCAAAATATAAAGGGATTGTAAGACATACTATATCGCAGATTATTTGAGATGGACGATCACTATTCTTACATATGTCAAAGTGAGACCTCAATTTGCATAAATTAGAGGAAGTAAAATATTTGGGAAAAATTTAAAGAGGGGGAAAAAGTGGGGAATGTGGTTTGTAGTGAATCAAGAAAGTTGTTTGGTTTTTAAGAAAATGCCATGACATCTGTAGATACTAGTTAAATTTGGTCCATTAACTCATTACTTCTTTCCTAATATAAAGAAAGAATGCTCCTACATTTTCCTCGTATCCCAAAAGGCGCTACTGCATTCTAGTTCCGTTTTGAACTTGAGTTGAATGTAGAAATCAAAGGGAGGATCAGGAACTAACTAAGGTTTAGTTACCAAATGGAAGAGCATTCGTTTACCACCAGGAATATGTATGCAAGAAGAAAACAACTGTGCTAATGAACGAGTGAAGCGGGCGAAGCGCGAAATGAAGAATAGATTTTTAATAAAGTCAATTTGTATATTTTGGCTTTATTCCGTGTTTGTAAACAATCATTTGTGTCATAGGTTAGGATTTGTTTCATTTTTTCCTTCAAGACTGTGATGTGTGATTGAAGACCGTAGCAGCCAAGTTGCAGTGAGATCAAGTACACACTAGGTTTTGTGCTAATATTTTTCTTCAACATCCACGGGATCTCGATGAGGCATAAATAAATATTTATATTTGATCTTTGGATTCATTTGGGTTTTGTTCTCAAAATATTATTTAAAGCATTTTCATAAAAAAAAATTTAGAAGAAAAAAGACATTTCGATTTATGTCGTTTGAACGAACTTTCAAGGTCATTCTAACAACGTTTCATAGGTTGTTCGAACGTACTTTAAACGAGGTGAAATATGTCATTCGAACGAGCTTTAAAGAGGATTCCGTTGAGATTTTTCTAGCTTGGCAGAGAAATATCGTTCGATGGTCGTTCGATATTTGTTCAAATGAGTTTAACTCTTATTCAAACGAGATTTTTGTTTTCGTTGGAGAGAACCTATTATTTTATCTCGAACAAGTTTTCACTGCCTCAAAATCATTTTCTTTATAAATAGGAGTGCTGAAAATATTTATAAGTGAGTTCTTTGGTGAAAATTTCTTTCCTATTAAAATTTAAAATCCTTCAAACCCTTTTTTACACCCAAGTTTGAGATCTAAGAATCCCTCATACATATATCTATTTGATAACTCATTTGTGTTTCACCTTGGTTATTTTCCTCTTCATACTGTGAGCATTTCAAGTGGTGGAGACCATGCTTGGTGTTGTGTGACTGCAAGCCCATTCTCGTGAAAAGAAAGATCATTGGGATACCGAAACATGGAAAAAGTCAACTTTATATGGCCATTGAAAGGCGTCCAGTGATGACTATGGAGAAGATGAAAATAAATGAGGAAGGTGTCAAGGCTTTAAGGTGTCGAGTATTTGAGTTAATCTAAGTCGTTCTCGTAAAAATCTCTATATCGGAGTGGACTTGCGTGTTTCGGCCGTTCGAGGTTTTTACCACTGCGAGTTTTTCTCGTACATCCTCGTGTACTGATTTACAGTTTAATTTTTGATTAATCTCACCCAGATGCATGCTTAGGTCAAGAATAAAATTGGTAAATTGTTTAACACAACACTTGGTTTAATTGGTGAACATATAAAATTTTAAAAATTAAAACTGGTGTTTGTTTTTCATATCCGTATAACCGTAGAGCACAATATCACTTTCAAGGGGTATTATTTTGAAAGGTCATTTTAGGTAAGAAATAAGTGACAGATCTTCATCCCTCCTCACATTATAATGCAATAGATATTATTTTCTTTGGCTGTATTTTTTTTCGATGTTAGTTGTTAAAATATAGATTGGTTTTATTGTTAGTGGTACAACAAGCGAGTTTAATAGATTAAACCATGGTTTTCTATTATATTTTAATCTTTGGGTTATCTAAATGTCAATCTATTTTTATAATTTTTTTATGTGATAGTAATTTTTTTATTGGTGAAGGAGGGATCTTGACGATACCAACTTGGTGATGAAGCGTAAACTTTGTAAATTTTGAGTGTCGTTGGGTGTTTATCGCCTAAAAAAACTCACAACTTGTGCTGATGAAAAGGTTTTTCTTTATTTTTGATTTTGACAGACTGACATCGCTCCTTCGAGCCTATGTTCCAAGGGGATGATGGGGTTGAAGGATGTGTGGGAGAGTCTTCCGGCAGCAGTGTGCTGGATAGTTACTTCTACTGGCGTTGGTCGCCTGGCACAGGCTTGGGACGAGATGCTATGTTCCACTTTGATTTTATACGCGTTGGGAGAGAGGTGGTGGGAAACTACCCACACCGTTCACTCGGATTTTTGAGAGATGACTGTGACTCCCATTGACATTCATCAGCTATTGGGGATAGATTGCAAGGGCGTGCAGATTAAGGTGGACCATACTGCAAGGTTGATGCTGGAGGTGATATATGCAGCTTTAAGGGATGTGGGTATGATAGTTTCTAGAGATTCTATCCGTATTTCCTTTCTTATGGAGGTGCTTCTGAGTCGGAGGATTGATGAGACTGACGGGAGGCAGCTGTGGCAGATGGCCTGGTAATTTATTTTTCTTTTGTTGGGTGATTTCTTGGTGGCGACGAGTGGCGACATCCATATTTGATTCTTACCATTTTTAGGAACTTTTCGGGTGTCTCGCTTTATGATTGGAGGAGACTGACAACTCTTTATTCATCTCTGGATGCATTCAGTCGGTGCTGCCGGCAGACCTTTACTGGGGCCACGTATTATTTGGAGGTAATTCTCACATTTTCTTTTCTTGTATTTTTTTTCTGTTGACTCTTGTCCTTTTTGTAGACGTGGTTCGATGAGGTAATTGGGCTCAATGCCAAGTTGATAGTCTTGAAAGAAGAGTAATTGGGGGACTTTTATCGGATGTATCGTTGGCAGAAGTCCAATAGGCGGTCGAACCAACTTTGTCTCTAGCGGCAGTGCGACAGGCCCTGAACATTTTGACGAGTGATCAAGTTAATTCTTTTTTCTTTTAAATATTCTTTCGGCATTTTATTTCTTTGCATGAATACTGATATTTTTTTTGGGCTTGCAGGAGACCTTTTTGCCCCTAGGGGACGGCTCCTCAGGATACGATGGTGGTAGGCATGGATGCACAGATGAGGAGGTTGATGGCGAATGAGTTTGGGTATTCTTGGTACCTGGGAGAGAGGGTTGTGCGACGAATAGTGGAGTACGAGGTGGATGTCCCATCGGTGGTGCCTCCGATGTATATGGGAGGGTACGAGAGATGTTGGATGAGGCCAGGATGGCGGTGATGCTTGGAGATGTTTATTCTCTCTACAATATATGGTGGAGACTTATGACTATCTCGATCTCGTGATGAGCTCGCTGATGCCATTATGTATTTATAATGTGGTGAACATGGCTCCGCCTCCTACATCTTTTGGCAAAAGTATAAACATGCTGGTGGAATCCGTCCATAGTACAAGTGATACGTTGTCGATGGCGGCAGTGCCAGAGGAGGCTCCACTCATTCAGGTCACCCTACCCTCATATAATTTTCGGTTGAATAGATGGGTATCATTGAGCTTACCACACTGCCTTAATGCGGTGGATCCGAGGTTGATGAGGCTTACGGAGGATGACCTTTAGCTTGAGGTATATTTTTCTATTTTCTTATCATGTATTATTTTGATTCTTTCATTTTTTTTAATTACTTGTTTGCCTTTTGTTTTGGTTACTTTTCCCTCAGCATGTTCAAGTGCCAACTACTTGGCTGAAGCACATCAGAGACTGGGTGGCCTCTGCGACTGCCTATATCAAGGACTTTGATCCTTTTTGTCTGGTTATGTCTTCTACCTCAAACGAGGGATCGGGCTCTGGGAGTGAAGAGTCTATAGCTCATTATCAGGGGAAGCGTGTTCGGCACAGGGATTGAGGGTTTAGAGAGAGAGATGGAGATTAAGGGATTGGGTTCTGGTTGAGTCTCATTTTAGATTTTTTGTTTCTTCTTCTACTTGAAAAATGTTCTTGTGCAATGGCAATATATATATATATGAAGCAGATTTTTATTATTCATTCTTGTTTTAATGACTTGTTCTGCATGGATTTTTAATTTTCTACTGAGACTGTAAAAATGATAGGATATTTATTTTTAGAAAAAAGACTATATAACTCGAGGAAAAAACTTATAATGAGAAATGATGGGTAAAAATGGATAAGGATTTATTTTTGAGTTTTTATTTTATTTTAACGAAAAGATAAATTTTTCTTAAATAAGGGGGTTGTCTATCGGCATACCCCTTGTCCAGCCTATCGGTATATGGGTCCCGTCAAATCAGCCCAAGGCTTTGATTACACTTTCTTGCATCCCAAAGTACTTGGTAGGGTAGGTTTTATTTTGGACTCTTTAGGTTTCTTTTCTTTATCCAAGGCCTTTGTATGTACAAGGGGGTAAAGGTGGTGTAGTTTTTCATCCATTAACATTTTCTCTTCCTTATTATTTATTGCTTTCTGCCCAATTATTTCCCAAATGGCTCTTCCGATGCACGTAGAATTCTATTCATATCTCGATAGTCTATAATCTATGTTCCTGTATAACATAGACTACGAAACTTTCAGTTTGCATCGGGTCTCCTTGTAGCGCAACCGAACTATTGGTCGGAACATCTTGGCGACGACAGAGTAATTCTGGTACCCTAAAGGCCACGTTTTTCGTTTTGGTTTAGACAAGGTCTGTCCGACCTATGAGGAGTTTTTAGCCATTTGGGAATTGATTCCAGCGTAGCGACGGCTATGCCCAATTTTGCTCCATCTCTTTGGGCGCTATTAGGAGAGTTTCTCCACATTTCTCCTTCGGCAACTCAGTTGTTAGTCACTAAGGATATGATCTCTCTTTTGCCTACCATGTACCATGTGCATCTGAGGAATTTCAATGATGCGTGCCATGCTGGAGCTGTTACCCTGGACCTAAATTTGAGGCTCTTGCTGGTGACAGAGAACATAATGGTGGACCCTAAATTGGCTGCCATTACAACGTGGATATATTATCATTGTAATCTTGCGGCGGTAATACTAGTAGAGACCCTGAACGCTCTAGATGCTTGGCGGGCTCTGATCTTCTGAGAGGGAGCCCGATGATGCTGTTTATATGATTGGCTGAGAGATTTCATTTGGCGGTTACCCCTAAGTATCTCTTGGTAGCCGTGCCAAATTTATTTACTCGCTACTCAATCAGTTTCGGCCCATCCATAGAAAACTAGGTAAATTGGTTTGTGGAGCACGGAGCCCAAAGCCTTTGCTGGTTGGTGCCATAGTGGGGAGAATTGCAGTCTATTCTAGAACTAGTATAATACCAGTACGTTCAGTTAGTTAGACTTCGGTAGACCTCATTCTATTTCCCCTAACGACTTTTATGCCATTTCGGATGGGAGAAAATAGTGTTTCCTCGGGCACTAGACTTCTTTTCTGTGGAAGACTTAACTGAATCCATGAACATGAGGATATGTTCTCTGTGGAAGAATCGTCGGCCGTCAACCCGTCCATCTGAATCAGTAGGCAAAGGTCTAGCATGCGTCCGTAGACTATCTAAAATGGTTATAGAAGAAGGTTGTTTTAAAGATCTTGGCGGAGGAGACCTGCCAGAGGTGGTTTATACTTTTTGACACAATGGAGGGGGGAGTAGTGGTTTTATCTAGGCTGGTCAGGGCATACCGTTCTATGTAGCACCTTCTGAATACCAATCAGGCAGGGGAAGTTTGGGGGCCTCAGGGATCAGATGATAATGGGGTTGGGTCTTCTGACAACTACAGATAGGGACTTTTGTGAAGCTGGTTTTATTTCATGTGGAGCTTTTATGTGATTGGGATTTCTTTGTATGTTTTTGGTTTTTTTGTTTCTAGGATTGGGTAATAATTTTAGGGAGTTTAGGTTATGCTTGTTTTAGGGATATTTTGCTTAGGAGAGGGTGGTTGTTTTAACTCCCTAAGATGATACTTCGTGTAATTTGTACTGAACTCCGCCATTTGAAATAAAAAGATTTTGATCATAATATTTTGCCTCTATATGAGTTTTACTTTTGAATTATGTATACTAATCACTAAGGCATATATAATCCTCTTTTTTAGGTTAATGATAAAATGAAATCTCGTTCTGAGAGGTAAGAAAAGAAAGCATGTTATGAATAAGAAGGGTACCGTGCTCATGTAAAACGTATGAGAGGCATACGTGCCTTTGGGGGTTTTAAAATTTTATGATTTTTATTTTGAAAGAAAAAGTTTTTTAGAGGACCAGGCCCCATATAGTTTTGAGTAGATGGAAATGAAGATTTTTTTTAGAATAGAAGGGAGATGAGAGGAGTCGTAGCGTGTTGAGATTTCATACCAAGGGTAGAACTTCTTGAAACGGTCCAGGTTGACTGTATGTGCCATTTCTTCTCCGTTAAGGTCAGTGAGCATGGTTGCACCTCCTGACAAGATTTTTTTTACGATGTAGGGTCCACTCCAGTTTGGATTGAATTTCCATATTGAGTCCCAGGCGGGTTCTATGATTTCTTTGAGCGAAAATTCTCTGTCTTGGACACCATGGTACTTGACTCTTTGTCTCTGGCGATGATACCCTTGTATATAGTATAGAGCCTTAAGCCTATTTTCATCCAAGAGTGACAATTCGTCAAACGACTCTAATACCAATCTTCATTGCTTACTCTATTTTCAAGCATAATGCGTAAAGAAGGTACTTCTCGCTCAACGAGTATGACTGCTTCCATGTCGTATACTAAAGAGTAGGGGGTAGCCCAAGTAGATGTCTTGAGTGAAGTGCGATATCCCTAAAGAGCGTAAGGGATCTGATCGTCCCAATCTCGATAACTCTCGGTTATTTTTTTAGTGATGGCTTTGAGGTTTTTATTAGTGGCTTCAATTATACCATTAGTTTGGGCTCGGTAGGGAGAAGATTTATGCCTCTGAATCCCATACTCATCGACCAGTTTTGTGACCTTAGCTTCCAATTGTAGCCCATTATTTGATACTAGCTCGTGAGGAACTCCATATCGGCAGATGATGTTCTTTCGAATAAACTTGGATACTTTCTTGGCATTCAGTACTACATATGACTCGGCTTCGACCCATTTGGTTAAGTAATCAATGATAACCAGGATTAACTCTGCCCATTTGAAGCTTTAGGTGTGACTTTCCCTATGATGTCAATGCCCCAGGTGGATAATGACCAGGGAGAGGCATGCTGTACAATTTTTGAGGAGGCAAGTGCTGGAGATTGGCAAACTATTGGCATTTGAGGCATCTCTGGAGGTAGGCGGTTCAATCCCAAACCATGGTGGTTCAATAATACCCTTGATGGATAATCTTCTTAGCAAGCGTATTACCGTTCATGTGAGATCCACACTCCCCGTTGTGGATTTTTTGCATCATTTCTTCAACGTCAGTCCTGCAATGTAGTGTAAATGGGTTCCATCGAAGTTTCTCTTGAACAGTGCTTTGTTGCAGAAGATACACTGGGCAACCATTTTATGGAGGGTTGCGCGATCTTTTTTTTAGCGTCTTGGGGATACTTACCGTGCTTGAGAAGGTGCCAAATATCATAGTACTAATATTCGTCCATATCGGAATCTTCCTTTGTGAGAAGTTGAATGTGCTAGCAGTGGGTTGGCATAACTTGCTTTTGGACTAGGAAAGGGGCCATTGTTATTCAATCAGGCATGTCGACCATGGAAGATAGGGTAGCTATGGCATCGGCTAAGCTATTCTTTTCTCGGGACAAGTAGTGGAAGGTGACACTTTAAAATTGGGAGGTCAGCTCTTCTAGGTGGGCATGGAAGGGTAAGAGCTACTCATCCTTGACTTTCCATATTTTAAGTATTTGACCGATGACGAGGGCAGAGTCCTTATACTCATCCAGGTGTTTGATACATTCTTGAGGGAGACTTTGAGGCCTACAATGCATGCCTCATATTCAATCATATTGTTAGTGTCGGGAAAATCTAATTTAATGGAAATGGGGGTATGAGAGTCATCAGGGCGATTAGGATTATCCCAATGTTGTATCATTTCTTGTTGGCATCTCCATCAAAGAAAATTTTCCATCTGAGGTCCTTTTGAGAGGCATGGAGAATATTTTCATTCAAAAATTCAGAGACCCAAATATCAAGCTCTTTTATAGGGCAGTCAACAAGGTAATTGGAGATGGCTTTCCCTTTCATGGATTTATGTGTAACATACACAATATCAAACTCAGATAGCAGCATCAACCATTAGGACATTCGGCTAGATAGGTCGGGTTTCTCAAGAGGGTATTTGACACAAGTCTGATGGGAAAAGCGATCATGTAGTTTCGTAACTTTTGAGTGATCGAGACTAGGGTGAAGTAGGATTTTTCCAAGGTAGTGTTTTGTAATTGGCCAACTTTCGACTAGCATAGTAAATGGATATTTCTTTACGAGTTTCTTCAATGTATTGGGCTAGAAAATCCCCTATTACAGTATCTGTTACGATTAACTAGAGGAGTAGAGGGAGACCATGCAGTGGCGACATGAATACCGGAGGTCGGATAAGGTATTGCTTGATTCTGTCAAAGGCTCCCTGACAAACCTCATTTTAGACTTTGGTAAAATCCTTTCAGAGGAATTTGAAGATGGGTTCGCGAATGGAAGTCAACTAACTAATGAATCGACTGATATATTGCAATTTTCCCAAGAATCCCCGAACTTCCTTCTCTATTTTGTACGGTGGCATTTTGAGTATGCATTTCAATTTTGCAAGGTCCACCTCGATTCCTTATCACTAATAATGAATCCCAAAAGATTTACTTTGGTGAATTCGAAAACACATTTATGTGGGTTTAACCGCATTTGGTATCACCGTAATCGTTTGAAAAACTTTCGGAGGGCAGGAAAGTGACCTTATTGAGTCTTAGACTTGATAATTATGTCATCTATGTAGATTTAGACCACTTGTGTATCAAATAATGCAAGATGGTTACATCAACCCTTAGGTAAATAGCCCCAACATTCTTGAGCCCGAATGGCATAATCGTGTAACTAAAGGTTCCGTAGGGGGTGATGATGACAGTTTTTTCTTAATGATCATGGTGCATCTTAATTTGCTTATATTTGGTGAATCCGTCGATGAATGACTTGGGAGCGTAAGTGGTCGTATTGTCCACAATGATATCGATGTTGGGCAGTGGGTAATCGTTTTTCGGAGATGCTTTGTTTAAATCTCGATAGTCGATGGACATGAAGAATTTTCCTTTTGATTTCGGTACGGGTACAATATTAGCTAGCCACGTGGAATAATCAATCACCTGAATAAAGCCTACGTTAAATTTCTTGATTACCTCTTCCTTGACCTTGAGTGACCAATCGGTGCAAAGCTTTTGCAACTTCTGTTTGATCGGTTTGCATATCGTGCTAAGTGATAGAAAGGCTTTTTGTGTATATTTGTCGTTGCTTGAACAAGCTCCTTCTAATCAAAATCCTCAAATTACCTACAAATATAACAACTCAAGCATAGTGGTAAATAAGGATGTCAATCCTAATCTAAGGAGTGAAATGCTAAAGATGAGAGTATTAAGAATATTATTCACTTGATCATCATTTTTTTTACTTTTGGGTTTTTCTAATTTTTTTTTTTTACTTTTTCAATATTAAAACAAGTTTTGAGGATGAGTGAATATGACTTAAGACTAATAACAAAAATAAGAGTAATCAAACTAAAATAAAGTGTGACAAAAATACTAGTGAGTGATGGAAATGAGTGAGAGTGTAATTAAATGAGAGAAAAATATTCAAGGGAAGAGAAATCCACCCTCTATTCCCCAAATCAACTAAACTTGTATTATTTTAATTTCATCAATTTCCAAAATATTTAATTAATTCAAAAGCTAATTCTCATTAAACTAGTGAATTAATTAAATATTTTTTTAGAAAAGCAAATTTAATTCCCACAAGCACTACTCTAATTGAATTAAAATTAATCAAACAAATTATCCCCTAGGATTAATTTGTCCAACTAATTTTAAATTGAAAGAAATTAATGAAATCGAGAGTAGATGAAAATTAGATTAATATTAAAAATTAAATGATAGGTCTATCTCTAGATTAAATCACTTGATCAAATATTAATTAAATTTTCATAACTTTCTCAAGGTTGATTTTCCATTTCTCAATGTGAAAATAAAGTGGGGATCAAATATACAACTCAAAGGAAATTATCAAAATTAAAATTAACAACTAATTTGATTTGGATTCATGAGGGTTTCAATCACCCCCTTGAATGGGGTGATTAGGCCTCCATAATCATCATCCAATAAAAATTAGAAACAATTAAAAGCATGTAATGAAAATTAAGGAAGAGATGATCAAACCAAAATTCCTCTTGAAATAGCACTAGACTTCAATTCTTCAACAATTTTTTTAATAGTTACACACTCTAAAAAATTAATTCAAAAACTCTAACTCTCTCTACAATTTTCTCTCTCTATTCTTCATCTCTCCAAAAGCCCTTTGAATTGGGGTCTTCATCTTCAATATATAGTAGATGCATGAAGCATGAGGGGTGTGCATATTGGGGTAAATTGGGTAATGGAAGTGCACATGTGGATATGGTGCGAGGAGCATGTGGGTTGAGAGGTGTGAGGTCACAAAAACCTGATTTTGGGTGAAGGTATTTTGGAAATTGGTTAAAAGAGGTAGTTGGAGATTTTTAAGGGTATATTGGGAAAAGGGGTTTTATTGGCACATGGGGAATTTGTTGGCATTTGGTTTGTTTGTTAGTAGGTGGTAACATTATGGCTTGGAGAAATGGGAAATGGGTAAAGTTTGAAAATGGGTTTGGGTATGGGTTTTCGGGTGGTGATGTAGCTGGGTCGGATGGGTTTTGGGTTGTATTCAACCGGGTTTGGAAGTTACCGCCGGAGGTGGCTGGTGATTGAGGGTTCCGACCGGAGATCAGTGTCGCCGGAGAGGGATGGTATGGAAGTCGGAGGTGGGTTGCTGGGCAGATCTGTCCGCCAGCGCTTGTTGTGGCTAGGATGTGCTACTGGGGTGGATAGAAGATGGTCAGCAGGGTATTTGGGGGGCACCGGAGTTCTGGGCTCCGTCATCGCCGACGTTGGTTGCCTTCGAGGTTGTCGGCCTTCGTCGCCGGAGATTATCTCCGGTAGAGTTCACCGGGGTTGGGCGTGAGGTCGCCGGCTCAGGAGGGGAATGTCGACGGTGGCGGGAGTATGGGGAGATTGGGATGAGGTGGTTGGGAGAGAGGAGAGGTGAGGGTTTGTTGGTTATGGAGGATATGGGTTTGTGTGGGTGAGAGAAAGAGTGGTGAGAGGTTGAAGAAGATGGTAGGACGGATAAGGTGTGGTGAGGGTGTAGGGAATATGGGTGAGGATGAGGGTGTAGGATAGTGTGTAGGTGGGGTTATGTGTGTGTGTTTAATTTGAACCCCTAAAAAAACAAATTAATAAAGACTCAAATAAAATTAATAAAACTAAAACTAAAAAAATAAAATCTAACTAAAAATAAAACAAAATAAAAACAATAAAAATAAAATCCTAAGCTATAAAAAAAAATAATAAAACAAAAGAAATTAAAAAAAGAAATTGAAAATCTAAATGAAAATTAAAGTCCTAAAAATATAAAATATGATAAACTAAAAATAAACTCATAAAATTAATCCTAATAAAATAAGACTACACTAAAAACTAATAAAATAAAATTATACTAATAAAATATAAAAATAGAAAATAAAACCTAGAAAATATTAAATAAATCTAAAATAAATCCTAAAAATAAAAATGACTCAAACTAAAAATCTAAAAAAAATAATAAAAGGGGACAAGCAAAACACACACATGGTTTGGGGTAAGTTTAGGGACAAGTTTAGGGTAGGCTAGGGTACGAGACAAGGGTATTGTTACGGGATTGGTATTTAGCTCCATAAAATGCACACTTGCCTTGAAATACGCATTTGAACACCGCAACGTGCATTCGGCCTACAAAATAAACATTTAAGCATATAAGACCCGTATTGCCGAGAATTAGCAACTAAAGCACGCTATTTGGGGTTATAACTTGTACAGTTTTGGGTGCTTATCACTAAGCTATTTCGATATCGATGTCGGGCATGTCATCATAGGATCATGCGAAGACGTCCACAAATTCCTTTAGTATCTCTTCGAATTGTGCGCGCTCATGCCCATTAAGGGTGGAACTTATCCTAATCTCACGATGTTGGCTACTAGAATCGAGATTGATAACAATAATTTCAACCTCATTAATGTGAACGCGGTTATGTTGTTTGTTATTAAATTTATAAAGATCAATTAAGAATTATTTATTTGTGACATCATCATTATTAAGAGTTTGATTAGAATCAAGACAATTAATGTAAGGCACAAAAAGATACTCAAAATCCTCGTTGAACGTCATCAAAATAGGTCTCGATTACATTGTTATCAGAAAAAGGAGGAACAATAATAGATGAGGAGATAGGGTAAATAGCGAGGTTGGGTTGTATCTCAGCAGGTGGGACTGCTGCAACATTCCAGTTGAGGAGAGTCACATCAGTGGCCATAATCTGAGTGGATGGGTTCGATGATATAGTGCTTGAGTGTATCATGCAGAGTGTCAAATCCAGTGTTTGTAGATTGAATGAGTCTCCAGAATCAGTTTCCTCGAAAACTTAGGCAACGACTATAGCTTTCTGAGTGAGAGGTTACAGTTGATGGTGGCAGTCTTAGGCCCAGGAGTAGTTGTCTTGAAAGAAGATTTCCATCCCTAGCTTCATCTTCTTATCCACATGATCATACTATGGTTCAAGAAAGACACGAAAGGGGGAGTCTTCACCCTCTTTGACGAATTTCTCATTCAGTGAATCCCTCGAAATAGTTTTAGCATCTTCTAAACTTATCCTCAACTGCGATTAGAGAATAATTTTGAGCTCTTCTGGTGAAGGTTGATAACCCAAGTCACATGGGGGGAAGGTATTTTTTAGGACTATGGGCTCTATTATCCCTCGTTGACGTCGTTCCAACCCCAATCTAAGCATAAAGTGCATATTCTTGAACATCTGTATCACGTTGACATTACCATGAGGACTGTGCTCTGGACAGACTCAGTCTTTAAAATCATCCCCTGTCGGAAGGGGAAGCGAATCAACCCTGAAGCCAAAGAAAAGCACGTCATTCTTCCCATGTTGTATTTCTAGTACCAGATTGCTAGTGTCGGCATTTTTAGTAGTGTCATCGTCTCCTAAAATGGTAGTGACTTTCTCCTTTGTGAAGAATTTCAACTTCTAATGAAAGGAGGAGGACACCCCTGGAATGCTATGAAACCATGATCGACCAAGAATCATATTAAAGCATGTGGGTATGTCAATAACTTGAAACTCTATAACCGGATTGATAGGGCTAGCACCTATTTTAAGTGTTATGGATCCCATTACCTCTCGGTGAGAATTATCATAAGCACGCACTGCGGTGAAAGTAGGAGTTAGGTAACTTATTTTCAACCGTAAGAAATTAAAGGTTCTTGATGGGAAAACATTATGGGTGGATCCATTATCGTGTAGTAATAGAGGGTGGATCCATAGTTATGATCAGGGACGATCTTCGAAACTTCTTCTTCGGAGAAGGAAATGAGTCTATTGGTGGTCAAGGATCCAACTAGGTTTACGAATTCTTATGGAGTGGTAGAAAAAGGGACTGTGGGTCCAATGAGAAACTTTATTAGAGGATTCCGATGTAATTGATAAGACATGAAAAGTCCCCACAAGTTAATATTGGCTTGTGTCTTATTGAGTTGGTCGAGGATCATGCTTTCTTTGATGGTCATTTTCGACATGGGAAGTCTTTTAGCGACTCCCTTTCCCTTATCTTTTTTTTATGACTGATGAGTCGGATCTTGGTAGTGGCCTTATTATCTGGTCATATGGTTTACGGAGGCGGGGAAGAACAAGAACCCCCGTTTCTTTATCGATTTCGTGTTGCATGACTACTTTACAGATTTCCCCCAATAGGTCCTCGAAAGATATCATCCCTCATATACTGATCACTGGATTGACCTTTTACTGACTTGGTTCATCATCTGAGTTGTCAACTTCATCCCCCCATCCGGTGGCGACAATGTCTTCCTGCCAAGAGAATTCAATTCGTTTCAGAACCTTAATGGCTTCTTGATATAAATCTTCCCACTCAATGGTTAGGTGCAAGAGTGAAGGGACCAATCACCCTTGAAGTTTAAAAGCGCTGAGTAGATCAACAATGCTACATATTTTACTAGTCTGTCGAAATATGTCTGTCATAATCTTTAGTACATCGTCCAAACTAATTTCATCAACGGGTACCGCCCAATTATCTGACTCCTAATCCCACTTTTGGGCTTTCATAAAAAAGATGGTAAACTTCTGACAGTCGATATTCATTTTAGAAGGTAGTTTCAGTCCAAAATCCCAAAGTTCGTTCAGTATCGCTGACAACTCCCTATCTTTTCCTTCGAATCGGGTGCAAATGGAAATACAAGCTCTCGTGAGAAGTGAAAGAGCTTGGTCGGTGAAATTGGAAGGGTGTAGGAGAAGATATGGATAAGCTTTGAGTGGTTTGAGTGAAAATATGGGCATGATGGGTGCTTTACTGGGCACACTTTAGGTAAATGGGTCGAATTCTGGGTCATTTTCTAGGAAAATGGTATTTGTATGGGTTGGAGGTGGGTTGTGAGTGGTGTTGGGTTTAGGATTGACTGGTTGGTGATGATAACCCAATCAATTAAACCTTGGATTACATTCCGAAGGTGGAAGCACTGATCAGTAGCATGGCCGACAAATTGGTGAAAGTCATAGTGGGCATTAATTTTGAAGTTTCTAAGAAGTGGATTTGGTAATGGATGAGGGTCCAAAGGTTTAATGAGGTTTTGGCTCAATAAGGCCTAATATACATTAGAACGGGGAGCATGGAGCTCAGTGTATTATTTTCTAGCGGGGTTAGGGCGGCATTCGGGCACCCAGGAAGTAGCAGACTGGAAGATATTATTAATGGTTGATACTTTGGCATTGGCAGACTTCTCATACTTTCTGGGAGTGAATTTTCCGGACACTTTTTTAGGCTCGGCTTATGTCTTGGTAACATTTTCTTTGATTTTCGCACCCATTTCACGGAGGTCTCGAAAGTGTGGGTAATATTGACCTCCCATAGTTTCTTCGATATGGGGACGGAAATTCTTCTTCACTATACTGACTTGTTCTTCTTCGAAGGTCGGTTGGTCATGGTGGCAGATTTCTCTCTCCACCTTGCTATGAAGCGGTTGATAGTTTCTCTTCTACTTGGCAGGCTCTAGATCATGGCGTGTAACCTCTAGTTCTTCATTATACTTGTACTATGACTTTAATTCCCGAGCAACATCTTCCTAACTACGAATTCTGGATTCTTAGAGGGATGGGAACCAACGAAGAGCGCTTTCCTTCAAAGTATGTTGGAATATCTGAGCTATTATCTCTTCAGAGGAACCAAGTAGATTCATAGCTCGATGATAGACGTGAAGGTGAACAATTAGGGGTCCACTGCCCTCGAACTTCTCGATGGCTGGCATCTTGAATTTCTCTAGAAATCTCTCTTTAGGGTAGGGAGACATGTGAGTGTAGTCCATGTAGTTCCCGAATATCTTAGCTTGGTCAAACTTTGTCGACAACGGCTTGAGTTCTTCCTTGACTTTGTTCAGTTTTTCATCTTTGGGATCAACGGGTACTAGCAAGTTAGCGCCTAGCTGGGCAAGGTTTGGCATGTGGAGGTGAGCTGGCGGTGGCCCATTGGCAAGAGGGGCACGTGGAGCATGCTGATATTCTTTTAAAACCCAAATAGGCTCGGGAGAGGGTGGACCCATGGCACGAGGAAAGAGAACCTCAATTTTTTCAGGAACTTGTGCTCGATTTCGCTGCATCTCATGAAACTCAATTTGAAGTTTTCCAATCTTGGAATTGAGTTGGACTAGGACTACCATCAGATCAAGTAGTATGTTCATTGCTTGATTGGCATTTTTCGTGGAGGAATGACGAAGGTAGATTCCGGACATGGAGGAAGTTGCAAGGGAACTGGCGGGGATTCAGGGTGGTTTGAAGGAAGATCAAAGCCAATAGGGAGCTAGGCCAAGAATCCAGTATGCGATCGGCCTGAGAAGGAAAAAGATTCAAATTTATTTTTGAATAAGGGAAAAGGAATTATTTAAAAAGAGCGAAATGTTTTTGGCATTTTTGCTAAAAAGGAGGGAAATGTTTTTGACACTTTTGGTAAGAAGGAGGATAAATGTTTTTGGTATTTTAATGAAAAGGGGGAAAATATTTTTAATATTTTGGTTTTTCGAGAAGGAAAAGGAAAAAGGGGGGAGGAAAACTCCCAACATTATTATTATTATGTTTGTGTTTCCACTTGTATTAGCTTTACCTAAATGCAAAAGAAATGCCTGACAGGACCCGACCATGGGATAATTGGATTTAAAAATAGGTAAGATAGGGCTTGACTTGTTTCTAGGATTATGGATAGGGTCCTATTTTGAAAAAATGATGAAATCATACAAAAATTCGATTGGCATGCCAACCCGGCATTTTGAAAGAATTTTGTGTGGTAACCGACAAACTAAATATGAGTGTCCTTGGTCTGACGCCTATATGAGGTTTATGCAGTTTTTGGGTTAGTGGAAAGGTTTCCCCCTTTGGCATAACTTCCATGATATACTTCTTTCTTTTGAGGGCAATCGGTACGTGTGGACAAGCCATTTGATATACCTAAGTGTAAGTGAATTGCCTCACTATATACATCATGTGGATAATACGTGTGATAGAGAATTCGTTATACTAGACGTACGTGAATGAGTAACCTTCTATATACCTCCCATCATAAGTTTGGTCAAGCGGTACGATGCGGGGAGAACCATTCGATATATGTCGAAGGTACTAGGCCAATGGAAGGTAAGAGTCATTTTTCTTACACTAACTATGACATGCTGAACCAGCGCCCATCACAAAGTGACCCCTGGTACGAAATAAAATATTGGTCAATAGCCATGCTCTTAGTGATGTGGTGTGAAAAATGCATGATTCTTGATTAGTATATTATGGAGAGAGTTATTTTTTTTTGGCATGATGATCACTATACTAATAGGGAAGAATGTAAAAGTATCATGAAAAGTAAATTTATCATGGAGCATAAAGATTATACTAATCATGGATACATATGAGTGAGTTATGTGTGAATATATATAAGTGACTGAGTGGTAGTGAACCTAGGCATGGATCAACTACAGTGGCATGTGATATGTTCAAGTGAGCATGGATATATACAAGTATGATAAGTGTAGGTGTGTCCTAGTGAAACCTAAGCATGGATATTCTAAGTTATGTGCGAAACGTGTGGATATAAATGACCCTACGTATAAGTGTGAGTAGTGTGAGGTGTTCACAGAAGATATTTACAAGTCAGTGATAGTGAAAAGTGAGTGATAGGTGATATAAGCATGAGTTAAATATATATAAGAAATAATTAGAGGAGAAAAGGGAGCATACCGGTAGGTGCATAACACCCATGCAAACAGAGTCTATACCTCTTATGATAAGTTATCTCCAGCGGAGTCTGCACTGTGGCCATTCCCGGTTCCTCCTTCCTCCTCAGGGGTTTTGATGCTCGCGCGTGCGATTGGAGGAAGAGAAGTAGAAGATCTCGCGCCCTTTTTAGGAGCTCTTTGGCCGTTGTCGGTGAGGGTTGATGTAAAGAGATAGATTCGCCAGCTTATTTTGCACAAACAGGTAAAAGAAATGTTTTCGCCTTGAGAGAACGACATCAAAGACATACTGATACTTGGGAACCCAATTAGTTCAAAGGTTCGGGGGCTAAGCTACTAAATAAAAAGGTGTTACACGCCCATCCCGCCCTTTCGGTCTCTCATGGACATGTGTCATTATTCTCGTTAATAATTCCACAAAGTGTGTGCACGTGTTTATATAAATGGAGAACGAAATTACTCGACTCGCATCATGGAGAAAGGCGGAGTGAGGTCATCCGTAGGAGTGTTTCCAAAATAGTAAAAATCTTAATGTGTGCGCTTATCGAGATATCGGTCATTATAATGAAACGATAATATGTGTTAGATAAAGCACAAATAAGAATCCCCAATACAATGTATAGAAACAATATATGAATAAAATATGAAAAAAGGACTCGAGTTTCGAATTTTGACCCGAGACGCCTACATAGCCTAAAAAGGCATCAAAGTCCATTTAATTCTCATGCAACACGAGGGTGGTGTATCCCATAAATCCAACTGGGGAATTATTTATATGTGTGTGTGTAGAAAAATGATGTTTTTATTTAAGAAAATATGGTGAGAAATCCCATTTCGAATTTATGAGCAAACCCTCTTTTTCTTATTTTCATTTTTTTATATATAAAATATATGTTATCTGAAATACTACTGATTAAAAAGTGGGATTATTAATATATATGGACTGACAAAGATGAAATGTTAAAGTAAGGATTAGATAACTAATGCGAAAATAAGGAAATTAAAAGAGAGAAGAATGTTTGGACCTTATTTGGAGACTTGAAGGTTGATCTTGATTATTGAAAATGCTGACCTTGCAAGTGGATGGAGGTGGTAGGAGGAGAGGGAAAGGATTTTTGCTAAATTGGGTGTGAAATGGATGGAAATGGAATGTGGAGGAAAGATTTCAATAGAGAAACCACGCTGACTTTGAGAGAATGTTGTTGAGATCACTGAGAGGGATGTTTCTGAGGTGCCTCTGAAGGTGAGACCATGCTATCCTTAGATAGGTTAAAGGGGATGCCAATCCGCATTGTACTTAACCTGTCTATCAGAAGTTATCCTCAGATACACTATCGATAGGCAAAAAAATGAGTTTGCTATTCGGTAACCTCATGCAGATTTCTCAAAAAATAGTCGTAAAATGCAATCCGTAAGTATGAATGGCACATGGGGCATACCATTAGAAAGGGTATTCAGATCCCTTTAAGAATCCATTAGGCCACTCCTAGGTTCAGGAGTTGACTTTGGTCAAACGGAGCTCGAAAGCGCCCGACGGACTTTTGGACAAGAGATTCCTGAAGGAAAAAGAATCATTTATCGGAATCGTAAGTACGATTCACGCATGAGATGGACCGTTGGAAAGGGTATCATAGCCCTTTAAATATTCATTCAGTCTCGTTCGGTTCGGAGAGTTGACCTAGGTCAAACGATTCCAGGAAGCGCCTGGTGACCCATCAGAGTAAAACGGGTCGTATGTTCATATTATAAGGCTAATTCATGCAAGGAGTGGAATGATAGAAAGGGTATTCAGTGCCTTTTAAAGATTCATTCAGTCTCATTTTAATTAAGAGTTTACTGGAGTCAAACAGAGTCTAGGAGCACTCGATGGCCTCCGGATCAGTTTTCGGAGGAAAACGAATCATTTGTCCAAACGGTAAGCCCAATTCACGCACAGGGCGGACCGTTAGAAAGAGGATTCAAATACCTTTGAAGATTTATTGAGATTTCTCTCAGGCAAGGAAGTCGTTTGGGGTCAAAATGGGGTGCAGTGGCGCCCGGTGGCCTCCAGATCGGTACTCAAAGTATGACCTAGGGTTCTATGGTGAAGGATGAAGTGCTAGGGACATCGAGAGAGTCTTAGTAGGGTCATAAAATGTGGTGTCTAAAATAATATCAAATATCTCCAGTGATTACACTTAACGAATGAAAACACTCAGAAATGGGTTGTAACACACACGGTACATGGGACATAATGAGTAAATGTGAAAAGAAGCAAGGTCGCTCACTTGTAATCAATGAAGAATGCTATATATAAAAGAAAATGGTAATCTTAATGAATGGGTAACGTTCATTACATGAGGTGAAATGCAGTTTAATATATTATTGCAATTATTATGACTTTTGAATCACATTCACCCTACGATCATATACGACTTTATACGGTTGTAATGCAAGCTTGGGGTCAATGTTATAAAATGAATAGATATTTACGGATTCAAAGTGCTCACGAGAGAATACCCAAGATAATTGAAATTTTCTAGTAATTTTAATTTGGAATATACTTTCCATATAGAGCAATGAATATAAATTGGAGTATGACTTTCATTCCCGTTTTCTAAACATAAATTCAGGATTCTTACTTTTTCAATATCTTTATTTTTCTTCTTTTTTTCTTTTGTTTTTCATTTCCCTTTTCACTTCTTTTTCTTAATAATAATAGCCAACTCATATGATTAATTGCAACTATGAAACAAAAACATCATCAAATTCCAAGTATCCTTCAAAACAAAGGTATGGAAGGCGTATATATGGTTTAAAACTCTATTGTGGAGTTGCTTAAGGAATTTTGAGTTATGAAATAAATGGTTGTATTTAGGCTGAAAGGGGTTAGCTAGGAAAATACTTAGGGTGAGATCAAGGTCAATGTGTCTTAATTAACAAAGAGGGCCTATAATACTTTCCTAAGGTTTATGCGATTCTCATGTCAAAACAACGTTGGAAATCATTCTCAAGTAACATATTTAATAACTCAATTAATGAACAATCAAAGAAAGAATGGTGAGATTATCGACGACTTTAATGTTATCAATGAGGAAAGAGTAATGTGTAAACACTCACAAATGAAGAAAATTGCAACGGTTATTTGGTGTAAGTATTTACATTGCAATAAAAGATCACCGAGTTATAAAATTATTAAATAAAATTATTTTACAATAATAACGCATGTGCTTATGGGTTCAAAGTTCAATTCATGAATTTTTCATAATATCAATGATTCGAGGACTAAAGTTTAATAACTTCTAAAATCGAGAACATTCAACATTGAATTATATATTTGATCGGGTAATTATTTGAATGATCATCAGAAACAAGGGAAAAATGCCCAACAAAGGGAAAAAGAAAGAAAATATATTTGAAATTTTTGATTTTTTTACAGCAAAAGAAAACTTAGTAAGAACATGTAATCAAATGAACGATTCTACCAATGAATGGAAAGAATAACCAACACCCTCTAACTTAAATATTGCATTATCCTCCATGTTAATCAAGACTACAATTTAAAGAAAGGAAGTGCATGATATACTCAAAATGGAGCAATATATGGATAACACATGTCCAAAGATTCTACAAAACATGTTAGAACTAAGCATAACAAAAAATGACAAAAAAATTAACTAACTACACTAGATAAAAATGAAAAAGAAAGAAGCTACTATGTGCAACTAAAATTTCAACTACTAAATTAGCTATATACTGGAAGTTAAAATTTTTGAGGATCCACACATAAAATGATTTGACTTTGAGGGATTAATAAAGGTCCCTCATTTTAGTTCATGCCTTCCAAAAAATAGGAATTTTGTTTGCACAACGGAAGGCATGTAAAGTGTTGGGAAAAGGATTACTAATTAAAGAAATTAGCAGATGATAGGGGATTTAGATTCAACGTTTGACAAAACTAAATGAATCCTAAGAAAATCAAAATTACCTACCAAAGATTTTTCAATTGGAATTGGATGTGGGGAAAGTGTGAGTTAATAGTGCAATAAATAAAGCATCTTTAAATATCATTCCCTTTCAAGAATCGGGCATCTGATTCTTGCGGTAGTTATAATGGTTGGATTATGGTAGGAATCCAAGGAAATGAAGGACCTTTTACCTCAACAAAGTTTGAATCATTAATTATAGGTTTAAATTCAAAATTTCTTGGATCATTCTCAATTATTTCTTCTTTAAAAATGGGAGGAAGTGAAACACAAGTTTCAACCTCAACCAAACATTTTAAAGAAGAAATCATTTCATCGAGTTGGGCATTCATTTTAATAGTCGAAGCTTTATGAATCTTAAGTTGGTCGTTTAATTCCATTTCCGCTAACACATGATCGAACCAATAAGAAGACATGACATCGTTTTGTGGGATTTGCTCATAGTTAGAGGATTCCCTATTTCTCAAAGTTTCCAAAGAAATTTTTTCAGTTCTTTCATTTTCAAGAATTTTTAGGCATCCACGCATTTTCTTGGGAGTTCTAATTTCAGGATCATTATTGTAAGAATTAAAATTATCAAAGGAGTTAGAATGAGACATTTTTTTCTTAACAAAGTAAATCTCTTGGAAAATTCAAATACGCGATTAACACCCAAATTCCAAGATTCTTAAAATAAATAAAGTTTGAGTCATAAGGCAAGTTAAAATTAAAAAAATAAGAATTGACAAAATATATAGAAAGTACCAAATCATAAAAATCCTAAAATAGACCATTCCCCAACAAAGGCGCCCTTTTAATGAAGCATAAACTTTGTAAATTTAGAAGTTGTCATTGGGTGTTTACTGCCTAAAAAAAACCATAACTTGGTACACTATAGAGTTTAGCTCCAAATAGGGGTCATATCCGCAAGGAACAATATTTATGATGAAATTGATTTATTACTTGAAAGAGAAAATAAAAGATGATTTAGGTGGTTTTAAAAATGGAAAGAAGTTAACTACATAAACAAAAACTAAATAATAAAGATTTAAAAAATAAGGTTAGGGTCATCTTCCCACTATGGATTAACAAAACATATTAAGGAGTTTGGTTCGAATCACAATTAATCGAGCATATTCAATTAATTATAAACATCAAACATAAAGAGACATAACCCAAAGATGAAAAATAAAACTTTCAACTGAATATGATCACAAATGGATTAACGTCGTAATATCACTTTAAACACTATCTTTGCATGACAATGCAATTTAAATGCATAATATTGTTATATCAATACACATGGTTTCAATTAAAAGTGCTTCAAATCAAAACCTCTCTTTCAAGCTCAATAACCCATTAATGGTGGAAGTATGATCCTAACCTTTAAACTAGCCACAATACATAATGAAACAACTAAAATAACTAATTAAAGATGTAAAATAAGAAATAAAAATAAAAAATAAGTGAAGATAAGTAATTATCAAAGCAAGAAACTGGGTTATGAAAGCTTTAGTAAATAAGGAAGATGAGGAATAGTAAATTTAAATAAAACCCTAAGAGAGAGAGAAAGGAGAGAAGCTCTCAATACTGCACTAATCTAAAAACAAATTCTATCTAAAATAAAAGAGGGGAAAAATTATTTATACAAAACAACTTGTGGCAAACGTATAAAACAAAGGAGCTAGAAATATAGGGGCCAAATGGATTTGAAGCAGAGACGAATCAATTCATGCTCTGATATGGCTGACACTGTATGCATCAGGATCGATTCGAGTTACGGGACATAATCAATTCAGTACCCGAGAGTTTGAATCCATGGCTTCCTTCCTTCTCACTTAGTTCAATTCACAAAAAAGGCCATAACTTATTCGTTATAAGTCGGAATAATGCATCGTTGGTGGCTACACGAAGATAATTTAGAGAGATATACTTTCGTTAAGAGTTTGGTGCAAAAACCCAAGGATAAAATAAATAAAATTCCTCTGAATATGCGCATTGAGACGGAACTTTCCCAAAATGCAACAAAAATTCATGCTTAGTATCCCCAATACATATAAAAGCTTAAATAAACCTTACAAAGCACATGCGCACGCACGCGCACGCGCTCACACACACACACATATATATATATATATATATATATATATATATATATATATATATATATATATATATATATATATATAACAATGGTTATCCAATAAATGAGCATGAATATAGGAATTAACGAACAAAAATGTTAGAATGTTCAAGAATAAAAGGTAATAATATGCAATATTTGAGACGAATCACATGTCCATGGGCCTTCATCTTGTTTCGTCGCCTGAAAACGTTACAATTTAAATTTTTTGCATAATTCAAGTGATTTGTCACAATATAATTTTTGCTCAAATCAATATAATATAATATAATAGCATACAATTCTGAATTTTAATGTAACTTTTTTCGTTCCCTGACATACAAAATTTCATTCTTTCTAGATGAACTTCAAATAGTCAAAATGACCAGATGAGATAACTATATTGGGTGATAAGTTCTCAAATAATATCAATGTGTTTTTCTTGTCTCTTTCGTTATTTTGTATTGTGTTATGTTGTCTATATAGAAATAATCTCATGGAGACTTTTGTTAGTCTATTTCAAATTTCCACTTGCTTGAGTGAATCTCGGCTCAAGGAGCTAGTCGTGTCATGTTTGGAACAATGCGAAGCCGTTATCTCTATCTCTCTATCTTTGTGAAAAATACTACATTCAAGGTACCGTTTGATGAATCTATATAGCTCTTTAGACTTTATATAGAATTAATTAAACCACTTGGGTATTTTATGGTTAGGTTGAATGAAAAAATATAATTTGAACATTGGGTTAATGTGTTGATAAAGAAGACAAACCAATCTCTAAAATAGCCAAATGGATCGAAAAAGGCATAAAAACCTTAAGAGGAACCAATTTAACTTGCTGGAACTGCCTCTGTCCCTATTGGACTATTAGTTTTAGTAATTCTCAAGAATATGCAAGCTTTATGTTAAATTGAGGGGTAAAGGGAGAAAATTACAAGTAGAAACATAATGGCACTTATAAAGGCACAGACACCACTAGAGGAACCAAAGTAACTCGTCAGAATTGTCCATGACCTTATCAAACCCCTTGTTCAGAAAATGACAAGTATACACAAGTTTTGGGATAAAAATAGGGCATTAAGGGGTGAAATTAAAAAAAAAACACAACTAATTGGCCCGAAAATAGGGACAGACACCTCGACGTGAACCATTGTAACATATGTGAACTGACTGTGTCCTTACCAGACTCCTAGTTTAACAAAATGAAAAGTATACGCAAGTTTTAGGTTAAAATGAGGCGTTGGAGGTGAAATCTCAAAAATACAATGGGGAGATTTGGAGGCACGGACATTTCGAGATGTACCGTTATAATTTGTGTGAACTGATCATGTCCTGGTCAAACTCCCAATCTAATACAATGACCAGTATACACAAGTTTTAGGTTAAAAACTACGCATTAGGGTGAATTCTCAAAGTAGCAACCAAATGCCTCAAAAGGAGGCACAAACATTTTAAGAGGGACAATTATAACCTATGTAAACTTCCCATGTCCTTGTACTCTTGGTTTAATAAAATGACAATTATACGCAAATTTTAATTTAAAAATAGTGTATTGTGGGGTGAAATCTGAAAACAATAATCAAATGACTTGGAAAGAGGCATGGGCACCTCGAGATGAACCATAGTGATGTGTGTGAACTTAACATGTCCTTACTGAACTCCTGGTTTGAAAAAAAATGACAAGCATACACAAGTTTTAGGTTAAAAATGGGGCATTGGGGGTGAATTCTCAAAATAACAACAAAATGGACCAGAAAGAGGCAGAAACGCCTCGAGAGTGACCATTATAACACGGGTAAACTGATCATCTCCTTATCGAACTCCCAATTAACAAAATGACAATAATATGCGAGAATAAGTTTTTTGAAATCTTCATAGTCGAAATAAAATTTTTAACATTATTTGATTACTGACATTGATAACATTTGAGCATTAGCATTTATCCACGTGGAACACTTGGACACGTCAATGGTTTCCTAGAGCGACACATTGAGTTACTTTACATATGAACAAGTTCATATTTTACTTTGACATTCGGTGTTGGATTATTTATTATTGTTGACTTTCTTTGTTAACTTACATGTGTATTATGGTCGTGCGGGCTTGTGTGATATTATCGTTAAATTTTAGGTTTATTTTAAAGTAAGTTTTTTATATTAACAAGTTTTCTAGAATGTTTGGAAAAACAAAGTAACCTTTCATGATTTTTTATTTGTATTTGTATGACATAGGACTTGTAACAAATTGAAATTTAATAAGTACATTAGTTTATTAGTAACAATGTATTATATTTACAATTGTTGATGGTTTCTAAATAGTAAATATTTTTTTATTTCAGTAAAATCTAGCTTTGTTTAATGCCGTGACAAACATGTTCCATATATTTTTAGTAATAATTATAATATAATTTAGCACGCTCTCGAACCATTCTAAAAGTGTGCACATGGTGAACTTCTATTTGCACACATCACATTCGATCAAGATCACTTTTTTGGCACGGTTTTAAACCATGCCAAAAAATACAAATCCTACACACTTGATTTTGGCACGTTTTAAAAATGTTACAGATTTGGTTTGGAAATTTTTTGAACTGTGTCAAATTTACATTTATGGTGTATTGACAGCATTACATCTTTCCTCAGCTTTTCATATTTAAGAGGGTAATCTCTGGTTTTGAAAATAGGTTGGAATTCAGATTTTGCAAAAAGTTTGATGCAACTGAATTATGAGATTTGGTGGAAAGGCCTGCTAAAGTTTCTAGATATGAAGCTACGCTAGAAGAGGAACATTACAAAAGTACTTCCTCTTTCAAAACATAATATAAAGACCCACATCTGGAAATAGATATTGCTGAAATAATTGAGACTATCTCCATAGTATATGAACATTTGGTTCGAAAAAATGCAACGGTAGACTTATATGCACATAAGTCAAATAGAATGATTAAGAAATACTCTTTTGATATTTCTAAGGAAGAAGAGATATGTAATACCCCGTAATTTTAAATGACTTTTAAAATGGGTTATATTTTAAATTAATGGATTAATTGGATTTTATTATTAATTAATTCATTCGGGTTTTATCCGGACGGTGGATATTAAAATGGATGATTCTGAATATTACTTAAAGATATTTAGGTAATATATGAATGTGATGTCATTGATATGACTGTATGATATAAATTCGGTAATTTATATTTTTAGTCAGACGCGGTATGGGACGTGTCTGGACTAGTTTATTAAATTAAAAAGGAAATTTATTTTCTATCGACCTTATAGTCATTTCGACTGCGTCGTTGCGTCCGGAAGGTTTGAAATAGTCAGAAAAGTCTATTTGGATGTTAATTTTGAGTCTCGGGTCATTTGGAAATGAATAGACAACTTGAAAGGGCATTTTGGTCATTTTTCTAGGGGGGTGAATAGTGATTTCGGATTTTGGCCTATTATAAGTATTGGTAGATTAAGTGTATGTGGGTTATTCATCTCCTCTACACAAAATAGAGAAGTCATCTTCCTAGAGAGAGTGAAAGAGTGCTTGGGAAGCGAAAAGCCTACTTGGGAAGGAGAAGAACAAGAACCAAGGTTCACCACCACCAACCACCACCGGAGTTTGACCGGAGAAGGGACAACCAACTGAGATATACTACACCAAAGTATCAGACCTTCAGTAAAGGCAAGTGTTTGATAATGTCAATTTAAGTTCGTATATTGTCCATTTTTAAATTGTATGAAAAGAGAAGATTATTCATGTTTGGAAGAAATAATGGAGTGATTAAATGGATTTATGGAAACTGAAATGATATAGGAATTAAACTCATGTTTTAGGTTGATAATAATCCACGAAATAGTCATGAATCTGTTGAAGAAATTATAAAAACCATGGATGTGTTCTTGAAGATGATATGTTGATAAATTTCTGGAAATAAGGAGATAAACATGCTTTTTAATCGAATCCCTTGATGATACTAGGATGTTTAGAGTATTGGAAATCGTTCATATATGTTGATATATCATGTAGTAAAGATTATAAGTCATTTGGGATGTTTAGATGAAGGTTTAAATGATCATAAGTTGCTAAACCCGTAGTTGCAGAAAATGCAGAAAACTAGGCTGTGACCTGAGGGATCGATCGATCGACCCCTGCCTTCAATCGATCGACCTCCCCAAATATGTAAAGTTGTTTCTTTTTAAATGTTGATTCTTGTCCCAAACCTTTTGTGGATCTTTGGTGATTATTATTTGGATATTATGGGACTTAGAAAATATCAGTAAACCCTTGATAAGATTTGAATTAATTTGATTTGGATTCAAGTGATTAAAATGATGAAAATTATATCGAATGGAATTTTGGTTGCAAGATTCATTTGTTAAATTCTAAATGGAGATGTATGAGGATTAAAGATAGGACCAGTAGGGGTGATTGAATATAACACCTGGGTATCCTTAAGTTTATAAAAGGGTTTAATCTAAAGTGAAAGAAGATGTGTTTATAAGAGATTTGAAACTATCGATTTTAACCTTAATTAAAAGGAGAACTAAACTCGTAGTAATTCGGGAGAAATGATGTTATGGACCAGTAGGATATTAGTGAATTCTTACTGAATATATGTTGAGAAAAAACCTATTTAAATATTGTGTATTGAGTGAGGGGAGCCTTAGGGTTACAATTTGAACATCAAGGACTGAGTTTAAGCTCAATATTGATTTCGCAAGGACGGAGTGTAATACAAGAGCGTAGTGGTGTGTCTCCTGGATAGAGATGGGAGTTTAGAACACATTTGGTTGAAAGAAGGTATGAGGTTATCCCGATCGCATAGTTGAAGTTGTCGGACCTCCTCGATCGACAAAGTTAAGTAGTAGTGTATTGGAGGGGTTCCTTGTTTGGATTTCGCTTTGCGAGACGCTCCGCGCATGAACCTTAACGACGTCGGGAGTGGAGAGATGTTATAGGATGCGAGGATAATTAAATTATGAAGTAAAGATATGATATTTTAATACGTGGAATTTAAAAGGGATATAATGCTACGTATGGGAAATATCTTAGGGTAGTGATATTACCTTATTGATATTATATTATAGGTATGATAATACCTATTGGATTGATTGATGATTTATGTGTATGACATACCTAGCTTACTTGCTATCGGTGGGAGGTTTGCGCGTGAGGGCAGTCATATCCTGATGAATCCATGGGATCTTTGATTTGTCGCTCGAGAACATAGGTCTATGGAAGACTTATCGGGGAGTTGATAAGTCCGCTGACTGTGGGTACGTAGGTATGTGCGTGACCCATGGATACGAGAACTATGTTCGCCTCCAATTTGTTTGTTGTTGTTTGTGGTTCGTGGAATCTTACCGGACCTTTAGTCCCCTATTCGGCGACCTGCGATGATGGGACATGATAGCAGAGTAATGCATTGCACCGCAGCTGTGACTCGGGGTGCCGTATTATATATGAATATATATATATATATATATATATATATATAATGGATTAAATGATTGAATGGATATATTGTGGTTAAATCTATCTACGGTGATAATTGTAGATAACGGTGAATAGAGAAAGATAATGGAATTAAGTTAATGAAATTTTATGCTTATAGAATTGAAAAGCTTAACTCATGTTAATGAGAAACGATTCATATTAATGAGTAATGATTCATGTTAATGAGAAACTAATCATATAAAGGAGAAATGTAAATGAATAATAATGTGACGTATGGTATGGGACATACGGGGATTATGATATGGGAATGGAATTATAATATGGAGACTAGAAAAGAGGAACCATTAACTAGGAGGTTAATAGGAAACGTTAAGTGTGCACTCTAGTTGAGAGGTGAGAATAGCAAGTGAGAGTTGGATCTAACATGTACATAATAAATGCTTTATTGCACTTGTTAAATACTTGTTGTTTTAAAAATCATCTACACATTCGGGCTCTGACCCGTTTCCTTGCATATTTTCTCTTCTATTGTATCTCTATATCAGGTGTCCAGCAACAGGGACACCAACCTTAGCAGATTTTGACAGGCTATGGATTTATGGAGTTTTGCTTAGACGCCTATCTTCATTTGATTCACAGTATCTTAGTTAGGGCATGTCGCCCAAAGGATTTCAATTATCTTTTCTATCGAGGTCGAATACTATTGTATTCGGGTCTTTTTAATACAGTTGTTATTGATGGGATTACTGTAATGGATTAATATTATTTGGGAATGTTTATTCCAATTGCATTTAAATTCTTTTGTGTTATTTATTGGGTTATTAGTGTTGTAGAATAAAATGTGTTGTGTTATTCTTAAACTAAAAAAAATGGTTTTGTTGAAATTTAAATTTGGAAAGTGTTTAACACCAGCTTAATTGGGTATTGGGTGAGTTGTAAATATTTTCGACAGTGATGCTAAGAATGAGCCAACTGTATATTCTATTTTAATTTGGTATGGGACTGGCCACCCGGTATTTAATTAGGCGGGGTGTCACAAGATATCTTCTAAAAAAATGATAAAACTATCTAACAATGTAAAAATGCCAAGTTCAAATGAAGTTAAAGGGAAAATTATTGTAAATGGGATAACATTTTTCTCACTCAACTAATGATTATTATGATTTATGGCAAGGCTCAAGAGTTTATTATGAAAGGAAAAATAAAATTTCCAAGCAAGTAAGGAACTAATATAGGGGTTGATGAAGACCCATTTTCAAACGTAAAAGAAATGGGAGCCAATACGAAATCCATCTAATCACCTAGAAAAAAAAGGATCATGCTGAATTCAAAATGAAAACTAAGGAAGAATCCAAGGGTTCGAAGCCCCATATAATTATTGACGAAGATTAGAAGATCTTGAAACTCCATTGTATTAGTATGGGGAATAATTCACGAAATTCTTCGAAAGGGAAACAATAACAAAAGTATAAGAAGTATGAAAATGGTGGTTTCATTACCAAATTGAAAGTATTTCCAGGTCAAGAGAACTTTTAAGGATCTTACTCAAGGAAAATGAGGCCATTTGACCTTACCATCCTCAAAGAGATACAAAGACACCAAGAAACTTCCAGTATATCAAATCAGGCTTTAAAGAATCACAATCTCACTAGTACGGGGGGACCTCAAGGCCTATAAGGATTTCCAAATTAATACCTATGGTGAAAGGGGGTGCCAGGTTGGTTTGTGCATCAAGACCCTAAGGTTGCCCAAATATTCAATGATATGCTTAAAAGGTCAAGGACATTAAAGACTAAACACGTTGATCCATAAATATGGCATCTGGTAAAACCACCCAAATTGAAAAAGTGAACCTGAATTTGTAATATCTCATATCCAACAAAGAATAATTCAAAGAAATTATAGGGCCCACTTGTCAACCAAACCTAAGATTCCAGAGAAAGAAAAAAGGACCCAATCTTCGTCAGATATGCTAGTTGAGAATATTAAAGAATTGGAAAAGGTTGTGAGTGTGGATAACAATAACACATCTAAGGATAGTTCCTCTAGTGAGGAAGTAAAAGCATAAATGATGGTTGTAATTATGACAGGACCTGCTCAAGAGTCTAATCAACGTCAATTCATCCAATTTAGGTCTCTACTACAACAAATGCTAGTCAACATAGTTGTAATCCTCCCACAAAGGTTTGAATCTAGAGAGGATCAAAAGCTCCCAACGATAAAGATGGACGGGGAAGATGCATCAAAGGTAGATGACTTTAATTTGTTTGTTTCTATTTTATATCTTGTATATGGGTTCGAAGAGCCTATTAAGGATATGGCCAATCACTGTGTGCCTTTGTTTATAAAGGATTGGGTGAATGGAGTGATAATAATTAAAATATTGATAGATGATGGAGTTGTCGTCAATAAAATGCCATACTCCATGCTTTCTAAAGCAAATAAACAAAATGCTAAATTGGTTCAAACTCGAATCATAATATCTAGTTTTGTTCGAGAAAAAAATTCAACCAAAAGGATACTACCAGTACATTGAAATAGGCACAAAAGGTCTAAAACTATCTTCTTCATCATCGATGGTAAACGAAGCTTTAATGCTTTCCTTGGTAGAGAATGAATCCATTCTAACAAATGTGTCCCTTGCTTTAATGCTTTCCTTAGTAGAGAATGAATCCATTCTAACAAATGTGTCCCTTCTTCTATGCACTGAAAGTTATTGTTGATGAGGGAGAATGGGAACATGGGGAGGAACATCAAAGTATAAAGCTAAAGCATGCTCAGTAGCACCAGCCTCAGCCCAAGTGCTCAAGTCACCATTATTGTCCAACTCATCGTCAAAAAATTGGTCTGAGGGGAAAAGTTCAGCATCCCAAGGTTTAGGAATAACATTGTTATCAGAATATTATAGGGAGGAGGAAGATCCAAACTCCCAAGTACTCTTTGAAGAAACATTGTCATCTTCAATGGAAGTCATCGTCTAGTTAACAAAAGTGATGGAATGAGAAAAGACAAGAGCTTAGATGAAAATCCAAGAGATAAGAGGATGAATTATGAAAACCTTTCACCACTAAAGTGTCTACTTAAGCATTAATGACATTAGTGTAATGATGGTTAAATGTGGAGATATGACATGTGAAGGATAACAGTCCACTAATTAGTTTTTCTCAATAATCAATTAGCACCAGGGGTATGTTTACACCTTATAATTAGAAATCAATGGAGAAATGACACATGGAAGCGTGAACCGATTATCATAGCTGAGAAAATATAATAGGAAAAGTTATTACAAGTGGAGGAGTGTCAAAGCACTGAATGTGGGATAATTACATACATAATTGTTAGGGGGCAAAATTGCAGCAGGGAGAATCATATAAATTTCTAACCACCCTACAGTTGAAAGTAAAAAGATTTTATATATAAGCAACTAAATGACGATTGAATGAGGAGTCTCCAACCAAAAAATCTATTTTACTCATTTAAACCTTTTTCTTTTCTTTATTTTCTTTACAACTTTTCAAGCATTGCTTAGCATTTCTTATTTTAAGTAGCTTACTCCAATTCTCTTTCACATTAATATAAAGTTCCTTTTCCTTGATTTTAAATTGTTTTTACGTTTCTTAGTTTAAACTGTTCACATTCTTTAGTGTAGTTACTTTATTTATTTTAATTCCAAATTAGTTTAATGTTTAATCATCTTATTTCATTCTTTAAGTATTTTGAATCTCTATTCCACCTTTAATTTTTTATTTTCTAACTTTTTTATTAGTCCTAATTTATTTAGTTTACAAACATATTTGGCACTCACTAGAAAATCTTCTTAATTGAAGCATCGAACGACGCACAATCCCTTAATTATTACATACTAAGATAATCAACTAGTTGACAAGACCACAACCTTTTCAGCACGATCGCACATAATTAAAACACACAAACCAACCAAATCCAGTGAAATAGAGCCATTAAAATATCTAACAAGATAGTCAAACTTATAACAACTAACCAAAGATGTAGTCTAGTGGGGTTCTTTAATGTTACAAGAAAGAGAAATATTTTTATTCCCAAAAATGAAAGAGAAAAACATTCCACTCTAACACACAATAGTAAGATCATATTTATGTACATGTGATGCTATGTTCGTCCGTTAATCAATGTTATAAGTCCCAAATTCATCTTCCAAAACATAACCCAAATGATGTGTATAGAAATAAAGTATCTTACCATATGGTCTCTACAAGTAATGGTACACTAATTAAAACTGTGCCACATAATTTGGGGATTAGTTTGAGACTCGTGATTTTTCTTGTCTAAATTTTCTTCTTTTTATGTTTTGTATAAAAAAATAACCTTGTTACACAAATATCTATTTGGTTTGGTGTGAAATACTTTTCACCTTAGTATGTTTTTTGGGAAGTAGAAAATAAGTAAACAAGAATCTGAAATTGATTATGCATAAAACTTAAACTAATAATGACTTTGAAGATGTATAATAAAAATACTTGACAGAAGATTGAAGTTAGTGTTTGAAACTATGGCCTTAAGATAGATTCGTCCCATAGTTGTACTTCACGGTTGTTGATGGTTGCCTCCAAGGTCGCTACGATCTTCTTATTTTTGTAGTACCACTTCAAATAAGAAGAACGAGGCGAACCAAACCAAAAAATTGTATGTTACACTCTCATATACGGACACATACGAATGGAAGAGTTTTTTATTCAGCTGGATGAATAAAAAATGCAAACTCTATTCCTATTTATAGTTTGGAATGCATCTATTTGAAAATCCTCAAAATATGAAAAATATGCCTTTTCAGCAACGGTTAGCGCCACTTCTTTTAAAGACGTTTTAATTCGTGCCACTATTGGCGACGCTTCGAGTTTGAGGTTCTATAGACAACGTTTCAACATTCAAAAAAGATAAAAATTTGGGTTGATTAATTATAAAAATTGACCTAGAATTCAAGTCCAAATTTAGTTAACATTTTGCTCACGACCCTAAACCATGTTACTTGTAGGTTATCCTTCCTTCAAAGACTTGGGACCCTAGGGGGCTCCAAGCGCAAATGCATTCTATGGGTTAGATATACCACTCAATATGGGTTAGACTTTAGACTGATAGGGCTCGAACCCGCAACTTCCGCCTTGAAATGGTGGTGCTCTAACCAATTAAATTACAATCCCGGGGAACTAAGGGATCTAGCAAAAAAATTGATTCTTTTTTATTCTTTCGTATCAGTCGAATGACAAATGGGTTATACCATCTCATGATCGATTGGTGAAAACTATATGGGACAAAGTACTTCTATCAACATTCAACCAAATTTAATGCTACATTTACCTACTCACGGGGGTGGGAACGTTCCAATAGAAACCCATCTAACGGATGAATGTGACCCATATTTTATGTTTAGAGTTGACCAAAACTAGCTAGTCAAAACCCATTTTTTCAATATATACAATGTCTGCTCTCCATGTAAGACATCTAATAATTCACCAATAGTCAATAGCCTCATTCATTCCTCACAATCTCCCTTCTTTGGTATTTGTTTGAAAAATGTTATTCTCCAATCGACCACTGTCTAACGACATGTTTATAGAAGTTTTTTAGGTAGAACTCTTGTTTGTTTCGAAGAATTCAATCCTTTCATATATTTCTCAATATCAAGTATTCTGGCAAATCTTAAAATGGTATTACCTCCAAAGAAAATGAAATAAAGGTTTATTCATACAATGGAGATGGGGCCTCTCCAGTATTACTTAACGAAAACAACCCGAAATTTCACTGGAACGGGATAGACAAATCCAGTGACCGGTCGACTTTGCTCAATTTCTTGGAATGAACATAATTTTTCTATTATCAACAAATAAGTGAAGGGGGGATGGTAATCTCTAGAAGTCGATGATGGGTTCTCCAATGGTGAGATTACGCTCCAAAGTCCATGGTAGGTTGAAGAGCTTTGCCGTAATGAACTTGAAGATCTTATTAACATTAATGTTGTACGTTGCACTCGAGAAGAACAAAGTTGCATTTATGGCCCTTGCATATGCTCTTGCCTGTTCAAGTTTGAAAAATAAAATTAGAAAATCTACATTTTTATAGCAAAATAATTCCATTTGTATATCTTCATAGTGTGAGGGTGGGATATTTTTTGTTTTGCGATTGATATTAAGAAAATGATATATTTAAAAAATAGAATAGGAATAGGATGACGAAATAATATCAGACTAATGGTATTTTAAGTAAAAAGATATAACATAGATTAAAGGTAAAGTTCTGGCGAACTATCATTACACCAGCTACGATGTATGGATCCTTAAATTAAAACTAGAGCAAACACATTCATATAATTGAGAATTAAATAGAAACTAAAAAAAATAAAATCCAATAGGGTAGAAAACCTACTAATATCACTCATTAATGACAAGATAAGATAGTGTAGATTTAAATTACAAATTATATACACATGCTTCCTATACCATTGATTGCATAACAGGAACTTATAAAAAAATATTAAAGGTTTTAGATAACATTGCTTACGAAAGGAAAGTGAAGATAGATTATTTATGAGGCCAACCTCATTTACTAGAAAAAGTAAAAAATGATAACGTGGATAAATAAATGGATCAATTATTGAATAGTCCCTACTATAAATGTATATTTTTTAAAAAGGACACATATTTTTAATTTAATCCATTTAGTCCCTCAAGCACTCAATATTCTCTTATTTTTAGAGGTCCGCGCCAGCGGCACTCCCTCTTCAAAATATGTAGCAAAGGACTTTTTGAGGCAAAATAAAAAAGATTGGACTAAATGAGTATTAAAAAATGTTCGAAGGACTATTTGGTATATGTCCCTAAATAAATTGCATTTATTTAAATTTTGATCCCATTTATTTTTCTTTACACAATCAGATTCTTAAAATTCAATTTTTAAGCCTTTATCTCCCAAAATGACTTGTTCTAACTATTTCAATGTCCGGTCCAAGAAAAATTGGGGCCTAAGCATGTTTTAAGTAAGAGTAGTGCTATGAGTCCCAAATAATTCCCCCAAATCTCCCCCAAAATGACTTGTGCTTTGTGCCCTGGCGGGACCCCCATCACATGGCAATAGATGACAGGTAAGTGGAAGAATGACGTGGCGTCCACATAGGATTTGTGGGAGATTTGGGGGAGTTATTTGGGACTCAAAGCATTATTCTTTAAGTAATGGACGCTATTCATATTAAGACAATTGTTTTATAATTATATATTTCTTTATGGGTTTTTAGTAATATTAATGAAAATTTTTAAGTAAATTTATTTTATGGACTTTTAACTCCGCCTGTGTCGTGCTTAACTTTTTTTTTTTTTTTTGACACTGCCGGTCCCAAGCCCGGAAAAAGGAGGAGGGTTGCGTTAGGTAGCTGACAGCCAGCGTAAAACTTTGTCAGATCCTTATGAACATGAATCCTATGAATATACGTGCTAATGCTAGGGCATTCCCCTTAAGCGATGCGTTGCGCCTGCCACCGGGTGTCTCGAAAAATAGGCAAGGGGCGTTGCGCCTGCCACCGGGTGTCTCGAAAAATAGGCAAGGGGCGTTGCGCCTGCCACCGGGTGCGACGATAAATACGCAAGGGTTCCTGCAACAAGCTGGACGTGTGCGAGTAAAGAAGCTAGTCCAGGATACTAGACTTAGGTTAGCGACTTGGAACATAGGGACTATGACAGGAAAATGGATGGAGTTAGTAGATACCATTAGGGGTGGCAATTTGGGCACGAACACGACAACACGACACGATCCAACACGAAATTGACACGAAATTAAAACAGCTTGTCGTGTTCGGGTCGTGTTCGGGCCAGACTTTTTTTGCCCACTATCGGGTCGTGTCGTGTTCCTGCCAGGAAATTGACCCGATATTGGCCCGAAATTGGCCCGTTAGAGCCCAATTGCAACACGATAAGAAAATAACCCAATTGTGTCCCAATTACAACCCAATTATGTCCCAATTACAACCCAATTGTGTCCCAATTAGCCCAAATAAGAAACTCCATCTCGTGAAAAAAGAGAACACATCTTCAATTAGCCCAACGGGTTATCGTGCCCAGTCGTGTCAATCGTGCCAATTTGGCACAATTTTTTTTTTCGTGTTACTCGTGTCGGGTCGTGCTACTAATGGGTCGTGTTCGTGCTAGCAAAAAAAACACGCTAGCGTGTCGTGTCGTGTTCGTGCCAGATAAAATTATGTCGGGTCGTGTCGGGCCAGACCCAAACACGACCCATTGGCCCGAATTGCCACCCCTAGATACCATGATAAGAAGAAAAGTTCACATAGCTTGTTTACAAGAAACTAAATGGGTCGGTGAGAAAGTTAGAGAAATAGAAAATACAGGATTTAAATTATATTATACAGGAAAACATAGAAATAAGAACGGAGTTGGAATAATAGTAGATAAAAACTTTAAGGACGATATCGTAACCGTTATTAGGAAAGGTGATAGACTTATACTTGTAAAATTGGTATTAGGTGAAAACATAATTAATATTGTTAGTGCTTATGCACCTCAAGTAGGATTAGATGAGCACACTAAAGTACAATTTTGGGAACAAATGGATGAACTAATTCAAGAAATACCCCTAGGTGAGAAAATCTATATAGGTGGAGATTTTAATGGCCATGTAGGAGAAGATCGTGTAGGATATGAGATAGTGCATGGCGGACATGGTTTTGGAGATAGGAACGACGAGGGAGAGTCTATCTTAGATTTTGCGATGGCTTATGATTTTGTACTAGTAAATACATGTTTTAAAAAGAGGCTTGAACACTTAATAACTTATAAAAGTGGAACACATAAGAGCCAAATAGATTTTTTCATTACTAGGAAAGGAGACCGATTAACGTGTAAAGATTGTAAGGTTATCCCGGGAGAGAGCTTAACCTCACAACATAGGATAATGGTGTTGGATATAAATATTAAAAATCATTCACGAATGCGAAAAGTGAAGATTAACCCACGAACTAGGTGGTGGAATTTAAAAGGAGAGAAATTAGAACTATTTAAAGATAAAGTATTAAATGAAGCAACATGGAATTGTGAAGAAGAAACTAACATAATGTGGAATAAGATGGCCACATGCATTAGGAAAATATCAAAAGAAATTCTTGGAGAATCAAAAGGCAAAGGGCCACAGTCTAAAGAAACTTGGTGGTGGAATGAAGAAGTACAGAATATAGTAAAAATTAAAAGGGAGTGCTTTAAAACATGGCAAACAAATAGAAATGAAGAGAATTTTGAGAAATATAAATGGGCTAAAAAGGAAGTTAAGAAAGTGGTAAGAGATGCTAAGTTAAAAGCGTATGATGATCTTTATACAAAATTAGGAACACAAGAAGGGGAAAAAAGTATTTATAAGCTTGCTAAACTTAGGGATAGGAAAACAAAAGATTTCAATAACGTTAAGTGCATCAAAAGTGATGATTCGAGAGTCCTAGTCAAAGATGATGAAATTATGGAAAGATGGAAAAACTACTTTGAGAGGTTATTAAATGGAGATAATGGGAGTAGATTAGATAT
Source organism: Sambucus nigra (assembly GCA_949130495.1). Lineage (NCBI taxonomy): Eukaryota > Viridiplantae > Streptophyta > Magnoliopsida > Dipsacales > Adoxaceae > Sambucus > Sambucus nigra. The sequence continues at coordinate 115,270,413 of OX422213.1, forward strand.
AGAGGAACTTAGGGAGACTCGAGAAGATATATTTTTTCGTAGAATTAGGATAACAGAGGTCAGGATTGCTCTAAAAAAGATGAAAACAGGGAAGGCTTTAGGACTAGATGGTATCCCTATTGAGGTTTGGAAGTGCTTAGGGGAGGATGGAGTATCATGGCTTACCAAATTATTTAATATAATTTTAATGACTAATAGGATGCCCGATGAATGGAGAAAAAGTATTTTAGTACCTATTTATAAAAATAAAGGGGACATACAAAGTTGTTCAAATTATCGTGGTATTAAGTTAATGAGTCATACAATGAAACTTTGGGAGAGAGTGATTGAATATAGATTGAGATTGAAGACAACAGTATCTGAGAATCAATTTGGGTTTATGCCTGGGAGGTCAACAATGGAAGCAATCTATTTATTGAGGAGATTAATGGAGAGGTATAGAGAGAAAAAGAAGGATCTTCATATGATTTTTATAGATTTGGAGAAGGCGTATGATAGGATACCCAGAGATATAATATGGTGGGTTCTACATAAAAGAGGAGTGACTCGCAGATATATTGACGTGATCAAGGATATGTATGATGGTGCGATGACTAAAGTAAGAACATCAGCTGGAGAAAGTAGTGAATTTTCAATTACGGTAGGGCTACACCAAGGTTCAGCATTAAGTCCTTATCTCTTTGCTCTTGTTATGGATGAGTTGACTGGACAAATACAAGATGAGGTGCCATGGTGTATGCTATTTGCAGATGATATTGTTTTAGTCGATGAGACTAAGATGGGGATAAACGCTAGGTTGGAATTGTGGAGAGAAACTTTAGAAACAAGAGGATTTAAAATAAGCAGAACTAAAACAGAATATGTGGAGTGTAATTTTAGTAGTAATAGGAGGACAAATGGAGATGTGGTGAAATTGGAGGGTCAAGAAATACCTAGAAATGATCATTTTCGTTATTTAGGATCGATTATACAAAAAGATGGAGATATTAGTGATGATGTTACGCATAGGATTAGAGCAGGCTGGGTTAAGTGGAGAAGTGCGACCGGCGTTCTGTGTGATAGGCGTATACCTTTGAAGTTAAAAGGAAAATTTTATAGGACGGCCATTAGACCCGCCATGTTATATGGGACAGAGTGTTGGGCAACCAAGAAACAAAATGTGCAGAAAATGAGTGTGGCGGAGATGCGAATGCTAAGATGGATTTGTGGTAAAACTCGAAAGGATAAAATTAAAAATGAACAAATTCGTAAAACGGTGAAAGTAGCTCCTATAGAAGATAAATTGAGAGAAAATCGACTTCGATGGTTTGGACACGTCAAGCGTAGACCAATGGATGCTCCTGTAAGGAAGAGTGATTTAGTTAGTATTGATGGTAACCCAAGGGGTAGAGGTAGGCCTAAATTAACTTGGTGGGATATTATAAAAAAGTACATGATATCATGTGGTGTAACCGAAGATATTGCACTGGACAGAATGGAATGGAAAAATAGGATTCATGTAGCCGACCCCAAATAATTGGGAAAAGGCTTTGTTGAGTTGAGTTATTTTATGGACTTTTGAGATGCAAAACTATTACTTGTATGGATAAAAAGTTCTAAGATATGTTTTTCCATGATAATATAGCTAATTTGTGTAATGAGATAAAATATGTTCACTTTTAAATCTAGAATACAAATGCATTAAATTTAACTATTATAGGCAAGGTTCTAAAAAACGTGGGGCGTGATCGAGGCGTGGAGGTCAAGCCTTAAACCTTAAAAGTCCAGGCGGGCCTTAGGCGTAAAAAGGCGTGAAAAGGCGTTTAGACTTTCTTAATATATTTTAATATTTTTCAACTGTAACAAGGCTATTAAAATACTAAAATTGTACATATCATAAAAATATTTCTGAATATATGCATATTAAATACTATTTGATTATTTTGAATGAGATAATGGTCCGATTAGTAAAAAAAATTCTTTAAAAGGCAATATCGTTTCACTAAATCATTGTTGATTTTAGAAAAAAGTGCGCCTTAAGAGTTTTATGAAGAATAAGGTGTAAAAAACTTAAGGTGGGACGTTTCTCCCAAGCGTTAACCCGAGGCATGCCTAGGCGAATTTTTTAGAACAATGATTATAGGGTAGTAGTTACTGGTGCTTGAACCAAACAACGAATTTATCTCTAAATGTGAAAAATAAATTTCACAGAAGGGAAATAATTGCGAAAGGGAGAGGAAGTGACTAAGAGATAGATCATAAGGGTATACAGGTCTAGAACAAAAATGTGAAACACAGATTAAGAAACTTAATAGTCTATTGAGATAAATATATAAAGATAGTCAAAGAATTCTTGGCCAAGCCAACACATAGGAAGAACAAAAATGTTGATGTTTATGGCTTTAGAACTGATGGATTACACGCTGTAAAACTTTTGTTTGGTTCACACTCTCAGTGGATCAAATATTATTCGAATCCGAATTCGAATCCGATCCATTTAAGTGGATATAGATCATACCTAAAATTCAATTACCCGATTACCCATTTATTAAATGGAGCGGATTTGAATTCATATACTCCTATCCGTTAATACTCCGATCCGATATATATATATATATACAGTCCTGCTCTTGTGCGGACTAGTCCGCATATTAAAAATGCGGACCGGACATGTGTCATTTGGCGGTGAGCCCAGAAAAGAGAGAGAGTGTGCCTATAATTTAGGCGATAATTTCTCGGCGCACCGTTAGGTGACACATGTTCGGTCCGCATTCTTAAAATGCGGACTAGTCCGCACAGGAGCAAGACTGTATATATATATATATATATTGTATTTAATAATAATTTAAATAAATATTATAATAGTTATAATATTATATAATAAAAATCTCCCTCATAAAAAAGGAAAAAGACGCACACACACGACTCATAAGAGTTGAAAATTAAAATGCTACAAATCAAGTGGTCAAAAGTATATGTTTTAACATATCATTATTTATTTATTTTTAATGAAAATTATTATATACATAAATAAAAAATAATCTGTCGGATAATCGGATCGGATCCGAATTTGTTTAACATAAACAGATATGGATTTGGAACTTTAATAGATAATCCGACGGATAATCGGATCGAATCCGAATCCGTGTAACATAAAGGTATGCTGATTTGGATTTGTCTGATCCGGTCCAAATTCGATCCATTTACAGCCCTAGCATATCTAATTATATTGTGGGCATGTATATTGATAAGCACCAAAAACTGTACAATTTATACCCCGAATAGATGTATTTTAATTGCTAATTCTCGACAATATGGGTCTTATGCGCATAATTGTTCAATATGCAGGCCGAATGCAAGTTGCGGTGTTCAAATGCGAATTTCAAGGCAATTGTGTGTTTTATAGAGCTAAATACCGTTATCCCGTAACCTAGCCTACCCAAACCAAGCCTAAACTGTCCCAAACCCTGTATGTGTTTAGTTTGTGTCCTTTTTAATATTTTTAGATTTTTAATTTGTGTCATTTTTATTTTTTAGGATTAATTTTAGGTTTATTTTAGAATTTTTAGATTTTATTTTTTATTAATTTAATTTAATTTAATTTTTATTAGTTTTTAGTCTTAGTTTTTATTTTATTTTATTAGGATTAGATTTTTAGGATTTCATTTAATTTTTTTAGTTTTATTTGATTTTACATTTTTAGGATTTTAGTTTTAATTTTATTAGATTTTATTTTTATTTTTATTTCTTTCATTTTTAATTTGAGTCTTTATTATTAGAAGTAGGATTTTTATTTTAGATTTTTAATTTTATTAATTTTAGATTTTTATTAGTTAGATTATTTTTAGGGACACACTAAAACCTACACACTACCAAACACACTATCCTACTCCCTCATCCTCACACATTATCCCCTGCACCCTCACCCACCAAATCCCCCCCTTCACTTCATCCTCTACCTCAAACCTTCTCTCTCACCCATCATCAAAAACCCACATTCACCATTACCAAAATAAAACCTCCATCTCCACATCTCACCATCTACAACAAACCTCCAACCCCTTCCCATCCATACAAGCGACCCGGCGAACCTCACCTCCGACAACCGCCGGCGTTCCCTAACCCCTTACCCGCCGGCAACCTCATATCAAAATCCGGCGACAACACCGCTGCGTCACCCCCTTACGCCGGTGTCAAACCCGGACCTCCAACCCTCTACCTGCGCGACCCACGTCCGACCCACCATCGCCAGCAGCCCCTACTGACAGACCGCCGGCAGCTACCTCTCTCTCTCCCCTCGATCCAAACCGCGGCACTGCCGGCTCGCGATCCGACCCAGCCGTGACACACCTTAAACGCAACACCAAGGTTTACCCGTGTCCAACCAAACGAACCCACAAACCCATTTCCCTTTATCCTCATTTTTAACCCAAAGCCAAAAGCTAACAAAACCAAAAATGAAATTAAAACCCATGTGCCTAATTAACCTTTTAACCATTTTACCTATTATATCCCCTAACTAACCTCTTCTAACCAAACACCCAAAATACCCCTCAAACCAAATCTGAATTTATTCTCACCTCACACCACCATTTAAAACACATGTGTGCCCAATCCCAAAAATACCCCCATGCACATGTGTTCTCACTTTTCCCACATGTTCACCCAAGCCAATTCTAAAAAATAAGCCCCATGCTCCATGCCCTATATATTGAAGATGAAGACCTAAAAAAAAAAGAAGCTTAGAGATAGGAATTTTTAGAGAGAGAATTGTAGAGAAAATTATCTTTGTAAATAGTTTTTCCTTTTTTTTATTTTAGATATTTGTGAGATTAAATATTGTATGAGAGTTAATTGAGTGAATATTTTAATTTCAAATCATTTGGATGCTCAATTTAGTGGTGTATGCTTCAATTTCAAGGATTGGAGTTCAACATAATCAAAGAGATTTGGTTTGATTGTTCTCTTCTCTTCTTTTATTATTTTATACCTTTGAATATTAGTTTGTCATATTTCATACCATGTTAGGCTAAACCCCTTTCAAAGGGTGGGGAAAAACCCTTATTTGATGTTATTTTATTTTAATTAGTTTAATTACTTGAAAAATCCCTTTGAATGTTAATTTTGATCCCTCACCCTTAAATTTACGCCTCGAGAGAGGATAAATGATTTTCGAGAGAAAATCAATATTCTAGTTATAATACCCATTTTAGATTCGAACTAGAGATAAGGGTTTCTTAAGTGGGGTATTATCACTTGAATTTCAACTCTAAATTTATTTTATAAGATTGACATAAATTCTAATTGATCGATCCTAGCAGGTGATTAATTCAAAGGAGTGTGGATCCATTTTCTAGAGTTGTGGGGCGTTGATTTTAACTTTCTAAAAGATTACTATTCTAATTACACTTGCAACGAGAGTTGGTTTGTAATTTTAATATTAATTTGGGAGAATTCAAATAATTAAATTAATTAATTAGAATAACTAAAATTTGTGGTATAATTCCACTCCTTGATTGTTCTCACATTTATTTACCTCACTTTATCTCTTATTTTTAGTTTAGACTTTATTTTTCATTTTAGTAACTTTCTAGTTAGTTATTTTCATCTTAGTTTAGTTTAGTTTAAAATCTCACCTCACCCTTTTGTTTTAAATTTTAATATTGAAAAAGCTAAAAAAATTAGAAAAGTGAAAAAGCACAAAAAGAAAATAAAAAATGAATTACAATTGAATTTGTCTCTAGCTTACTCCCTAGAAAGTGGATTGACACCCTTACTTACCTCTACACTTGAGTTTTTATATTTTGTAGGTAATTGAGGATTTTTGACTGACTTGACTTTCAACAACAACGAAATACGCAAAAAGCAAGTTATCATATATGGTTAATGTGACCCTACTAATATGGGGCCCAAGGCAGTTTCTTCAGTAGTTTAGGGTATGGGTCGGGTTTGGACAAGTAAAATAAGACAAGGTATAAATTTATATAAAGTTATTGGTTGACGGATGAACTCTTAATGATTTTGAATCATGCAGTATCAACTTGATATGACAATATAGTTAAAGGATCAGGTTTGGTGTTGATCCACTACACCAGTTAAAAAATACAGAGACTCGTTAAAATTCATTAATTTATTCAAATTAAAATATTATTGTGCCTTCTAATCAGTATGTCGTTTAATAATACTTTAATCCTAATTAGTTTACCAAATAAGTCATTTACTAATGCTAATGACATAATGGGTTTAATTAAGTTTGTTTATAACTAATGTATTAACCATCGAACAATTCAAAATTATTCATTATTTTGACACATAATACTGATTGAACATGGCAGAATATGTTAAAATATTTAGAGCTTGTTAATTATTTTGAGGAGATGGAAATGGGGATGAGATTTTGATGTATGTATTCCGGATTGTTTTTGAGGTAGTGAGGAGGTAGGGCTGACCCTGAGATGATGGGGCTCTAGGCAGACATTTACATAGGACCCTTATACACAATTAATATATATATAAATTAAGTTATAAAAACAATCACATAATTTTTATCACGAAAATATTGTTTACAACCATACTGAAGTCAAGGTACGAAAAAAAAGATTTCTCACAACCCGATAGGTTATGTCAGTTAATAAAACAAACAATAAATGAATGTCCAAAAATAATACGTTGAATTATTCAATCACTCAAAGGATTACGTAAAATTCAATTTTCTAACCCGTTTGAGCAGACATTTTTTAAAATAGAGAATTAAGGTAAATGTCATGTTCCTTTCTATATTTGGATTTTTAGGATAATGCTTTTCAAGTTTATAAATCTAGTCCCTATGGTACAACAACATTTATAAATCTAGTCCCTGTGGTACAATACCTTTATTTTTTTAGTTCGCGCCAGCGACACTATTTTTCACCATTTTTCATGGTATTTTTAGTACAGGGACTAAATTTATAAAATTATATGGAGTGTCATATTTTTATACACTTTGAGCATTATGAAGACCTTTTTTCAAAACTCCCTTTTTAAAATCTAAATGGGGCCCCACAAAACAAATAACTAAAGATCATTAGAGATTTTTTTTTAGGAAAAAGAAGCAAAATGTCATCATCTTTATTATTTGGGTGTCTAAAATTGAAGAAAATTAGGGTTATTATAATATTTTTTGCATTCGGGGCCTCTTCCTATTTGGAGGTCCAAGGTGACAGTCTTAATTGGCTTGGGTCAGGCCCGCTACTGTGGGGAGGGCTCAGTTTTATTTTGTCCTTTAAAGATATTTGTATACTTCTTATATAAGTAGTTCTCCTTAGACGACTTTGACATATATACTCTTTACTTATTAAAAAAAAAAATAACGATGATATATAAAAATGTAATTTTTTACGGGAAAATGTTGGAACATAAAAATTTGTCATTTATGTAACTTTTGGAAAATATTAATATAAACAAGCCCCTTTGCTATTTGCTGCTACTATTGTCTGTGGTGGGATGTCCCAATTCACGTGGATGCATGCACCAAGTGGAGGAGGGTTCAGTGTGTCTATTTAAATATATATCTCTTGGAGCTTTAAGGGAAAGTTGAGCATGGGTGGACAATTTTAACACGTTTATATATCTACTATGGAGACCGAAAAATGAATCTTATGGGGTCATATGATTATTTTCATGATGCGTAAAAATAAAAAACACCAACAATGTTTTCGCCTTCAGAAATTATAATTTTGATTAGGGGCGGACAAAAAAAAGACCGACCAGAATGGACCGAACCGAAAATTAAGGCTATTTTGAAATTGGTCCAAAAACCGGTTCACAAAAACTAATAACTGATTAAATCGGTCCGTTCCGCGGTCCACTATATTAAAAGATCGATTTGGACCGGACTTGACCGATTCCCATATATATCTAATAAAAATAATGTTATTGTGTTTCTTATATATAGTTTTTGAATTAATGTATATAACTTATGAATTTAATTTGGAACATTTTATATATGTATAGACATTTTTTTATTTGGGTTAAGAAAACCCATGTAAATATCACTTGGAGTTTCGAGTATTATTATTTTTTTAATTTTTGTATATATATTTGTGAGAAAAATAGATAAAAACATATATAAAAAGTATATATATATATATAAAATAGGGCTAGGACCGGATTTTACTCCGGACCGAACCGAAAAAAGCCTGGATCGAATTAGTAGGTTAATCGAATTAATCGGTCTGGTCTCGGTCCAAAAAAATTGAGGACCGAATATTCGGTCCGGTCCAAAAAATAGGAAAAATTCGGACCGGACCGTGCCCACCCCTAATTTTGACCTTGTACCTCTAAAAATTACAGTTTAGTACATAGACTTCCTAAATATTATATTTTGAGAAGTAAAATAAAAAAAATAGAAAAATATTAGTATTTATGTCAATTCGTAATCGTTCACTAATTTCATGAGAAATAAGAATTTGAACAATAATGAAATCTTCCATGGAAAACTCATAAATAGGTCACTCCTATTTAAAGTTGTGAATGTAAAATGTTATTTCGCATAAGATGCTATTGTTGAAAATTGAATTGCATATTCTTTTTAGATAATTATTTAGAGCCACTTGTGGTTAAGATATCAAATTAAAATTTGAGATTTGAAAACAAATGAAAATTTGTTGTATGGAATCAAATTAAAATTTAATATTTGAAAATAAATAAAAATTTGTTATATGGAATCAAATTAAAATTTGATATAAGGATTCAGAGGGTCAATAATAAACAATTACACCTTGCGCTATGTTTACTACAAAAAAACTTGTTCAAATATTTTTTGAAGTTTTTATATGAAAGTGTAGTTGGTAGTTTTCAACCACACTAAAGTGATCAATCATGGAAAGAAAAAAATTGAAATTTTTATTATGAATTATGTTGAAATATCATCTAAGTTTTTTGATGATATATACACTGAAATTTTGTGAATTTTGGCATGCATATAGTATGGTGAGATTATAAATATTGGGCTTTGGAATTTCTGAAAAGCGAGTTGCATATCTTTTATTACGATTTTTACAAATATGACGGCACAATATTGAATTTTTTGAACATCTTGCAGTAAAACGAGTTCATTTTTAATTTTTTTGAGCGATTCCAATTTTATATAAAACTAGACTCATAAAGGATGAATTCTAAAAAATTTCATAAATTTTTAGTAAGAGATTTGGTCATGGTGAAATTTTAAACTTGATATTTTTTGAATGAACTGTTTAGAATCTAAATATTTTCTTAGAAATTTGAAGCACCCTATTATTGCGAAGATATTCTAAATCGTTTGTATATTTTAGCAGCTTTTAATTGGAAGGTTATAAAGTTCTCATAATATTTTAGGGTAAAAAATGCAAGATGAAATTTATGGAAATCGTATAAGGTGTGATGTAGTTTCTACAATTATTTGTGCAACCTATGAAAATTATATATAATACTTTATACTTTATGTGTATGATATAGTCATGATGATGGAGATCTCATATGCCGGACTTCATATCGAATAAATAGAATCCATATGTCAAAATGATAATAATTGAAGAATTTTATCGTAATTGAGTTTAGTAAAAATATAATTTTTACTTTTCTAAAGATATTCTAGTTGAATGATTTAGAATAGATGTTTAAACTCTAATATGAAATATTTTCTTATACATGATGAAAAATGATATATGAAAACATATGTTTCACTCTTTAAAAAATTAGATTGTGTAATCTATATGTGACTTTCAAATCTTCGAAAGTCTAAACTTATAACTAGAATGAATAAACATGTATTTTTTGAATCAACTATAGTTAAAAGTATGAAGCATATATTAATTTAAGGAATGAAATTAATTCTTATTGAATGATGAAACACTATGAGTTTAGATTCATTTTTTTATCAATTTAAGATATAGTGAGGGCACATTATGCTATACATAGAAAATAATGGAGGTACTCAGGCGAGTACCTTCCAACTATAATTGAAGAACATTTTAATAGTATCTTAAACTCTGGTGTTCAAGAGAAATATTAATTTTTAGAGCTGTGACTTAAAAATAAAAGCTTGATTATGCTATTAAAAAGAATTCCAAAAAAATCCATAAAGAAATTATGTCATAAATTTTGCATAAAGTCCATGGAAGAAACTAGATATTAAATTATAATTGAATTATCTTATAATTTTAAGATAATAAGAAGTATACAAATTATTTAGAGCAATATTGAGACCATAATCATTTATGAATATAAGCCTTGTTTAATAATCTTTTATTTATCGGTAGTAAGATAACTCAGTTATATATAATGCATGTTAAATTATTCTCATGAAAATTGAGTAGCTTCTTTCAATTTGATTATCGTTGATATTATACATGATGTCGAGTTAAAATAAATGTGTATAATATCTTTTAGAATGGTGACCTAGCTAAGGCAACTTACTTGGACCAACTTGAAGTTGGAGAATTTATGAATATGGAAGACACCATTAAATGGCATGATATTTATATAGTTTTAGAACATCAAATTACAATGAATTAGGAATAATATTAATTGTGTTTATCATTAAGCATATTGAAATATGAATGCACTTTTCTTTGTTTATGCAAGGATGATTAGCTAATATTTGGTTATGATATTTTGTTATCAAGAAAATCAAATTTATGCTAGTCAAAGTGTTTGTATAATGAGTTTTGATAAAACAAGAATATTACTTGTTAATGTTACAAGGCAAATTATGAATTTTAATAGATCGAGTAGCTTACAAAAATAAGAATATATATTTATTAGATATATGATTATTGTGAACCATCCTGCACTACGTATAGGAAAAAAGTATGAATTGTTCAAAAACACTATATAGAGTGTTAAGAAAGAAGAATGTGCAAACATCTTAAGTAGTCTCCACTGAGCTACTAAATACATTTAGCTTGGAATTATTTATTTTATGAGAAAACTATGAACATTTTATATTGAAAAGTGCATTCTTATACCATCGAGAAAGGTTATGTATTTTGTTAAGAACAATGAACCTTAAATTGATTCTGAATCAATTAATGAATATGTGTCGAACACATATTATGATGATGTTTTTTGAAACTTCAAAATTATTGACACAATTAATTATGGAGTTTATGGTGATATAATTAGCTATGGCTAGTTAGAAAATGAAAGATTGAAAGACCTATTATAAGATACTCTTTATGGGAGATATTAATACCAGTCATTTTATCCACAACAATAAGACCATGACTATTGTAAAATTGTAGAATTGTTATTATAAAGGCAAGAATGACATATATATATCATAAGCACAACATAGTTTGAGAATTTAAAACTAATGAATTGTGAGTGTGGATTATGTTTGGACTAATGATAATAGGACATGACTTATGCTTTGATGAAATGACTAGTGGATGAGAAGATGTTTAACACCTAGGAAGGGATGAGACAAAAATCCATTGATAGTTGAATCACTTGTGATGGTAACCCAATATATAGACGAGAGATCTCAAGAAATAGGTTCAAAGAGTAATAACAAGTCACAAGTGATTTGAGTTGAATCATGCTAATTATTGTACACGGGGTTTTAGTCCTTCTCTATGGAGCATGATATCTTGAAGGGAATTAAGGTTGAGTTAATTATAACTCTTAATGAAGATCTGTAACTCTATTTTGAATGGGTTATCTAGATGCGTGAGTATTCTTGAGAGACTTATTTTATATGAATATGGAAGTATGGCTACTTCGTATGGTAATTTTGGACAAATTTTCTAAAGCATTTATTTTACAGGGATATAAGCACATGGTCGTAACGTGCTAGCTTAAGAATTACACCCAAGTAAGGCTGTGTATGGAATATTGTCATAAATGAAATTCAAAACTACAGTTATTCTAGTATATTTTGAATCATCTTTACTAAGTAAAGATTTAAGTCGAAAGACACATTTGCTTATGCACAATTCTATGAATTACTGCTTGATAAAAATATTTTTCAAAATTTACAAGTAGGGAGATCATAAATGTTTGTCCTTCATATAACTTTTGAAAAAAATATAAACAAGCACCTTTACTATTTGCTGCTATTTTTGTATTTAGTGGGATACCCCGATTCACATGGATGCAACAAGTAGAGGGTTCAATGTGTGTATTTAAAAATATATCTCTTGGCGCTTTATGGAAAAGTGGTGCATGGGTGGACAATTTTTTTTAAAAAAATAACTCCTCCGTCTTTTAAACCTTAAATCCTTCCAGCGTAAAAACGGGTGAACAAGCTCCCACGGATAGATCCAAATCGATGGTAGCAAAATGATGGCAGATGAAAAATTCATCTTTGGGATATACATTTTATCCGAAAAATTTCATACAACTCTCTCACAAAAATTCTTTCAACATCCACAATTATGTTTGAGCAGAAAATATTTCTTTCCCTGATTACGATTTTGTGATATACTGGGCCATAAATTCCAAATGAGTACCAGTATACAATATAACTACAATGCATAGTTATATGAGATACATGAGATTCTTAACTTATTTTATTCTATGAATGGTGTGATTGTATACTACTTGCACAGAGATGGTAGAATCATGAAACCTCTTAAAGAGACCGACGTATTTCTCTACTCAACCCAAAAATCATCTGCTACAGATTTGATAACAATTAAAGTAATATTTTTTATTTTTATTGTGCAGTAAATATTTAAATTTCAAAGCATGCATTTCATATTTACGATATTTGTATAAAATAATAACTTATTTTAAATAATAAACTAAAATAATATATAATTTTGATTTTTCAAATTCTCCATAGAAACTTATATATGCTTAAATATAAACCCCTAAAATTTCAAGACAACAAATCCAAGGCGAATCCAGTAAGTCTAACAGTTTTATCGTCGCGTTAAATGAAAGAGTGATGCTACACTTCCCGAATCAATCTTACCGATCCCATACCCAATCATCTCCCTTTTATCTTTTCATTTTTTTTCAAACATTTCTCTCACTCTTTTTATCTCAAATCACAACAAACTTACTAATATTAAATTACAATTTTAACAACATTAAAAAAATGCACATTTCTGCTAGTTTTTACACTTTTTTGGGGGTGGTTTTTTTGGAACAAAATAAAATAACTTAAAGTGTGCCGTTGGCGCGGACCTTTAAAAATAAGAGAATATTGATTAAATCAGTGTTTGAAGTTTTTTTTGGAACAAAATAAAAATACTCAAAGTGTGCAACTAGCGCGGATCTTTAAAAATAAAAGAATATTGGTTAAATTAGTGTTGAGGTCTTTTGGAACAAAATAAAAACATTTAAAGTGTGTCGCTGACGCGGACTTTTAAAAATAAGAAAATATTGGTTAAATTACTGTTTGAAGATTTTTTTGGAACAAAATAAAAACAGTCATAGTGTGCCGCTGGCGCGAACCTTTAAAAATAAGAAAATATTGATTAAATTAGTGTTTGAGGTCTTTTGGAAGAAAATAAAAAGGATTTGACTAAATGTGTATTAAAAAATGTTTGAGAAACTTTTTAATAATTAATCATTAAATTTTTGTTTAATATAAAATTAATTTATCTTAAAATAAATCATAACTCTAGTTATTTATTAATTTTTTATTGAGTTTAAAAAAATTAAGAGAGAATCTTTTAATTTTTGTTTAAAATAAATAACAAATGTAGGAATATAATGTATTTTTAAAGAAAAAAAATCAAGGGTCCGAATTATTTTGACTAAAATCAAAGCTGAGGATGAAATGGGGAATCAGATCGGTAGACTCCCTTTCCAAGAGTCTACCATTATTCTAAAAGAAAATATTTTGAAGTGTTACAACTCATGTCTCTAAAAAATAAAGACGAAACAGTATAAGACATTACGTGTCTGAGATAGATAGAGTGGACGGGCCACTAATTTGCGACTTTGCTTAGTGTAGTACAATAATTAGATCCCAATGGTCAAGGAGGTTTTTTGTCACATTACGTATGAGAAACTCATAGTCATATTGCATGTCACAAGTCATTTCAATCAAATGAATATCATTCATAATTAAGTAGGCTCTACTTAGCCTACATCACCAATATATCAATTTAAGTTTCAAATTACTTTCTAGCCATATATTTATATATTTAAAAAGTGTAGTTAAAGGTAGTGGTAGGTTATGCTTCTTAAAATTGAGTTACCTCTTTCATCTAATTTACTAAAAATATGAGTTAGGCAAATATGTATTGCCAAATTTAACAGTTAAATTAAGCGTTACCAAATTGAAAATAAAATAAAATAAATGACCTTAACATCCAATTCTTCTAACGATTTTATATGTTCAAAGTCCTTGAATTAAGCCTCTAAACGGATCGGATTTAGACCGGATCAGAAAAATCCAAATCCATATCCATTTATGTTAAACGGATTCGGATCCGATCCGTTTATTAATCGGATCAGATCAGGCAAATTCAAATCCATATCCGTTTATGTTAAACGGATTCGGATCCAATCCGATTATCCGTTTATGTTAAACTTGATTTGCAATATTTTTATTTTAAACTCTTATTTCATAAATTTATTTTGCAAATGTTCCAAAAAACAGATAATGAAATAAAGAACTATTATAATATATATATTTATAATATATATTTAAAATATTATTAAATACAATATATATTAATTAAAAATATATTATTTATAGTTTATATATTTATTAAAAATATTAATCGGATCGGATTATTAACGGATAAGAGTATATGAATCCAAATCCGATTCATTTAATAAACGAATAATCGGGTAATTGAATAATCAGATTTTAGGCATGATCCATATACATTCAAATGGATCGGATTCGAATTCAAATTCGGATAAAATCCGACCCATTGACAGGCCTACCTTGAATCATAATGGCTAACCTTCTTTATAATTGTATCAACTTTGTCTTGAGAATTATATATGTGTAAGACCACATGCAAAGAGTGAATATGATAAAAAAATAAAATAAAATGAGGGATGAAAACTGTTCACACTGCCATTCATATATCATATCATATTGTGGAAAATTAAAAAACAAAATAAACTAAAATATGTTATTGTTAATGAAATGTGTTTTATTAGTGGTCTAGATTCTTAGGTTAGCTAAAACAACTCTGCAAAATAATATTGCTCTCATTTTTTTTAATGGCTATGGCTACTCTGGTGTATGAAACTTCAAATTAAATTTAAGGGTTTCAATGATATTTTATCGGTGACTAATATAAATCTCTTAACCTATTTTGGAGTTTGGATTGATCTCCAATTATCCTAATAAATTTAGCATAAAACTTAATTTTAACCATAAAATGTTTAGATCAACTCCGAATTTTGTTCTAAATGTTAAAATGTATTGATCAATTCACATAATTATAGGCCTCTTGCCAATTGATTCTGAATAGCTTTATCTGGCCCGATCGGATTTTGGATTGGGTATGGATAAAAGATATTCCTATGTTTAAAAAAAAGTCTTCTAGTTCAATATTTAAATTGACATGTGGTAAAAATTATGGTGCATAATACTATTTCCCTTACCAAGATTTAAATAATTTACAGATATAGTATATGTTAAAATTATTTTATTATATTATGATAATAATTTTAATTGAGTGAAAATTATATTTAAAATTATATTTAATAGACACAATGGTTCATGAAAAGTTGTGTTCACCCATGAAAGGTTGTGACCATTGGGAAAGTCATAATTATTCATAAAATGGTATGTTTAGTCGGAAAGAGTGCCTATTCGGAGCTTTATATATTGAAGTGCAGTTTCTATAAAGAGAAAAATATCGACAGTCATCAAATCTTAGATACCGATGAGGGGAGGAATTCGTTTTATGAAAATTGTGTGAAACATAAGGATAGACAACAATTTCCTTCGTATGATCTGTAAGTTTGATGTGTTAAATTTTATTGTAGTTTGAATTTTCCTTCATATGAATATATCTCGTATTTGATTTCCTAAAAATACAAAAGCACATATATTTTGTCTATCAGTATATTCCATGAACAAAATTACGAACACCTATATCCATTTTTTTAAATATTATGATTTTTTGTAACTTCATTCAAGGATTTTTATATGTTGATTTGAAGATTAATTCATAAGATTAAGTTTTCATCCATATTCATGAACAATGTCACCATTAACTTCACAAATAATTAAATCAACCAGTTGATGAAATGAGCTACACTCCAAAAAGTTAGTAAAACATAAATATAACGTTTCTTCATTTATGTAAAATTCAAATATAGATGTTACCTGACTTGCGATTGTCCATTGCAAATCTATTGGTAATTGGACGAAATCATCAAACTTGGTCCCAATTATTACTGGAATTGCGGTCTACAATAATCAAGAAAATTATAATTATCAATCAAACATAATGCAACTCACATCTTAAAAATGGAATATTTTGTGCAACTATTACCTTGATTTTAAAGATCAAGCTTAAAAATAAGTTAATTACTTCATCACATAATAAAGTTTTTTTTTTGGGTTTTAGTCGTCCTATGAGGGATCATTAATTAAAGTAACATGAGGTAAACAAAAGAGTTGAACAACCTAACTCAAACATGCTTGATTTAAATAGAAAGGGGGCTAGAAATAAAGTGTAGAAAAAAACACGAAAACTAAGACAAAGCCTAGATAAAGGCTTTTAATACAACCGATGAATTTTGGGGTTTGCACGCGATAAATACCAGCAACAAAACGAAGAAACTGGTACCGAAGGCACTAGAGGGCGAGCCTCTCTGGACAAGGTCTGTGCACAAGGCAAACAGATGGTGAAATAATGTCAGGCAAATATGTCAAAATCCCCAGCGCCAAGGAGGAAGGCTCGAATTCTAAGGGACCTAAAAAAAGGCACAAAGACCTTCTGAGTATCAACCCGAAAGGAACAACCGTTGGGACAGTAGATCCAAAACCCTAAAACTCGACAGTTATATCAAAAGTCATTAATTCGCTCACAAAGGAGACGAAAGATAGGACTCCACCTACAAATACAACAAAAAGCAAAAAAAAAACAACAATATAAACAAACAACATATCTTTAAATTCACAAGTCACAAGTCAAAATCTACCACCAAAAGGGTAGTTCTTATCACAACCATTCTGATTTGTTATTTGGGAGGATCTTTCACAGTCGATGAGACTGATTCACAAGAGTAACCACTACGACTTACAAAATCGGGGGAGACCCATGAGACGAGTTTGGATTACTGTTTATTATCTATTAGGATTTGAGATACTCTCGTGGGCCTCCTCCACTCTCACTGGAAGTGAAAGGGGGGAAGGGTCGCTGAAGTAGAAGGTGACGGATGGAGGAGAAAGGGGGTGGGGTGTAGGGTCGACTTTGTTTTAGAGAGATTGAGAGTTTCTCCACAAATGTTTTAGTTTGTGAAGACCAAACGAATGAAGGTACCGCATATCACATAATAAGTTGACTCCAAATAATTGAAAAAGGTTTTGTTAAGTTGAGACTTTATCATTTTTATCATTTTCATTTTTTTTAATCGATGAAAGTTTTTGGACCATGAAAGTGTTATGTAGTGATGAAAAGTAAAAAAAATCTAAAACAACAATTATAGTACTGATTTAGGGACTAGTATAGATGAATTAAATAAAAAAATAATAAAGATATGTGACCCACTTTGGTATACATATTCTATATCCAATGCTTTAAAATCTTATACCTTATTGTTGTGGGTCTCGTTACGACACAAAGTACAACCCTTTATTGCCTTGTCTTATTAAGCGTGTATGGAAAGTGTGTATGAAAGTCTGTATGTACAGTTGTGTTCTTAAAAAAATGACACGTATACTCTCGAGGTTGCACTCTTACCGACCTCATAGTTCGTGGCATTAGATTAATGGTGGCTGAGCTTAGTCAACGTAATGACAACTTATGCTTTTATGGAGCAGATAAGACGGTTCAGAAATGGATTGGGTGGGTTAGAAACGGTTTAGGATGAAGTTCAGGTCGGATGTGGGAGGGTCTGAGATGGATCGGTTCGGGTTATTCCACTGAGATCATAAACCACTACTGGAATTAAGATATGTGTATTTCATGAGAACCATTTAGTTCCAGATCAAGAGAGAGAGGGAATAACATAAAATATGCAGCTAGTTTTGGAGATTGAGGTTTCAGATAAAAAATTTGGTTCTTCTCTCATGAACCACGACTGACCCGTAGCTAATCCGGAAATAAACCGCTTTAGTGGACTATTAAACCTATTTCGACCTGCTAGGCAGATAAGAGGGACCCGGACATATTTTTTGCGTGGATAGTGAGCGATTTTCTCCGTACCAAACCATATTGCCGGGCCTAGATATGGATAATGGATAAGCTCAGTTAGGTACTATAAGAGGCAAATCTTGATTGTGAAATCAACTCATAGTTCTACCACATCTAGTTATATACGGGCCTCATTCAAGAGTTCATTTGACACTTCTGGAAATAAAACCTCCCCTTGCTTTCTCCTTGAATATGGGCAATACTCCTTTAGCCGAACCAAGTCACATTCTTGTGTTCTTTATCATTTAAGCATTCATTGATTACATTTGACAATTTTATATTGTATCAAGATTTGTCCCCGTAAATTACTTCCGCATAATTTTTACCATTAGATTAGTCCAATTCACCCATAAAAGATATAGTCCAACATTTTTGGGGCTTCAGCTCTAAATCGCAACTTTAAATTTTAAAGTCATATTGTAGACTTGGCTTCAACACAACAAAACCAAATGCAATCTTGTCAATTTCAACATTATCATTAAGTTTTTTTTCTTGGTTGTGAATACAAGGAGGGTTCAAAATTGAATAAGAGTAAATTTTATGAACTAAACATTATTAGAAACAAATAATTTCTTTCTTTCTCTTCCCAACATATGCATTTTTCCATATAGGTGAATATATATTACCTGATTCCATTTCCTGGCTTGCTGATACCAGCTGATGACGCTACAATCACATAAAGCAAACTAGGTTAAAAGGCTGAAATCCCTCACTATCTCAGGAAAATATTTAAAGTGAAATCCGGAGTACATAGCAATGCCTGCCCCCACCCCCTACCAATGAACATGTATTTTTATGTTTCGCATACCTATTTAGCGTACACCGACTCGTTAGATCAAACATGAATAACATTGCTACGGAATCTTTGCAAGCATCCGCTAGATTATTCTTAGAGTAATCATCTCCTGCATCATTGAAATTGGATTTAAGTATGAATTGAAACCGTAAGATATGTAAATACCAAGAGAATATAAAATAAATTACCTGCCACTTCCCACACAGTATATGAAATTCTTGCCCCGCTAACACACATTGTTTTGTCCATCTGATTAGTTCCTGTTACCTGAAAACATTCTCCTTGGTTCTCTCTCCCTACATACTTGGTCTTTCAAGAACAACAAAAACTAATGTAAATTTGTAAATACAATACTAATTGTCCCTTAACATACTATAAGGCTCTATTTGCTTGCCTAAAAAATACTTGTAAACGCCTAACT
This sequence comes from Sambucus nigra, assembly GCA_949130495.1. Taxonomy (NCBI): domain Eukaryota; kingdom Viridiplantae; phylum Streptophyta; class Magnoliopsida; order Dipsacales; family Adoxaceae; genus Sambucus; species Sambucus nigra. Next base: position 115,289,917 of record OX422213.1, read on the forward strand.
CACCAGAAAACTTGTTTTTCCAATTTGGCAATCTCCCAAGAGAGTAATCTTCAAGGCAACCAAATCCGAGGAATCTTTATCGTGGTCACAACAAGAATGTGAAGTGGCTGGGGGTGAGAATCCAGCTGCCACGACGTCCCCGGGTGGAGGACTAGGCATGGCCGGGTGCAAAAGCTGCCGGTAACGTGCTGATTTTCCAATCCAACAAGCAATAAAATGGTTCCAAATTGAGCAAACACACCGCCGGAGAATCACCACCCGCCAGAGGATTACTCTTTTAACGTTAAATTGGAGCATTTTACGACAAAGCTGAGTCATTTTTGTTATGGGGGGATGGCCTCAAGAACTTTGGTCGGCCATGAAACTGAAAATTGGTTTCATCTGCTATCTCATATTTCTTCAAGAGTTGGGTATTTTTAGAAACTTTTCTTTCTGTTTTTTAGCCTTATTAAATTTTTGTGTGGAGCGTTTGCTTAGCGAGATGGTGACCGCGTTATGGGGACAGTTGACCTATTTTGTGGAGCAAAGATCCATAAATAATCAAAAAAGCCGGCTTCTCCTTTGTTTTTATTGACGTGGATTTGAAAACTTCATGGACAAATGTCCACCTCCCGGTTCTTGGTCCTCCAAACACCTATTTTTTTTAATAATAAAAACCGTGTGATTATCATGAATGTAAATATCTCATGATAATCTACATTATTGTATGTTTAGACTTTATTAAGAGACACAAAAATTTCTTCTTTAACAATTAAGTTAATAAACAATCTATAAAATAAGAGTAATGCTACGTAGCTCAAATAATTCTCTCAAACCTTTCCCAAAATGATTTGGGCTTTGTGCCCTAGCGGGACCTGCACCATATGACAATAGATGACAAGCAAGTGAAAAAATGACGTGCGTCCACGTAGGATTTGAAGAAAATTTGGGGGAGTTATTTGGGACTCAAAGCATTTTCCATAAAACAAATATCTAGAATTATAACCGGACTGTTTTTCCTTATTTATTATTAGATTGACGAAAGAGTAATGATTTTCAGTGACTGCATTTAAAAAAAAAATTCCAATACACAAAATTGTCGTGTAAAATACCTCTCTACAGGTAGTTGGTCACTTTCATAATACTTTCCAGCAATTCTTGTTATATCAGTTTCCTAAACATTAGTTATACTTAACTTGTGTAGATATTTTTTTCTTTCTCATGTGACATCTTGCTTTTTCCCAATTCATGATTCAAATTGAATTATTCTCATGGTTTTTTTTATTGATAGCATGATTCACATTGTGCAACAATATATTTAACATATTCAATAACTCACCTCTGTTGGGACTAAGAACATTATTTTACTGAATATTTTTCATTAAGATTATTTCTCTTTATATCATATATTTTTATTGATTTAGACAAATAATGTAGACATCTAAATCATACTCAATAGTAATTATGATCATAGTTTTTTTACATTTTCTTTGTAATTAAAAGTATGCCAAAAAGTGTAAGCCCAAAAGCAATAACAGTCCATCAAAAGGGGCAAGTTACGTTCAATTTTTTTTACAATAATTGTAAGCCGACTAAAAAATGTTACACATATTAGTGCGACACACTGATGTGTCGCACCCGAGCTCCACTACTGTTGGACGCACATTGATTTTACTTAGAAATCGACTTACTATTTGTTAGTAGATATGTTTTTAGAGTTTAGAATATGTATGAAAAAAATATGATTTAGTGATACTATAGTCCTTTTCAATGGGGTTCATGCGCGTTGTTGTATATGTGAATTCTATAAAGTTTATGTAACAACCCTCGTTTTCTCACGTAAGGGGTTGACCAGACACGATACGCCGAAGATGAGGTTATCAACAATTTATACCATTCTCAGCACTGAAGAAAATAGAAGTTGCTTATATTCTTCATATATTCTTCACCAAAATTCACTTTTAATAAAAAAATCTGAACAAAACTGATTTAATATATGATTACAAAACTGAATTATCATACATTGTAAAGATAATAACACACTGATATACATAATTTTTTGTGCTTATGCCCATACAAATCTCGATATGAAATAAAATAACCAAATGAGTAAGTACAACTTATACTAGAATCAACTGAATAGAATTCGTTATGTCCAACGCAACTGCAAGTCTGATCCATCGTCAGTCCTGTTGTCCATGTTTATAAGAAAACCTGGGGGAAAAATATTTATAATTTTGGGTCAGAGCCCTAAAGTTGCACGGATTCTTCACTAATAAATATGAAAAATTTAACTTCACTCATACTTCACGTCTCTCCATCAACGCTCGCATATATCGAGTATCTCACCTCTCATTTAGAAGCAATCCTACTCGCATCCTTAAACAAATACCAATTATAAACTCCATTGTTTATTCTGACATATAACAATAAAGTTATCTAGCTATGCATCAACAAAAAGTGAGTGTTTACACCTAACATCCCAACCCCCGAATTAACTTCACAAGGTTGCCCATTAAGTTCCATATAAATTCAATGCATATTTTTACGTCACATAATGTTCCTTAACCCTAGTTCATCTCGTCAGACTATTTTATTTTTAATTCACACCAATTATCGTTTACACCATTAAACTACAAATTTCATTCTCTTTAATTTTTATCTACATTCTTAGACTGTCCAATTATTATTCTCATTAATAATTGTTTACCACATTAGGCTATTAGAACTTATTTTTGTTAGCAATCATCAACATCGCTATGTTAATCAAACTTTGTAATCATTAAGTATTGTCTACATCTATAAAATGTGAGACGTATTCTCATAGTAGGCACACCACATTATGTATATATATAAATACATATGTCCGCACATATATGCATAACACACACAGACATCTATCTTCGTCACCCCGTTCGTGTTTTATCGGTAATACTTGGTGGAGTCCCTCATCCCAAAATAGGTAACAACATAACACAAGCAAGTGGGTCGGTACCTATGTAGTACACCAATTCACGGCACATACCCAACGGTAACAAAGGATCCCAACATCTACACCTAGCTCTCATAAGTGGCTCTACTATATAGTACCAATAATATAACCTAACACTATGCCTAGCCCACTTGTGTCGATGTATGCTCTGGTCCCGAACGCCCGCACCCCACCTGATAAGACGGTCTGAACCCATGTATGTCCACACAGAATAATATAAAACATACTATCATCCAATATGTATAAGCAACTACTCTATAATAACTTTCAACCAAAGAATCCTCATCCATATAAATATAGCCTTCTCGGCTTAACTGTAACATATTAGTCAGTTATTACATAACCCTATTAAGTCTCTACCCTACGACTACTCCCCAATCAAATATTAGGTCCCGTATTTTGCCTCATAGGCTTAATAATCAAATTCACTTCATCGTTTGTTTCTCCATAAATATCTAGGTATAGTGATCCCCAAACTAACCTTACCAGTACAATTAATGATTTTGACATGTTTCCCTCTTGGCTTAGAATTTAATACTTCTAAATTATTAATAATTATTCCCTTCTTGTTTCCTTTACAATAAGGTTTATATGTACATATGTAAGGAGTCAACTAAAGTGAATAAGGGTTATATGTACACATATAAGAGATCCACTAATATGAATAAGTAATTTCACCCACCTACTTTCGCAGCTAATGCTATCCATTTAAACTTAGACCATTAGGCTTAGGATATATTTTTACTTACTATCCATATACGGTAATAATATGAGGAAGCTAACCATTAATTATATTTTCAAGCATTCGAAGTTTCTCTAATAAATAATTCTTTTATTTAAACTTATCTCGTCTAAATCATAAAATTATTATCATATCTTTTAGGGTCTTATCATCTATGTGTCCCTTCCAACATTTCTCAATCATTTAGGCACATCCTTGCCTTTTAATATATTTATTTGGTATATTTTTATTCAAGAATCTCACGTAAATCATTTTGTTCATATAGTTAACTTCTACTTTAATTCATCACGAATGCACCCCCATATCACGAACCCATCCCAGTTTAACTACTTGGATCAGTGATCAAAGAATAAACCATTAAAAAGAATTCAACGCACAATTTTGAACAGGTCTGAATCAATTCGGCCTTTAAGCCTAATCGGTTCTCCCTTGTCCGAATCGATTCGCCTTGGAGGATGAATCGATTCAGATCTAGACAGCAACCTAGTTCTGCTACGGAATTTTATATGGGATTGTTATAACCCAAACTTCATTTTATCAAAGCTCATTGTAATGCTTCAACAACTTAAAAATTGATATGGATATGGTTTATAAAACATCATAGGATCATTCTAAACGTGATTAACTGTCTAACTTCTTCCAAGATTTTGATCAAATCATCAAGATTCTTTCAAGAACTCTATGAACATTCAAGTCTTTATATATTATCTTAAACTTCAACAAAATTTCAGATTTAAGAGAAGGCTCTACAACATGATTTCTATAATCAAATCCATAAATTAAATAACATGAATTCAGATCTAACGTGGGGTTTATGCATCTACACATGGATCATATAATTTTCATCAATCTTTGCACCATCTAATGTACCTCTAGATATGAAGCCCTAAATCATGATTCAAATCCTATTCTACACATGGATTGAACACTAATACAAGATAGAACATTTTGAATAAGAATGACATGAGAATCCTTGCCTGAAAATAGTAGAGGAGCATTTTTTTCCTTCCTTCTAGGGTGGTTCTTCCTCTCTCCCAAGATGTGTGGCCTCTAAAAGTGGTGTGCAGTGATTATGGAACCCTAGGGCTGATCTAACCTCTTTTAAATATCATTTTAATTGCGTTAATTCGGAGTTACCCAATGGGACAAAACTAAGTCCCCTTAAAAGGTCTCTATCCATGACCGATTTGACCCAAAACTCTACCCAAGGTCTTACCCAACCCATACATATATCCAATTTTAAACACTTAAAATGCATAATTAAGTCATCTAGTCACATTTGAAAGTCTATTTACACTTTATACCTTTATTTGTATGTTCCATTATTATTATATACGCATATCTTTAATACGACTTAATTAAATCAACGAGTCACCAATTTATTCGCGATTATCTTCAGTATTCGCAATATACCGTCGTACCATAAAATCATAACACTTGTATCACATTTAGGAAATTTATATTTAAATTAAATACTCAAATATAATTAAACGTACTCATTTAATCATTACGCCAAATTCAAGATAAATACCATCATTTCATCAGAATAATAATTTCCACAATTTTAATTAAATCCGTATAACTTCAATTTAATACTCATAAAAATATGGGGTATTACATTCTTCCCCTAATAACGAAATTATGTCCTCGGAATTCACTAAGGGAAGAAGTCACGTTCTAACTCGTACTATTATCTCAAGTTTATACCCAATTAATCCATACTCATATCCCATAAGATAAATGAAAGGCTCATCCCTGCCTGTTATAACATTACTGGGGCACCCATATATTCCACATTATAAGTACACATATATGTAACATTAACAAGTATGAATGCCACATATACATCCAATCTGTACCATTCACCAAGTATCTCCACACAATTATCATGAGTCAATACTATTATAGTTCGCACTCGTATTCCACTAGATTAAAAGAAAAGGATATCATATGCCTATACATCACCAGGACACCTTCACGTCACAATCATAAGAATATATACACAACTATTAAACATGACTGGCACACCCATATTCATAAACCAACTATACATACCATGTATACATATGAGGTACAAGTATATCCGAATACTCTACCGACTATACTCATACTCTTCGCTACTCGATGTGTACCTTCATTACATACCTATCACTTATTAAACTTAATATCTTAAGGACAAAGGTCCCTCAATTCTCGACACTTGCTAAGTTTCGTGCGTGGGACGTCTTGTAAGAGAAATCCAAATAAGGGACCCTGCCAATACACAAGTACATAGATTCGTTGATCATCGAGACTCATTTGGCCTAAAACCATGCATGAATCAATATGCTAACCATAAAATTCCAAAATTTTCCAATTTCAAAACAAATCACTTATCCTTCACAAGAGTTAGACCAAACTCCTTTAGAGTCAACCGATCCTACCATGCCTAATACTCCAATCACCACAACATAGGTAGTACACTTGCTATCTGTATTTAATCTGTAGAGTATTTAGTCATTTTAAATTCTCCACATGCATACCCATCTTAATCAGGTCTATTGTCGCCACTTCAATGATAATGACACTATACAAGCATTACACATGATCATATACAATCTCAATAACTGAAGCTATCACCAGCCTTACTTACTAAGGCAATACTTTTCCAAATTATACCATTACATTATATCACAAACGGTTTCCCCTCATGATAATCCCTTGCTCGGATCTGAGTGTAACTCGATTTACCCCATAAATTTTGAGTTTATTCACATGCATCTACCTCTTGAGTTATTCAAATTTCTAGGGTATATCCACATGTTGGTTCCTCAAGCATATCCAACTTTCTAAAGGTCCTTGCACAACCTAAGTCCCCATTCAAATCCATTGTATTAAAACTAGGGTCAACCATGATAGTTACCCAAAATAACCCTTACAACTATAGTGAACACTAATTTCTAACTAATCTTATATTCTAGACATGACCAAAACTCATAGTAGTCCTCATAAAATCAACGTATCCCAAGTAACTATTAATACATTCTAAGGAAAAATATCACACTTCGATATAGCTAACAAATAGGCCTAAGCTAAACATAAGCCTTCTAGTATATATCCATATACATCTACACACCAATGTAACAATGCCCCTTCTCACCCATGGTGAACCAATATAAAACATCATCCCAAATACGAAGTCCACCTTCTCTAATATACTAACATAACCCAAGAGAACACCAAGTCCCAATATAAACAAAACATATCCTACATAATCTAAGGTAGGAAAAAACACATCCCTTTCCACTGATACTATCACTAGTTCCTTTCTCCACAAATAAATTTATCTATAGCCCGATGCCCATCTCGTTGTAGGCATTGGCCTTGTTAGCCCTACTTGTTCTGACCATGGAAACTCCTATATCCTTTACATATACTACCTATTAGGAACCCTTCAACTGTCGAGTCCCTTAACAATTTCTACCACCTTTTTTGCCATGATGGCATGACGTCGAAAATGTTTAATCTCTTTCTCGCCTTGTTCTTCATTTTTTAGTTCAAAATGTGTGGGAAACTTCCCCTCGAGCTTCACCCGAAACTAATCACTAACTAATTAGTTCCGCTCTTCCATCGTGGTTACGGACCTCTACTACCATAACACTGATCCTATTTAGTCTAAATGAACTAATCTCTACTTGCGAACTATCGTTCACTATCACATCCTCAATTTCTCTAAATGTCTTCCTTTCATTTACTAGGTACTAAATTTCCTGAACTTCCCTTAATTCTAGCGAGTGACCCACACGAAGGTCTCTAGCGAGTGACCCACACGAAGGTCTCTATGTCTCTCTCTCCAGAATTAACCCCTTGCCCGAATAGGTAGTAATGACTCGCAGAGAATATAATTATTCCTAATCATAGGGCTCTACATCCAAGGACGTAATTCAGAACATAATGAGGTCAAACACAAATCCTGATGACACTAGAAACGTGCTCTAATACCAACTGTAACAACCCATATTTTCTCACGTAAAGGTTGTCCAGACACGCTACACCGAAGATGGGGCTCATCAATAATTTATACCATTCTCAGCACTGAAAAAAATAGAAGTTTCTTATATTCTTTACCAAAATTCACTTTTAATAAAAAATATGAACAAAACTGATTTAATACATGAATACAAAACTGAATCATCATATAATACCCATAATGTAAAGATAAGGAAGAAATGATATAAATAAACTCTTGGGCTTATGCCCAAATAAGTCTTTATATGAAATAAAATTACCAAATGAGTAAGTACAACTTATACTAGAATTAATGGAACAGAATTCGCCACGTCCAACGGAACTACAAGTTTAATCCATCGTCAGTCCTGATGGAGAAGAGATCGAGAGGGAAAGAATATAAATATCCCACTTTTAATCCTAATTCAGCAAAGAATTCAATTAGCAAGATGGCCATAAATCATCCCTCGCAGATGTTGACAACCAAATCTTTCTCAGACTAGCTATTTTTCACAAAGGTGAGGTAATTCATTCATTGAAGTGACAGGCGAAAGATTTATCATCTCTATGGGATTAAATCCCTAGTTATTGTGAAGAAAACATTTATAATTTTGGATTAGAGCCCTAAAGTTTCAAGCATTCTTCACCAATAGATATATAAAATGTAACTTACTCATACTTCACGTCTCTCTATCGATGATCATAAACATTCCAACCCCCGGATTAACTTCATAAGGCTGCCCATTAAGTTTCACATAAATTCAATGCATATTTTTACGTCATATAATTTTCCTTAACCTTAGTCCATCTCGTCAGACTAATTAATTTATAATTCACACCAATTATCATCTACACCATTAGAATATAAATTTAATTCTCTTTAATTTTCGGCTACATTCTGAGCCTGCCCAATTATTATTCACGTTAATAATTGTCTACCGCATTAGACTATAAAACTTATTTTCTTTACCAATTATCCACATCTCTATGTTAATACAACTTTGTAATCATTAAGTATTGTCTACATCTATAGACTGTCAGACGCGTTCTCATACAAGGCACACCATAATGTATATATAGATAAATACATATATCCGCACATATATGTATGACACACGAAGACATCTATCTTTGGCTTCCCGTTCATGCTTTATCAGTAATACCTGAAGGAGTCCCTCATCCCAAAATGGGTAACGACACAACGCAAGCAAGTGAGGCGGTATCTACATAGTACACTAGTTCACAGCCCATACCGAGCAGTGACTAAGGATACCGGTATCTACACCTACCTCTGATAAGTGGCGCTGCTTCATGGTACCAATAATATGACCTAACATTATGCCAACCACACATTTATCAACGTGTGCTCCAATCCCAAATGCGTACATCCCAACTGATAGGATGGTCCACGAACCCAGGTATGTCCAAATAGAATAATATAAAACATACTATCATGCAATATGTATAAGCAGTTACTCTATAACCATTTTTACCCAAGGAACCTCCATCCATATAAATACAGCATTCTCATCTTAACTATAACATATTAGTTAGTGATTACATAACTCGTGTTAAGTCGCTACCTTACGACTACTCCCTAATTAAATATTAGGTCCCGTATTTTGCCTCCTAGTAATAAATTCACTTCATCGTAATAAATTCACTTCATCATTTATTTATCCATAAATATATAGGTATATTTAACCCCAAACTAACCTTACCAATACAATTAATGACTTCAACATGTTGCCCTCTTGGCTTAGAATTTAATCCTTCTAAATTATTAATAATTATTCACTTCTTGTTTCCTTCACAATAAGGTTTATATATACATATATAAGGAGTCAACTAAAGTGAATAAGGATTATATGTACATATATGAGAGATCCACTAATAAGGACAAGTAATTTCACCCTAATTACTATCGCAACCGATGCTATCCATTTAAACTTAGTCCACTAGGCTTAGGATATATTTTTACTTAGTATCCTTACATGGTAATAATTTGAGGAAGCTAACCCTTAATTATATTCTCAAGCATTTGACGTTTCTATAATAAGTAATTCCTTTATTTAAACTTACCTCGTTTTAAATCATAGAATTATCATCGTATCTTTTAGGGTCTTGTCATCTATGTGCCATTTCTAACATTTCTCAATCATCTAGGCACATCCCTACCTTTTAATATATTTATTTCGTATAGCTTTATTTATGAATCCCACGTAAATCATCTTGTTCACATAGTTAACTTATACTTTAAGTCATCACGCATGCACCCCGATATCACGAACCCACCCCAATTTAACAAGGTATATAAGTTCATAACAATATTCTTCATATGTTTTAACAACCATCGCCCCTTACTTGGATTAACTAACAAAGCGTAAACCATTAACAAGAGCTCGACTCACAATTCTGAATAGGTTCGAATCGATTCGGCCTTCAAACCGAATCGTTTTTTTCCTGGCCAAATAGATTCACCCTAGATGACGAATCGATTTTGGATCTAGGAAGCAACCCAGATCTGCTATGAAATTTTATACGAGATTCTTATAACCAAACATTCTTTCGTCGAAGATCATTGTAATGATTCAACAACTTAAAAAGTGACATGGATATGGTTGATAAAACATCATCGGATCATTCTAAACGTGATTAAATGTCTAATTCATTCCAAGATTTTCATCAAATTATCAAGATTCTTAAAGAATTCTATAAACATTCAAGTCTTTATATCTCATCTTAAACCTCAACAAAATTCCAGATTTAAGAGAAGGCTCTACAAAATAATTTCTATAACCAAATCCATAAATTAAATTACATGAATTCAGATCTAATGTGGGTTTTATGGATTTACACATGGATCATACACTTTTCATCAATCTTTGCACCATTTATGGACCTCTAGATATTCACCCTAAATCATGATTCAAATCCTATTATACACATGGATTGAACATTAATACAAGATAGAGTATTTTGAATAAAAATGGCAATAGAATCATTGCCTAAAAATAGTGAAGGAGCCTCTTTTTCCTTCATTCTAGGGTGGTTCTTCTTCTTTCCCCAAATGTGTGGCCTCCAGAAGTGGTGTGAGTTCGTTTAGAGCCCTAGGTCTGATCTAACCTCTTTTAAATACTATTTTAATTAGTCTAAATTTAGAGTTCCCTTTTAAATACTATTTTAATTAGTCTAAATTTAGAGTTCCCTTTTGGGCCAAAACTAAGGCCCCTAAAAAGGTCTCTATTCATGCCCGGTTTGACTGGAAACTCTACCCAAGGTCCCACCCAACCGTAGGTCCAATTTTAAACACTTAAAGTGCATAATTAAGTCATTTAATCACATTTAAAAGTCTAGAAACACTTTATATTTATATTTGTAGGTTCCATCATTATCATATACATATATCCTTAATACGACTTAATTAAATCAACAAGTCATCAATTTATTCGCCACTTTCTTCATTATTAACAATATACCATTATACAATAAAAATCATAACACTTGTATCACATTTAGTAAATTTTATATTTAAATTAAATACTAAAATATAACTAAACGTACTCATTTAATCCTTGCACCAAATTAAAGATAAATACCATTATATCATCGGAATAATAATCAATTTCAATTAAATCCATATAATTTCCATTTAATGCTCATAGAAATGCGAGTATTAAAGTATACATGTTAGTTTTGTGCATATAACATCATCTAACGTAAACATTAAGGATGAAGGAGAAAAAAAAATTAGGGACTCGCTTGGGAACCACTTTTGATTTTATTTCAGGTGTGTATGATTATTTTAGTCTTAATAGAAAATATACATTTATACTAAATTTTCACCAATTGTTATGTTTGATACGTAAAATTCTAGATGAAAATTGATTTTATATTAAAGCATTTATTTTTAAAACTTTGATGATATCAAATACGATTTTTGACCTCAAATCGTGGGAAAAGGTATCAAGTGACAAGCCAAAGTCAAAATGTATATAAAAAGACTTCATCTCTTCTCCCATACTCTAGCGAAAGGTCAAGATCTGTGGTTTAAACTAATGTTCCCTAAAAGGCTCGTCTAAGACAACCCTAAGAAACACTATGTGTAAAGAACCGCCATTTGATATTAATACCTGAAGACAAACTTCATGTAATAAGAAAGTACCTTAATGGTCCCGACAAAGTCCTACTAAGGTGGGGAAGATGGTTTAAAGGTCCCTATTAATTGCTAAGGTCCAATAAATCTTTGTTAACTTTGTCGTCTCTCCCAAACCCCAACAGGATTTGGATCCACTTGTGCATGTTTGATACAACCTTTGTAGATCATGACTACAACCCCGGTAGCTCATGACTAAAATCTCAATATTAGGGAAGTTTTTTAAAAACCAAGGAAAGCTTCACACACCAATGTGGGGGTTGGTAGAAAGTACATACAATGTTATATCTACACCCACTCATCACTTGAAGTTTTTCCTAGTGGATCACTTGTAATTTCATGCACTCAACAATCATCACCACTCTTTTGCATCTCCTCTAACCAAAACTCCACCCTTTAATTGTAGTGGAAGAGCGTAGTTATGATCTCTCATGCTTCAACTATCACTTTTCATCTACTCCTAGTAGTTGGTTGTATAAAGAGTTCTTGCGAATGGATGTAAATTATCGTAGTGTTAAGAAACGTATTTAGCACATGTATAAGGAGTTTGGATGACTCACAACTCCCATATTATTTTCTAAATACTTTACTCAAGTGACTAGCTTCATTTTGGCTTATGAATCCTAAATAAGTTATAAGTACTTAGAGAAGCTGATCAGTTTCTTCCTAAGAACACTTGTCTCATCGTAAAGACCTCAAACTCTGTAGTACCTCTTAGCTAAAGTATGAGACGGGTTACCTTATATTATTCACCCTCATATTGAATATACTCTAGAGAAATATATTAAAATTGGACATAGGTACATCTGAAGAGGTATTGAACTACTATAAATTTATGTACTGAAAATGTATACAAGTGTTTCTTAGCTTATTCCGTGTCAAAATATTTTATTTATCGAACATTTAGGATTTTCTATTTTTCTTCGGGAACACATCCTTAATAGTCCTTGTGTGCCTAGATGCTTTATTTCCTTACATGTCTCTATTCGCGCCTGAGCCATCTTGCATTGCATCTATTCATCGAATCAGAGACTTCGATGGACTTATATGTTATATAACGTTTTATACATTATAGGATGCCCTCTCCTTGCCTACATATTTCCCCCATATTTCTTTCACGTTTCCGTATCCATGAAAAGTCATATATTGAGAACGCGTGCAAATAGTGACTTTTGGTAGGGTGATTTATGAAAGGTTGTATGTTGTGCCCAAAATCATGTGCATGGTAGTAAAATGACCCCGTGTTCAATGATATGACCAGAAGGTTCATTTTTTGTCTATTTTTAATGGCCACATGCACCGCTAAAAATGCTTCTGTGTGTATGGACTTCGAGAAGCAGAAAAACTAAAATTTTCACTATAAACGCTTTTGGATCCATTTTTCAATTAGAACTCTTACTTTTCTTTGGCTAAACTTTTAGATCTATTATCTTCTCTTTATCTCTCTAGAAACCCAAAATGGGATTTGATTTTTCCTCACTTTGATTGAAACATTTTTGTGATAAATTTTTGAGTGATTCACCAAATCAATATTTGAAAATATATCCTTCATCATTTGCACTTAAAAAATTTCAATTGGGAGTTCAAAAAGGATGAATATATGAAGAATTGGAAGTGTTATTCAAATTTTATATGTGCAAGCTACTTGGAGTGGATTCTCCTCTCTCTTAAAAGGAGCTTTGGATGATAGTCGCTACATTGGATGGAGTATTGAGGATTGTTGAATTATTAGAGATCGCAAGGGAACTCAATCGAGGTAAATAGTTGATCTCTTGTAACATCTTTATTTTTCGATTTGATTAGTTATAGAGTCCCGAGATTTCTTTCTCTCGGTGGGATTTTTTTCTCCTACATATTAGTGCTGTGCTCATTTTCGTATTTACTTTTATTAACAACATGAAAACTCAAATAATTTTAGATATACAATTTAATTAGGATTCTAGATATTTATATCTAATAAAATTATAATTAGATTGAACAAATTTGGACAGATCTCACATAGTCATAAATTAACTTGAATTTGGATCTAGGTACAGATTTCTCATCGTGTAAAGTTTTAATGGAACTTGAAGGATTTTGAATTGGATTTCAATGATCTCAATAAACTTTCCTTGAACTAAAATTGAATTTAATCATTTTAAGGTTAAGTGTTTCATAAATTACCTATGTGAGTGTAAGCTTGAACTTCATTGGGCAAATAAATTGTTGTTGTTACATTTTAAACAGAAAAATTCAATTAGCCAATAATTATGAGTATGTCCTATTAACTTCCTAGAACATTACACGCCGAATTACTCATTTTCAATTGGTATCAAAGCATGGTTTCTCTTTTAGATCTTAACATTCCGAGTTAGATCCTTGTGTATTATTTTGTATTAGTTTATGATTTTGTTCCGTACTTGCACTCTACACGTGCTAGTTTTGCTGGTGTGGCTATTTGATCATTGTTTTGAAGTGCCAATGGATTATAGGATGTTATATGTTTTAATTATACTAGTTAATCTAATGATAGATCTTGTTTCACGACATATCCATGAAAATTTTTTATTTTCAAAATTGATGAGAATTGTAGTTCTTCTTCATATAAGAACTATAATGTTCATAGTTTAAATTATCATGTGAATAATGAATGTTGTGATGGTGAATATGATGAAATTTTAACTCTCAAATATCACAATCTCATTAAAAAGTTCAAATTGCAAATGTTGGATGATAAATTGGATTCTAATCTCAAGTTATTTGAAAATAAAAAATCATCCTTGATTACGAAACTTGATGATTCTAACTGACTTATCATTGGAAGAGATGCCTCAAGAGAAAAGGCTAAACATGTTGAAAAAGAAAATTGTGGGATGCTGGACTTGACTTGTGTTTTCAAGAAAGAGATGGACACTTTAAAAGAGGTAAATGAATATTTAAAAAATCTAAAAATTTAATATGAAAGTGTTTTTAAAAATTTTGAGTTTAGTTAAAAAAGAGAAAAATGACTTATTTTTTCACTTGAAAATTTGAAAAGGGAATTTTAGATGTCTGAAGTATCCAAATTTTATTTTGAGAAGAAAATTTCTTCACTTGAAAATGAATTAGCCATGTCGATGAAAATTAAATTTCATCTTGAATATCGTTCAAAGAAGTGTGATTTAGGCTTTGATAAATGTGTGTCTTGTTCTTCTCAATCTAATAATTTTTTTGTGGAAGGTGCTTCAACATATAAACCAATATAAATGGTTCAATCCTCTTTTCACGTGAATATAAAAATAAAGATTTTAATAATAATATGTTTTTCCCCAAGCGTTTTGAATAAAAAGGGAAATGACAAAAATACTATCAAAGGTCATTATTTTGAAAGATCAAGAAAGTTTGAAAACACCTTCGCAACCCTACACTTGCACATTTTTTCACAAAAAAAGTCTTTTGAGGAAACTTTTCTACAAATTGTTCAATAATCAACAAAAGTAGAGAGGTGTTCCTCAAATTCATCCTAAGTTGGTTCATTGTGAACCTTACATGTCCACTCATTATCATAAAACTGGACACCTATAAGATTTTTATTTCAAGCTTAGGAATTATCACATTGGTTATCTTTCACATGAACATGATTTCCTTATTATCTAAACATGACTTGAATGTCCTTCTGATCAAAGTCAATGAGTTGACTATAGAGTGGGGTAGGAATTTTCCAAGGAAAGACAATCTTTATAGAAACATACTCCATGCCCCCCCACCTTACATGGAAATAGGAGATTTGGGGTGAAATAATTTTTTGTGAAAAAGATTTTTTTAAAAAATGGAGGTAATGTGAACTTTAAGCCTCAAGTTGTTTCAAGGGCTCTCTATAAATTTAAGAATCTAATTTCAAGGGATGTTTGGAATAAGAAAAATGAATTGGTTAATGGTACGAGTGTTTCCACCTCTAAGGGCGAGTTGTACACACGTGTTCCTCCACCAATCATTGGTACCGAAGAGGTTACCTCTCTCACTTGAGTTATTAGGTGATTATCATAGTCAGTATCTTCTTGTCTCATATTACATATCTTGCCCTAGGCTATTTCTTCGGTAGTATTTGTATTGTGAGTATTTGGTTTGTGGGTAATGTGTTTGTAGTCATTTAGCAGTGTCTTTGTTTCTAGTTTTGGGTGAATGTTTTATTTGTCTTTTTAGTATTTTTTGTGTGAGAGTTTGATTTCATTTCGTACCTACATGCATTTTGCATCTCACGCTTTGTTCTTGTCTCTTTATTTTGAGAAAAATCCTAAAATATTTTGAGTTTATTGGTTTTTGTGTGAGAGTATGTTGTGTTATCCTTATGTAATTTACTTTTAAACTTTTATATTTATATGCTTTTATAGTTACTTAGCTTACTTTTGGTACTATAAAAAAGTCCAAATACTATTTTTATTTGCTATATTTTTTATTTGTGCTTAACCATAATAAAATTCAATGGATAAATCTTTATAAATAAGGATAATTAGATAGTTTGATTTCCATGTATTTATATGCTTCATGTAAAAAATATCATGAAAATAAATTTTTGCAAGTGTATTTCAGATCTTTATCTTATATATTACTTATACTGCATTATCACACTTGTTTTGGTAATTTATTGATAATTATTATGATAATTGATCATAAATTCTTTTCTATGATCATCATATGGCTTGCTTGTTAAGTCTCCATTCACTTTTGTGAGTTTGAGTGATATATATATATATATATATATATATATATTCATAATTGTTGGAGTTAATAAAATTACCCTTTTTATCCATTGATAAGGGCTACCGTTACATTGATAACACCCAACTTGAATTTGAGTATCACTTGGGTAGGTGTCATCTAAATTATATGTATAAAACTCCAATCAATTGAAAAATCCAATATGTTAAAAAGATCCACAAGACAAGTGATTAACCAAGAATGAAAAACAAGTTTGGACTATAGCTTAAAACACAAATGATTGGCTATTTTAGTTTGTCATTAAAATATTCATAAAACATGTTCTGGAGAGACTTAATGAAGTAGATGTAAACTTCTTGCCAATAAGCTCAAATCTAATCACAAATAGTATAGAATATGGAAATAAACAACAACACATAACACAAGGGATTATACTAGGTAAAACCTTCATGGAGGAAATGTCCTAGTTGTGTTTACTATACCACAAAAATGAAATCCACTGAAATAAATCAAGAAGTTTACAAGTACAATAAATGAAGCTAAAAGCAAGAAAATAGAGACATACCTAAAATGCGAGAACAGTACTCTAGCTAGGCCTCCTTCTTGATCTTTGGTTGTAGATGCTTGAGAAACTCCTTTGTTTAAGTCAACTGGAGCTCTTCCCACGATACACGATCATAAATTTCCATGCGTGTTCTAAATGTTTGTGAACTGTAGTGAGTGAATTTGTTCTAAACTAACATGAATCCTAAAACATATATTTTATACTTTCATAAACTGCCAAAATATTCATATCTGGAAATCAAACATATAGATCTAACAAAAAAATTTCAGATCTGATGAAAACATAAAATATCTTTAATAAAAACTAAGTTTGAAAATCATATCAGAGAATGTTCAAATATATATATATACATACATACAAAGAAATTGATTTCATGATCTGAAAAGAGAGATCAACTGGATTAAAAAAGGTCTATAACTAAAAATTCAAATCCAGCAAAAAGTATTTTAAATCTATACATGAAAATTTTTATGATTCATTTTGAGACAAAAATGCATGTTTGTGTGCGAGAAAGTGTAGGATTCAAACGTTTTTCTCAAGGTTAATACAAATAAAACCTTTAGATCATTAAATCCTTGGTTCCTTTCGATAGAGGAGAACAACTAGGAGGTTATTATTAGAGAGGACGATCAAAACCCCCTTCTCCTCTCTCTCTCTCTCTCTCTCTATATATATATATATATATATATATATATCTTCTCTGAGAAAACCCTAATAGCACTCGCTCTCTATCATCACTCTTTCTCTCTCTTTTTTCTAAATCATAGGAGGGTTTATATAGAGATTCATGGAAGAGTTTAGAATCTAATGATAAGTGTTTGAATTTAACGATTTTGATTTAATTAACCTACACATATGTGATGCAATGTATCTAATTAATGTGTAATTAATACGCAAACTGGACGAAATAAGTCAAATGGCTACCTTCATCCTATGGGACAACAAGGTTAACACGTAGATCAGAAGTATAAGTTGTTTGCAAAAAATGGCTATCAATGCTCCTCCATATTTTTGAGAGTAAGTGTGTTTCTTAAGAGAAAATGTTTTACGATAACAAATTTTAATCATTAAAAAAATCATTTAGAAATCAGAATTTTTTTAGAAAATTCTAGAAAAAATAGGGAAATTCATTTATGTCATTTTAAACCAATTTCCATTCTAGAGTATTTTAAACACTTAACTCATGTAAACCCTATTTATGAAAATGTGACGACAATTGTGAATATTTTGTAAATTGTTAAAATAATGTGTGTGCATATATGTTCATATACCACAATTGCCGATTTACCTTTATAATCTTATACATTGTCTTGCTTGAGCTTGAGTTGATGTGAGTAGTGAAACATCATGGATATATTATATTAGCGCCCATTAAGAATAATTGTGTTCGTTATATACTACTTTTATGGTCATATATTATTTAACCGTTATATTCGATCATTCATTCATGTCTGTGATGACTGTTACACCGCAGATTGTCACAAAGGTAGTGAGGGCACAGGCAAACGACTCGTTCTGTCAGGAGCAGATAGTTCGATTATTGGCAGAGGGAGCCGAATCCTATACCGTTATCTCAGACGGGGGATTAAGCTTCAATGGGAGATTGGTGGTTCCGGAAGGGGAGGAATTGCGGCATGAGGTGATGGCAGAGTCGCACGGCTCACGGTTCGCGGTACATCCCGGAGGGGACAAAATGTACCAAGACATAAGACGTCAGTATTGGTGGAGCGGTATGAAGAGAGATATTACCGAGTTTGTTTCTAAATGCACCACTTGTCAGCTAGTAAAAGTGGATCATCAGAGACCGGCAAGACTACTACAGCCGTTGGAGGTCCCGATGTCGATGTGGGAGAGCATATCCATGGACTTTATCACGGGGTTGCCTACGTCACAGAGAGGTCACGACTCCATTTGGGTAATAGTGGATAGGTTGACCAAAGTCGCTCATTTTCTACCCGTGAGGACAGACTACACTACAGGAGAGTATGCCCAGCTCTTTATTTCTGAGATAGTAAGACTTCACGGTGTGCCCTTAAATATCGTGTCTGATCGAGACAAGATATTTGTTTCACGGTTTTGGGAGAGTTTTCAGCAGGCCATGGGCACGGAGTTGCGGTTGAGTACGGCGTACCACCCGCAGACCGATGGGCAGACCGAGCGCACAAATCAGATGTTGGAGGACATGCTACGTATGTGCACCATTGATTTTGAGGGTGGATGGGAGCAGTACCTTCCACTGGTGGAGTTTGCTTACAACAACTCCTACCAGTTCACCATTGGCATGGCTCCATTTGAGGCGTTGTACGGTAGACCTTGTCGTTCCCCAGCATGTTGGTTGGAGGTGGGGGACAACAAACTACTTGGGCCGGAAGTAATTCAGGATACTTCGACAAGGATAGAATTGATTCGGAGTCGCATTCGGGTAGCTCAGGATTGGCAGAAGAGCTATGCTGATGCGAAGAGATTCTTCAGAGAGTTCCAAGTGGGGGACCAGGTTTTGCTCAGAGTATCTCCTATGAAGGGGATTATGCGTTTCGGGAAGAAAGGGAAGTTGTCACCGAGATATGTGGGACCATTTCCTATTATTGAGCGGATTGGACCAGTTGCGTATAGGCTTGGATTACCGGAGCATTTACATCGGATTCACGATGTATTTCATATTTCCTCGCTTAGGAAATACCTTAGAGATAATTTGGTTCATTCTCTCATTGCTGTGGAGGACATTGATCTCCAGCCAGATAGCTCCTACGAGGAGGGGCTGATTGCTATTCTGGATCGAAGTGAGCGGAAGCTGCGGTCAAAGATAGTCCCGTTAGTGCGTGTTCAGTGGCGACATCATAATGTCGAGGAGTCCACATGGGAGCGCGAAGATGAGATGCGCGAACGTTATCCAGAGTTATTCTTACCAGGTACTTTCTAGTTCCGAATTTCGGGACGAAATTCAGTTATTAGGGGGGAAGTATGTAATACCCCACATTTTCTATGATATTTATTTTTGGGGATTAATTGAATTAAATGTTTATTAATTGGAAATTAATCCGGATAAAAATATTAATGAGATGTGAGTTAGTATTTTATTATAATGTGTATACTTGGCATTATATGAATATTGGTAAATATTGAAATTGTCACGAGATTGAAATACGACAATTTGGGAAACTTTGTTGGGACGCGCGTGACAGTCGCGTCAGGAATATAATTATTTGAATTAAAAGGTGAATTTTATTTTTATCACCCATATGTTCATTTTGAGTGCGCCAACGCGTCCGGAAGGGTCGAGATAGTCAGAAAACACTAGCCGGGAGTTTAGTTTGGGTCCCGGGGTATTTTTAGGCCAAACCGGCATCATAAAGGGTATTTTGGTAATTTTGTATTTTTGGGAATTAAAAGTGACGAAAATTAGAAATAGAAATCTGACTTCTTCTTTAACCCACTAAACCCACTAACTACACTATGAGACTTAATGGGCAATGGGAGAAGTTGAAATATAGTCCCAACTTACCAAAAACCAAACACACCTCCATTGTCATCATCCTTGGGAAGAACTTGTAGAGAGAGAGAGAAAGGAAAGAATTCTGCAGAAAGAGAGATAGAGGACAGATTCAACCTTCAAATTCAACATCAAATTCAGAGAAAGATTAAGGCAAGTGGTTTAAATTCATTTGATTCAAGCTACGCTTTTCCATGTTTAGGAATTTTCGAAATTGATCTTGGAAGATGATTTAGACCCATATATTGGAAGTTAAAAGTTATGAATTATGTTAGGGATTGCATGTAGTAATATTCTGGACGAATTATATGTTCTAAACAGAACCATTGATGATCTAAAAATGGAGTTTAGAAGTAGTTAATTGATGTTCATGAATGGGGAAGAAATCTGGAAATTTTTGATGTAGTTTCGATCTAAACAAAGCCTTTTAATGATGAATTATGGGTTTTAGAATGTTAATACTGTTGGAGAATGATAGTATAAAGTTATTGTAACCTTGTCTTAGAGTTTCATGCTTGAAAATGGTGTTTTGGGATGAATTGGTAACTGCAAAACGAAGCAGTTCGTAACCATACCTGGTGCGTTCGATCGATCGACATTCCCAGAATGAGTAAAGTTTTTCCCTAATTAAATTTTAATGGTGTTAATCCTTGAATGATATTATTGGAGACCTTATGAATACCCTTAACCTTAAGGAAGACCAGTAGGCATGATTATGAGATTGGACCTTAATTGGAATTCAATTTGAGGAATTATTCTAAATTAATGAAATTCGATAATTGAGATAATATTTGGGTTAATAGTGTAAATTTGAATAAGTTGATGAAATAAGGTTTGGGGCAGAAGTAAAGACCTTAGGTGTAAAGATGTTATATGGGGGAATAAGAGGAACTTAATAGTCTATTCGAGATAGGTTTTAAGTTTCAGAAACTACGACGTGAGACGTGTCGACAATTTAATTTCTATATTATCGGGATACTTGAAATATATGAATTTGGAATAATGGTATAAAGATGTAGAGTATACCTTTATTAATATCGAGATATCTAAGATGTGTGAATGCTTAGTATATAATTGTATGTGTATGACATACCTACCATACTTGCTATCACGGGAGGTTTACGTTCGCTTAGGGCCTTCTTATCCTTGTGTTGCCCGGATTTAGATTGGTTACCTCGATGAACATAGGTCATAGAAGGACTGATTGGGATATTAATAAGTTTGCTGATCGTGGGAGCGTAGGTATGTGCGTGACCCATGTGATGTGACTGTGTTCGCCTCCACTATTTGTGATGTTATTATCTGAACGATTCCTGAGAGATTCGGAATGCGTGATCCTTATGTACGTGATGTACCGGGATGGATAACAGAGTATGTGTGCACCGCAGCTTAGCCTTTGGGTGCTTGTATTGTATATTTATGATGTGAAAATATACGGTTAAACGAGAAGGAATTTACTATGTTAAATTGTGAGTATAGTTATGGTAATGTTATGTAGATAAAAAGGGAACTTATATCTATAAATGGTTTTGTTAATAATTGGGAATCCGAGAATTAAAGTAGAACTCTCTATTTAAATGTTAAGGTTGGAAATTAAACGTGAACCGAGTAGTAGTGTTAGAAACTCTTCAAAATTAGATAGTTATGAGATAACACATGAATGGGTACAGGAACGTTAGGAGTGCACAGTTAGACGAGAGGTGAGTATCTCATGTGAGAGCACGTCCTAACATGTATTTTGCATATACTGTTTTAAATGTTTTTAAAGCACTTGCAGGTTTTTAAAATATCTCCACATTCGGGCTCTGACCCGTTTGCTTTCAAATCTATTTTTTTCGTAAAACCATTTTTAGGTGCCCAGCCACAAGGACACCATGCATAGGATTCTCACTCAGATGACGAGATGTAGCTGCTTGTGGAAGCTACAGGGATTTGCTTTTAGACGCTTATATCATTTGGATTCCATACTCAGTATTTATCAGTTGTAGGGCATGTTGCCCAATTTCTATTAGAGACATTTCCATTTCAGTTTTTCGGACTTTGGCATGTATTGATTCAGTATTCAGTAATTCGTTACTTACTTCAGTTGCGGGATTTTGTTGTGAGGAGTTTTTCCTCCAGATTTATTTATATCATGTGTTGGTTATTCTATTATTTCGTTATGGTGAATGGTGATATTATTCTTACTTTAAATCTTTTACTGCATGTTAATCAGGCTTTAAGTAAAATTTGGCAACTTACTTTTTAAATACTAGGTGGTTAGTAATAATAAAAATGTTTTCGACAGTGATGCTATTAACTGAGCCAACTTGGCATTTTGATTTAATTTAATAAAGGAGTAGCTACCCGGTATTTAATTAGTCGGGGTGTCACAGGTGGTATCAGAGCATCAGGTTCTAGTGTCCTTTAGGATCTGAACGGCTTATTATGTTTCCGCTGAGCTTTCTTTGATGTAGAGCCCTATATTTTAGGACTGTTGTATTCTTTTGTATATGCTACGTTCTTCAGCTACTTTAAGTTTATAAATGCGAACTTATAAACTTCATTCTTATTTCAGATGCCTCCACGACGTGCACGACGAGTTCCCAGGAATGCAACTCCAGAACCACAGCCCGCACCGGTTCAGGGCACGTTGAACGCCGCTGAGGTTGCAGCCATAGTAGCCCAAGCGGTAAATGTCGCACTTGCCGTAGTTCAGCAAACACCGCCTCAGGCGCCGGTTGCCGCGCCAGTATAGGCAAATGCATTCCCGTCTGCTTGGGAACGTGTACGTGACGCTTTCCAGAAAGCGCATCCGCCAGAGTTTGCAGGTAGCTCAGATGTGGTAGTCTCGAGCCAGTGGAGGAAGGATATACAGCGGCACTTGAGGATGTATGAGTGCACGGATGTTCAGAAGCAGGTGCTAGCTACTTTCAAGCTAGTTGGGTCTGCATTGCAGTGGTGGGAGTCTATTACCACCGTAGAGGAGAGGGATACTCTCATTATTCAGGAGTTCTGGATGCGGTTCGACCGCAAGTACTTTCCGTCAGCTATTCATACGGAAGTGAGGATGAGGTTGATGAGTCTGAAGCAGGAGGGTAAGACCATGGCCGAGTATGAGGCCGAGTTCACTAATCTGTTGAATATCGTTCCGGATGAGATACCGACAGAAAAGAAGAAGATTGAGAAATTCACCGACAGGTTGACTTGGAGGATCCGTCAGTATCTGTTAGGGAACCTTTCATTGGCCACTTATTCTGATGTGGTTAACGCTGCTTTGGTACACTGTCAGGACCACCGCTTTCATATGGCTGAGGGCAAGAGATCGGGAGAGTCTAGCCATCAGGGCAGGACTGGAGGACATGGTGCCGGTGGGGCACAATCTATTCAGGGGCAGAGGCTGAGTGATCAGGGTTCCCAGTAGGGGGATCATAAGAGGTTTCGATCAGGGGGTTTCAGGAACGGTCAGGGAGGATTCCGGAATGGCCAGCAGGGTCATAACGGCCATCAGGGCCAGCAGGGTCAAAATGGTCAACATCAGCAGTTTCAGCAGGGCCAAGGGAGGAACGGTAACGGCCACCAGGGCTGGGGACAGCAAGGGCAGAGAGGAGGAAACTTCCCAGGGAAGTGTTTAGTTTGTGGCAAGACTGGCCATAAACGCCAGGACTGTCCTGATAGGGGCAGGGCCCCACAGCAGCAGCAGTAGGGAGCTCGCCAGGAGCCGCAGAGGCCTATGTTTCCCGCCGCTCTCCCCGCACCGCCACAGATGGCAGCATTGCCACCCATTCCAGCAGTCCCAGCTCAGCAGGGGAAGCTACAGTATGGACGTGTCTATAACGTCCACCAGGCATCAGTCCCACAGGCACCACCCGCGATTGAGGGTACGTTTTCTATCCATGGCACTATGGGTCGGGTACTGTTTGATACGGGGGCTACACATTGTTTTATAGCTACACATTTAGCGAAGGCTTTAGGGTTGTTAGCCACAGCGGAGAGCGCTGTGACGTGTGTCAACTCACCATTGGGGAGTGGGTCACTTATTTTCTTTATATGCCGGGGAGTAGGGGTAGAGATTGGTAGTCTGGTATTACCTGCATATATGTTGGTATTAGATATGCATGTTCACGATGTGATTATCGGTATGGACTGGCTAACTGATTATAGAGCCATGATTGATTGCTTCGGTGGGAGCATTATTTTTGCCATTCCGGGGCAAGAGATGTTTGTAGTGGCGATGCCTCGCCCAGAGGGAGGCTCGACCGCTCATTTGTATTACCTAGAGGAGGATACCTCTAAGGAGGTTGTGATTCCTTTAGATTCGATCCCAGTTGTTCGGGAGTATTCTGATGTGTTTCAGGAGATACCAGGCCTACCCCCCAGTCGAGATATAGACTTTGTTATAGACTTATTACCAGATACGAGACCTATAACACGCGCACCGTACCGTATGGCTCCAGCTGAGATGAGGGAGTTACGGGATCAGATTGAGCAGTTGTTGGGTCAGGGGTTTATTCGGAGAAGTACTTCACCGTGGGGTGGCCCTGTGTTGTTCGTGAAGAAGAGAGATGGTTCACTGAGATTGTGTGTGGACTACCGGGAGTTAAATAAGGTCACGATACGGAATAAGTATCCGTTGCCTCGAATCGATGACCTATTCGACCAGTTGAGAGGAGCTTCTTGCTTCTCAAAGATTGATTTGCGATCTGGTTACCATCAGTTGCGTATCAGGGAGGAGGACGTCTCGAAGACTGCGTTCTTATCGAGATATGGTTCTTACGAATTTCGGGTTATGCCATTTGGTTTGACCAACGCTCCAGCAGCATTTATGGACTTGATGAATAGGGTGTTCAGGGATTTCCTAGATCAGTTTGTCATTGTATTCATTGATGATATTTTGGTTTACTCCCAGACAGAGGAGGAGCACGCCGAGCACTTGAGGCAAGTTTTGCAGACACTGCGCCAGAATGAGTTGTATGTAAAATATGAGAAGTGCGGGTTTTGGCTGAAGGAGGTTCAGTTTTTGGGGCATATTATTTCCGACCGAGGAATATCGGTTGATCCAGGGAAGGCATCCGCGGTGAGGGAATGGGGACAGCCCACGACACCGACGGAGATCCGTAGTTTCTTGGGCCTAGCAGGATACTACAGGAGGTTTATTCGGGGTTTCTCCACGATAGCGGGTCCCATGACACATCTAACTCGTAAAGGTGTGCCGTTCATTTGGAGTGATGCCTGTCAGTTGGCATTTGATGAGTTGAAGGACAAGTTAACCTCAGCACCCGTGTTAGCATTGCCGAGACCGGGAGTTGAGTATCTTGTTTACACCGATGCGTCCTTACAAGGACTTGGAGGTGTAATGCAGCAGGAGAGTCAGGCCATAGCTTATGCTTCCCGTAAGCTTAAGCCTCACGAGAAGAATTACCCTACCCATGACTTGGAGTTAGCGGCAGTGGTATTTGCCCTTCGTATTTGGAGACATTACCTTTTGGGGGAGAAGTTTCGATTGTTCACGGATCACAAGTCCCTACAGTACCTATTCACGCAGAAGGAGTTGAATATGCGGCAACGGAGGTGGCTTGAATTCGTGAAAGATTATCAGTTCGATATCCAGTATCACCCAGGGAAGGCTAACGTAGTAGCAGACGCGTTGAGCCGTAGACCTGTAGATGAGGTGGCGGAAGTGTGAAAGGCAAAGTGGAAGGAATTGGGACACCAGGATGCAGTGGCTTGATCATTCATGTCTGTGATGACTGTTACACCGCAGATTGTCACCAAGGTAGTGAGGGCACAGGCAAACGACTCGTTCTGTTAGGAGCAGATAGTTCGATTATTGGCAGAGGGAGCCGAATCCTATACCGTTAGCTCAGACGGGGGATTACGCTTCAATGGGAGATTTGTGGTTCCGGAAGGGGAGGAATTACGGCATGAGGTGATGGCAGAGTCGCACGGCTCACGGTTCGCGGTACATCCCGGAGGGGACAAAATGTACCAAGACATGAGACGTCAGTATTGGTGGAGCGGTATGAAGAGAGATATTGCCTAGTTTGTTTCTAAATGCGCCACTTGTCAGCTAGTAAAAGTGGATCATCAGAGACCGGCAGGACTACTACAGCCGTTGGAGGTCCCGATGTCGATGTGGGAGAGCATATCCATGGACTTTATCACGGGGTTGCCTACGTCACAGAGAGGTCACGACTCCATTTGGGTAAGAGTGGATAGGTTGACTAAAGTCGCTCATTTTCTACCCGTGAGGACAGACTACACTGCAGGACAGTATGCCCAGCTCTTTATTCTGAGATAGTAAGACTTCACGGTGTGCCCCTAAATATCGTGTCTGACCGAGACAAGATATTTGTTTCACGGTTTTGGGAGAGTTTTTAGCAGGCCATGGGCACGGAGTTGCGGTTGAGTACGGCGTACCACCCACAGACCGATGGGAAGACCGAGCGCACAAATCAGATGTTGGAGGACATGCTACGTATGTGTACCATTGATTTTGAGGGTGGATGGGAGCAGTACCTTCCACTGGTGGAGTTTGCTTACAACAACTCCTACCAGTTCACCATTGGCATGGATCCATTTGAGGCGTTGTACGGTAGACCTTGTCGTTCCCCAGCATGTTGGTTGGAGGTGGGGGACAACAAACTACTTGGGCCGGAAGTAATTCAGGATACTTCGACAAGGATAGAATTGATTCGGAGTCGCATTCGGGTAGCTCAGGATAGGCAGAAGAGCTATGCTGATGCGAAGAGATTCTTCAGAGAGTTCCAAGTGGGGGACCAGGTTTTTCTCAGAGTATCTCCTATGAAGGGGATTATGCATTTCAGGAAGAAAGGGAAATTGGCACCGAGATATGTGGGACCATTTCCTATTATTGAGCGGATTGGACCGGTTGCGTATAGGCTTGGATTACCGGAGCATTTACATCGGATTCACGATGTATTTCATATTTTCTCGCTTAGGAAATACCTTAGAGATAATTTGGCTCATTCTCTTATTGCTGTGGAGGACATTGATCTCCAGCCAGATAGCTCCTACGAGGAGGAGCCGATTGCTATTCTGGACCGAAGTGAGCGGAAGCTGCGGTCAAAGATAGTCCCGTTAGTGCGTGTTCAGTGGCGACATCATAATGTCGAGGAGTCCACATGGGAGCGCGAAGATGAGATGCGCGAACGTTATCCAGAGTTATTCTTACCAGGTACTTTCTAGTTCCAAATTTCGGGACGAAATTCAGTTATTAGGGGGGAAGTATGTAATACCCCGTATTTTCTATGATATTTATTTTTGGGGATTAATTGAATTAAATGTTTATTAATTGGAAATTAATCCGGATAATAATATTAACGAGATGTGAGTTAGCATTTTATTATAATGTGTATACTTGGCATTATATGAATATTGGTAAATATTGAAATTGTCACGAGATTGAAATACAGCAATTTGGGAAACTTTGTTGGGGCGCGCGTGACAGTCGCGTCAGGAATATAATTATTTGAATTAAAAAGTGAATTTTATTTTTATCACCCGTATGTTCATTTTGAGTGCGCCAACGCGTCCGGAAGGGTCGAGATAGTCAGAAAACACTAGCCGGGAGTTTAGTTTGGGTCCCGGGGTATTTTTAGGCCATACCGACATCATAAAGGGTATTTTGGTAATTTTGTATTTTTGGGAATTAAAAGTGACGAAAATTAGAAATAGAAATCTGACTTCTTCTTTAACCCACTAACTACACTAAGAGACTTAATGGGCTACGGGAGAAGTTGAAATATAGTCCCAACTTACCAAAAACCAAACACACCTCCATTGTCATCATCCTTGGGAAGAACTTGTAGAGAGAGAGAGAAAGGAAAGAATTCTGCAGAAAGAGAGATAGAGGACAGATTCAACCTTCAAATTCAACATCAAATTCAGAGAAAGATTAAGTCAAGTGGTTTAAATTCATTTGATTCAAGCTATGCTTTTCCATGTTTAGGAATTTTCGAAATTGATCTTGGAAGATGATTTAGACCCATATATTGGAAGTTAAAAGTTATGAATTATGTTAGGGATTGCATGTAGTAATATTCTGGACGAATTATATGTTCTAAACAGAACCATTGATGATCTAAAAATGGAGTTTAGAAGTAGTTAATTGATGTTCTTGAATGGGGAAGAAATCTGGAAATTTTTGATGTAGTTTCGATCTAAACAAAGCCTTTGAATGATGAATTATGGGTTTTAGAATGTTAATACTATTGTAGAATGATAGTATAATGATATTGTAACCTTGTCTTAGAGTTTCATGCTTGAAAATGGTGTTTTGGGACGAATTGGTAACTGCAAAACGAAGCAGTCCGTAACCATACCTGGTGCGTTCGATCGATCGATGTTCTTCAGTCGATCGATCGACCACCATCGATCGATCGAAGGTAAAGGTCGATCGATCGATATTCCCAGAATGAGTAAATTTTTTCCCTAATTAAATTTTAATGGTGTTAATCCTTGAATGATATTATTGGAGACCTTATGAATACCCTTAACCTTAAGGAAGACCAGTAGGCATGATTATGAGATTGGACCTTAATTGGAATTCAATTTGAGGAATTATTCTAAATTAATGAAATTCGATAATTGAGATAATATTTGGGTTAATAGTGTAAATTTGAATAGGTTGATGAAATAAGGTTTGGGGCAGAAGTAAAGACCTTAGGTGTAAAGATGTTATATGGGGGAATAAGAGGAACTTAATAGTCTATTCGAGATAGATTTTAAGTTTCAGAAACTACGATGTGAGACGTGTCGACAATTTAATTTCTATATTATCGGGGTACTTGAAATATATGAATTTGGAATAATGGTATAAAGATGTAGAGTATACCTTTATTAATATCGAGATATCTAAGATGTGTGAATGCTTAGTATATAATTGTATGTGTATGACATACCTACCATACTTGCTATCACGGGAGGTTTACGTTCGCTTAGGGCCTTCTTATCCTTATGTTGCCCGGATTTAGATTGGTTACCTCGATGAACATAGGTCATAGAAGGACTTATTGGGATGTTAATAAGTTTGCTGATCGTGGGAGCGTAGGTATGTGTGTGACCCATGTGATGTGACTGTGTTCGCCTCCACTATTTGTGATGTTGTTATCTGAACGATTCCTGAGAGATTTGGAATGCGTGATCCTTATGTACGTGATGTACCAGGATGGATAGCAGAGTATGTGTGCACCGCAGCTTAGCCTTTGGGTGCTTGTATTGTATATTTATGATGTGAAAATATACGGTTAAACGAGAAGGAATTTACTATGTTAAATTGTGAGTATAGTTATGGTAATGTTATGTAGATAAAAAGGGAACTTATATCTATAAATGGTTTTGTTAATAATTGGGAATCCTAGAATTAAAGTAGAACTCTCTATTTAATTGTTAAGGTTGGAAATTAAACGTGAACCGAGTAGTAGTGTTATAAACTCTTCAGAATTAGATAGTTATGAGATAACACATGAATGGGTACAGGAACGTTTGGAGTGCACAGTTAGACGAGAGGTGAGTATCTCATGTGAGAACACGTCCTAACATGTATTTTGCATATACTGTTTTAAATGTTTTTAAAGCACTTGCAGGTTTTTAAAATATCTCCACATTCGGGCTCTGACCCGTTTGCTTTCAAATCTATTTTTTTCGTAAAACCATTTTTAGGTGCCCAGCCACAAGGACACCATGCATAGGATTCTCACTCAGATGACGAGATGTAGCTGCTTGTGGAAGCTACAACGATTTTCTTTTAGACGCTTATATCATTTGGATTCCATACTCAGTATTTATCAGTTGTAGGGCATGTTGCCCAATTTCTATTAGAGACATTTCCATTTCAGTTTTTCGGACTTTGGCATGTATTGATTCAGTATTCAGTAATTCGTTACTTACTTCAGTTGCGGGATTTTGTTGTGAGGAGTTTTTCCTCCAGATTTATTTATATCATGTGTTGGTTATTCTATTATTTCGTTATGGTGAATGGTGATATTATTCTTACTTTAAATCTTTTACTGCATGTTAATCAGGCTTTAATTAAAATTTGGCAACTTACTTTTTAAATACTAGGTGGTTAGTAATAATAAAAATGTTTTCGACAGTGATGCTATTAACTGAGCCAACTTGGCATTTTGATTTAATTTAATAAAGGAGTAGCTACCCGGTATTTAATTAGTCGGGGTGTCACAATTTTAGATTAAATTAGGGTTTTATTATGTTTGGGAGATCTACCTTCTTTCCTAGGGTTTATCGAATTTTATGCATGTAAGTATTACTATTCATCTTTTACCCCATTTATTTAATCTCTCTTTTCTTGTTTTAATCTTTGTCAATTAGTTGTCTTTATTTATATCTTGCTTTGTTTACTTATATGCTTTAAATACATGCATTTTAATGCTTTCTAGCAAATATAGTTTGGATGAGATGATTGAAATCACCCTGAATTAAATAATTTCTTTGCTTTGGTGATGGATTAGATTAGTTTAAATGGGTTATGTTGTTATTGATTTTATTCCTAGGACATTTAATGGTATATATCATGTATGCGCTGCATTTACGACCTTATGTGTATAATTTACAGGATATTTGTTGATGTCAAAATCAATTAAGCTTTTATGATAATTTAGGGGGTGACAACTCTAGATTTTATTAATTGTGAAAATGAGATTTAATCTTGATATTCTTTTCTTCCCATGTAACAATTTATACTAATTAACCCGAGGTGAGTGATATTATTCTCAATCTATAGTTTTTACTCGTTTTGATTAATACTAGTTTAAATACATGCCTAGATAATCTTGTGTTAAAACCATTATCTTTACGCTTTTATTAAGAAGTGAAATTTAATTAACATCTACCAACATACCATGTGGATTCGATACTTAGACTAGCCGATATACCTTCGTATGAGTGTAGTAATAGTTTAAATTTCTAAATAGCGTTGGGAGCTGAAAATAATAACAATGTAATGAACACAGATGCTCGATTATCCACAATTATCAGCCATCCTAAAACCTAAGGAATGAAAAATTACATAACTCAAATATTTACAAACCCATGCCCTAACTCAGTCTTATGGTATCCCTGCAAATAAATTATAGAATTCACAAGATCAAGTGTAATTAATCAAATAATATAAAATTTCAAGATTTGAGTATATATAAACGATTACAGAATGATGTACTTCCTCCCCCAATTTATTTCAAATAGACAAGGGTATTAACTACCACAGAAAAAATATAATCACATGTCTAATATCATGTCACTCCTGCATGAAATAGTTTAAGAGGTTCCTTTTGTCATTTATAAAGCAACCATTTCCCTATAATCTCATAGGACCATTATAAGCAAACATTAATATATGTAATCCATTATTGTAGGCACTTGACAATTATTCTATAACGCACATTCCATTAGCCTTTATAAGATGCCCAAACTGACGGTTATCTAGAGGTTTTGTAAATAAATCAGCTAGATGTTTACCTATATAAGTAAATCCTTATGTTCTATAAGTTCACAGTTAAAATGATGTATTCTTTTAATATGTTTAATTATAGAGTGTTCTGTAGGATTTTTTGAAATGTTAATAGCACTTTAGTTATTACATAAGAACGTTTCTTGATTTTTAAAAGTTCACAATCATTTAACATCTTTTTTATTCATATTAACTACATGGAACAACTACCAACAACATTTTATTTCGCTTCAGTTGTAAATAAAGATATGTAGTTTTGTTTTTACGTGACCATCCAGCTAGTTTATTTTTGACGTAGTAACAACCACCCAAAGTGCTCTTACTATCACTATAACAACTAGCTCAGTCAACGTCACTTTAGCCAATGATTGTACTAGTAGTTGTAACACCCCGCTTAAAATAATAACGGGTGGCCATCCCTATACTAATTTAAATCAGGAGTTTCAGATGGCTCAGTCTCAACACCAACTGTCGGTACTATATAATATAGGACTAACTACCCGATATCATACAAGCGAGATGCTAAAATTAAATAAAATATGCAACAGACAACAAGCTAACACTACTAATAAAGGAAAGAAAGATGCATGAAAGAACTATGAGAAATGAAATGCTAGAATAAAATGAAATAAATAACTACAACTGAATATACCACAAGGAAGTAAACTCGAATAAGCTGTCGGGTCACAGCCAATAAAATAACTGAAATGGAATAAATATACACATCTATAAATATCCCTTGGGTAAAAACCCGATATACAACATGAATCCTACCCAGATTTTTAAAAAAGTAGGAAGCGACTACAAGATACATCCCGCAACACTCCGCATATGTCACGTCTCCCAAGACTTTGGATAGAAGGTCATTCGGCATCCATGCGGTAGGACAACTGTAATAATATATATATATATATATAGGCTGGAGAGAAAAGTAAACGGGTTAGACGAGTGTGAAAAATATTTAGCAAGTGTGTTAACCGTGCATAATAAATATCGGTGCACTTATTTCATAATTAAAGTGGAATCGCACTCTCGTGAAACCCCAACTCAACCCTCATCTAACGGCGCGCTCCTATTTGCGTCTTCAAATTTTAGTTAAATTACCCCCATTTATAAGGACAACCTAACTTATCATAGGCCTAGCCTATACCCACGAGATCTGCCTTCCTATCATAACCCAAGAATCCATTCTTTCTAAACACACTTAAGTATTTTTACAAACAAATATGCCATATTAGGCTTAATAGATTCCGGTTTATATTTAACCAATTATAAATCTTAATAAGTTACCCATGCATTTGGGTTGAAACAAATGATTTAATTTCTAAATAATAGGCATACAACATTTATTAATGACAAAACTTTCCTTCAATTTCAACGTTGCGCTGCATTTCGTGCACTACACCAAAATGAGAAAATTGTCACCTTTCAGTCGACCACCCTTGTCAAGGTCATTGACCGTGACAAAAAACACGCGTTTTATGTCACGGTCATTGACCTTGACACGACCGTGACAAGGCCGTGACAAATTTACTTGTCACGGACTTGTCACGATCATTGACCGTGATAATTCTTTAAATAATTGTCACGGTCAATGACCTTGACACGACCGTGACAATGGTTCCAGCAAAAACCATTTCCCCCTTCTTTTTTCCCTCCTGTCGTTCCCTCCCTCTCTCTCTCTCTCGACGCTGCTCTCTCTCTCTCTACTTTCAGGTTTAATTCTCTCTCTCTCTCTCTCTCTCTCTCTTCTATTTATATATATGTTTGTGTGTATATTTATGTGTGTATGTGTGTATATATGTGCGTGTGTGTGTGCGTGTGTGGGGGGTGGGGCAGGGTGGGGGGTAGGGTGGGGGCAGGGTGGGGGGTAGGGGGTGGGGCAGGGTGGGGGTAGGGGGTTAAAAATGTAAATAAATAAGTAATTTTCTATAAATTTCCAAAAATAATATCCAAAAATGTAAATGTAAATAATATCCAAAAATGTAAATGTAAAAAATATCCAAAAATATTGGATAACAATTTATTTTCATTCAAAATAACTAAGTAATTTTCTACAAATTTCATAAAAAAATGAAGGCCGGCTTAATATGTGATTTAAGTGTGAAATAATTGCTATATACTTATACTAATGGAGAAAAAAACCATATATGGCGTTTTTTGTTGACTTTATATGGTGAAATAATCACATGACTTTATATCCATCAAATAAAAGCATGAAAACTAAAAAACTACAATAAGGGTTAAAATGGCATCCGAAGTTGCTAAAAGCATGAAAAATAAAATATTTTTTAAGATTTGTGGTGAATAACTAAAGTTAAAAAAAAGTATTACTTTAGTCATTAAATTACTTTTTGAATTCGGGCGATGCGCATAAATTTGTAGTAATTGTCTTATAATAAAGATCAATTAGTCTATGTTGTTGAAAATTTTGATCAAATTGGTGAGCCCTTCATATTTTAAAAATGTTGTTTTTATTCCTATTTAACTTTTCTTTCTGTACACCCCTAATTATATTTAAAGTTTAATAAAATAGGAGTTATAGAAAGAAAAGTGGGGTTTCCATAATCTTACTTTGTCACAATTAATTTATATGCCTCAAAGTTATTTTATCACTCTTAGTTTATATTTGTGATAATACTTTATTAAAGATTTTTATGGGAACTTGTTATACTAGAACTTAGATGAACACTAAGTGATGAAAATAGTCCTTAAAATTGAAAATTAAATAAAGTTTATAAAAGTAAAGATGCTGGTAATACATCAAAGATAAATTAATAAGGACTAAATAACAAAACGTGTTCAAGTGTATAACAAGAAAGAAAATGTGGTATTTAGATTGGGTAAAATTCTTAAAGTAATGTTAAGGGACTAAAAGACCCAAGACAACTGGCCAGTAAGT
This sequence comes from Sambucus nigra, assembly GCA_949130495.1. NCBI lineage: Eukaryota > Viridiplantae > Streptophyta > Magnoliopsida > Dipsacales > Adoxaceae > Sambucus > Sambucus nigra. The sequence goes on from OX422213.1 coordinate 115,324,877, forward strand.
CACGAATCGAAAAATTTATGACGGGTGATGAAAGCCCGTAAACATGTTAGGGTGGGGGTGGGGTATGATTTATAAAAAGCACAAAACAATAGTAGAAATTCAATACCTGAAATTAACATTGAGATTATTTTAAATAGACAGTCACTACTGTGTGTGTGTTTAAATTGAAAGAAGATATGAGAATTTTATTAAAGATTTTTATGGGAACTTGTTATACTAGAACTTAGATGAACACTAAGTGATGAAAATAGTCCTTAAAATTGAAAATATTATATCTGTACTAATAACATTTTTTTACAACAAATGTCTCCTTCAAATATTAAGGCGAAGATGATGATGCTGTTTATGATGATGTCGTCTGGGGTCGGTGGGAGTGGAGGCGACGAGGGCTCTTCCGCCCCTAGGCTCCCCAAATATGGGAAATATGGGATTACCGTCGAGAACAAATCAGAGATATTAGCGAGATCCCTCGTTTTGCTAAAGAGGGTCATCGGCCCGGGGTTTATGAGTTGGAAGGAGGTGCCATATGAGATCAAGTTAGCTGTGGAGGAGGTACGGGAGAACGAGGTGCAGGATGACGAGGATGTGGACCTCGCTGCTTCATCACCGACACGTTCGTACTTCGATGATCCACTTCCTTATTTGGCGCCCTTCAACAGACCAATGTCGACACTTGGTTGACCGAGCGTGTTCATATTGGACGTATTTGATGGCCATCGGATAGGGCGGGGGTTGAGGGACCCGAATATCATCCAGGGTGGAATAGTTTATGGACGTGCGCTTCAAGAGATGGAGTCCAGGGTGCTCGTCACGCATGTCATACCCGGGAAGGAGAACTCCCTATTCTGGTTGCGCGAATAATTTGGCATGACGTAGATTAGTGGGTGCGTCAATTCGTATGTCGTGTGGTCTACTCACCTCCTCAGTTTTAACAATACACCAGACATGTAGTGACATTGTTTTAAGTTTGAATTGAATTGTTTTAATTTTGAATTGAATTATTTTAAGTTGTTACATTTGAATTATATCGTGATGCATATTGTCTCTATTTGAATATATATTTGCATTATCTTTAGTTTGTTTGGATATATGATGTTTAGATACTGCTAGGCAGTGGCAGTGGCCATACTGCCCAACAGATTTTTTTAAATTCTGACCAGAATTGTCACGGTTATTGACCGTGACAAAAGTTGTCACTGACGTGTCACAGTCACTGACCGTGATAATTTTTTTAAAAAGGGTCACGGCTTTGTCACGGTTATAAACCGTGACAAACGTGTCACGGTCATTGACCGCGGCACGACCGTGAAACAAAACGCGAGTTTTGTTTCAAGGTCAATGACCGTGACACAAAAAGTTGTCTCGCCTCGAAATGTCACGGTCATTGACCTTGACAAGTTGGATTTGTCAAGGTCAATGACCTTGACAATTCGGCAGATTTGGTGTAGTGGTGCGTGGGGTGTCTCGCAGAGTGAAATCCAAACAAGGAACCACCCCGTTACACTACTCCTTGTCAACGTTGATCCTGGAGATCCATTATGCCATACCTAATTATTGACATAACTTTTCTCTTTCATACATGGGGTGTCTCGCAAAGCGAAATTCAAACAAGGAACCACCCCGTTACACTACTCCTTGAAAATGTCGATCCTAGAGATCCATAAAGCCATACATACCATATTATACTACTACTACAACTAAATTTTAGACTACAATTATGAAAACAACTAAAATCTCCAATAATATCCTTGGGATGAGGTAACCAAAATATTCCTTAAATGCGATACATCAACCCCCATCAATCTAGTACATCATAATTATCCAAGATGTACTCCACAAAGATTCTATATCCTTTCATCTATAGGATATATAAATATAAATATATATATATATATATATAGGCATTTTATTCTAACCAAATATATATATACCATCATCCATACCCATGACCAAGTGTACATATCATATCTGATGGACAATGGACATGCACATAATCCACCCAGCTATATATATCGCCGATAAAACTGCACCATGCTATCATCTTCCCAGTACCCGGCTCACGTAGCAACTGGGGACCACCATGGTGGGGATCAACGACACCCATCTCGTGGTAACTCACACACACGACGTCTCGAGAAGCGGTCATAGCTCCTAACCGGTAATGAGACGAAACATACCCACCACGTCTCATCCCAAAATATATATATCACATCATAACACACTGGACGACTATGACCTGGGGAATATCCACACCCTACTCCTTAATCCAGGATGCTCACCCTCTGCGCGAAAACTTCCCAATGATAGCATGAGCGGGGTATGCTTAACCACATAAGTATATATATCGTTCACATGCACAATATATACACATTCATATGATCCCATCATATGACCAAATATTAAACCATCACATAAGGTTTAAATATCCATATCATGTATATCCACCACACATATATATATATATATGAACTAATTCTCGTTCATAAGTATAAGATATATAAACTCGACTATAAGTATACATAATCCTCAATATACAAGCCGTCACCAAAAACTCATTTAATTTATCTCGATATGTGAATAAAATCCCTCACTTGAAACATATTCAATCATTTTTCCTATGATGAATAGTCTCCCAAAATCATATGTATATAAATACATATATATTCAACCTTAGGGTTATCACCCAAAATTTTGTGTAGGAAACCATCACTACAGATAACATCTATATCCGAGAGCACATTAAAGAATCTAATAATAATTTCGACTATCGGTATACACCTAACTAATAGTCTATAAGCCTTAAGCTCAATCTTATTTTCATCAAATAATCCCATTTCTTAGGGAAAATACCCGTTGTAAATCACACACCGATAAACAACATCTACCCCAACTAGATTTACACACTCTACTCCAGTTGGTAATATGATCCCATCGCTCTCGACTCTGACTATGGTTCAATTATTTTTGTGAATCCCCTAGTATAAGATCTCTCGGATTTATTTCTTAAAGTTTATCATTACTTAGGGCATGCGACCACTCTCTTTCATTGGGCCCCAAACTGTGTTTGAATGATATCCTATCCTTATAAGGATTCAATATAAATGTTGGCCCAGAAATTTCATAACATACACTCGCAACTCTCTCTCTAAGAGTTCTTAGCCTCCCATCACATCTATACTTATGTTTGATCTATAAGTAGGATTCTCAATCCCAATGGGGTTTCCCCATAATCTCGATACACAACTCCAATACATACATGGATATATTTCTCCCCAATTATTCCAAGGAGTCCTCAAAATCATATTATGTGAGAAACCCCTTATATGTCTCCAAGAACATATCTCTTACATCATAAGAGACGTACCCAAAGCAATAAACCCAACCAAAAGGGTTAGAGATCATCCTAGAAAAACCCCATAAAATAGCCCTATTTCTGAATCGATTCGGCCTGGCCCGAATCGATTCGGTCTCAAGGGAGAATCGATTCGCTCCAACTGTGAATCGATTCTGTCCAAAGGACCTGGGACTCTGTCTCAAACCGAATCGATTCGCCTTGGGTCCGAATCGATTCGGTCATGCAGACCTGCCAATTTTACCTAGGCCGAATCGATTCGCTTAAGGGGCGAATCAATTCGGGTCTACAGAATTTTGAAGGGTACTTCTTCTTCATCAAAACCCACAAATTTTAAACCCTAAAATTTCTATTCTAACCTCCAATTATTTATCACAACATGATTCTAAGCCAATAAATCAACCCAAAGTTGATCCCAACCATTTCTACACCATTAAACCCATATTTAAACATTGATTTCAAGATTAAATCCAAAAATCTAGGTTTTGATATTTATACCCAAAATCCAATTCTTTAACCCACAAATTATGAAATAATATACACAAATGACTTATTTAGCAAGATTAAACACTTGCCTCAGATTTTTAGAGGTTGGATCGTCCTCGATAACGCGTTTGGGCCGGGATCTCCAAGCTTTTCTTCCTCTCTCTCTTCTTTTCTTCTTCTTTCCTTCTTCCTTTCTCTTTTCTTTCTATTTTTATCTTTCTCAAATGAGAAGGCTTGATCCATAATCCTCTAAATCCCTTAAAATAATAAACCCAGTTTTAAATGTTAATACACACTTTAAATGACTCGTGTACTCTAATTCGAGTCAAACTAACTTAAAAACATTCCGGAGCCGAAATAAAACCTAATGACAGTCATTTTGACTATCTCGACCCTTTCGGAATCGATGGTACACTCAAAATCATCATCCAAAATACTTTAAAACATTCTCTATTTTTGGACCTTTATTCCCAAATTTTAAAATTCTCTAATTAAATTTTATTTTCCCAAAAATTAAATTTCTCACTCTAAAAAATCATGGGGTGTTATAGTAGTGTCTCTAAGATACCATATATCGTAATCTAATGTGCCTTTAATTTATTTTATTATTCATTTCACTGATTTTAGGTGACACTCTTTAGGCCTTGACTTATATCTAACACATACAGACATGAAAAAATGATATTCCTACTTGTAGTTAGGTATAAAAGAATGCCTATCAGGCTACAATATAAATTTTTGTCAATAGATTTACCAAGTTTGTCTTAGATAGTTTTATTTTGGTGCTCATAGGTGTGCGTGTAGCTTTGGAATTTTCTAAATAAATTTATTGACAAGATCTTCTGCTTACTTAGACTAGTTTGTAAAAACATCACCATTTTTCTATTTAACTTGTAATCCTAAGAAATCTTAAAACTCTCGCATAAGAGACATTTGTAATTCTCCACTCATTATTTCCAAAAAGTCTTTTATTTTTCTTATCAGATGTGTATCCAAAAATAATATCTTGTACATAGAATTATGCAATCCAAACTTCATAATTAATTTTTCTAAAAAATAATTTCTGGGCACCGCCGGCTCTTTCGAAACCTTTATCAAGTAAAAATCTTGAAAGGCAATCATACCAGGCCTTTGGGGCTTATTTTAAGCCGTAAAGCGCCTTCTTTAATCGATAGAAATGATTAGGGTAATGTGGATCTACAAATCCTTTAGTTTGTTCAACATATACTTCTTACGATAAAATTATTTTAAGAATGAAAATTTTACGTCCATATGATAGATTTTAAATTGTAGGTAACACGCAATGCAAGAAGTAGTCGAACAGACTCGAGATGTGTGACAAGTGAAAATGTCTCGCTAACATTTATTCCATATACTTAATTATAACATTATGCTACAATCCTTTATTTATTTATTTATGATAATAACAACGGACTCATTAATCTTATTTTTAAAAATCCATTTTGTACCGATAATTTTGGAGTGAGTGGGTCGTGGAACTAGGTATCAGACATCGTGTACCTTAAACTGACTAATCTCCTTGTGCATCGCATTTATCTAATACGAGTCATTTTTTGCCTCAACCATGTTTTTTGGTACTACTAGATAAACAAAACACACGTAATTAGCATACATATGAGTTTGGTAACTAATTCTTACTGGCTCTAAGAAATCTCCAACTATTTTATCTTTTCAGTGATCTTTAGAACCTAGATGGGAACAACAAGTTCCTATATTAGTAATGATCCAATTTTTTCTGTTGAGTTATTTTCAAAATTGTTAACATCCTCAACAAGATTTATGGAATCTCGTATAGACTTGGTACGTAGATTATAAATTCCATAAGACCTTTTATTTGAAGAGTAACCCAAGAAAATTTCTTTATCCCCTCCTATGTCAAATTTAGACAAATGATGTTTATCTTTACACATATAAATGCTATCGAAGGTACAAATGTATTTTACATTAGGATTTTTGTTGTACCAAACCTCATGTAGAGTATCTTTAAAAATATTTGGGAGGTATATACGAGGAAAAAGATGACATGTTACTTGAATCACATCTAACCAAACATACCTTTCGAAGTTCTATAATACTATAAATTTTAATAATTAATTATATTTATTTTGTAACGTGAGTTAGTGGAAAATGTTTCTAATAAAATCTGGGTGCTTTGGAAATTTGATTGGTCTTTTGAAATTATCAGTGATCATAACTAAGTCCTTACCATTAAGGTGGAACATGCGAATTTTTCAAATCCTATCTTCCTATTGTGTGTTTATGCTAAATGTAAGCTTGCTGGTAGAAGAGCATTATGGGAGGAACTTGAATCCCTTACAAATCTAATCAATGGCCAATGGATTATAGGAGGAGATTTCAATGTTGTACGGGTCCAATTTGAAAAATCGGGTCGGAGAGGGATTAATAATTTGGCAGTTGATGGAACTAATTCGTGTATTTCCCATGCTGTTTTTTTCGAGATTGATTTTAAAGGGTCACAATTTACTTGGTGCAATAATAGAGATGGTGATAATCACATTTAGACCGTCTTGATAGAATATTCTACAATTCTGAATGGTTAAATAACGGTTTTCTCTCTTCAATAGAACATCTTCACCGCATAAACTCCGATCACTCTCCATTAATTCTAACTGTAAATTTAGAATTGGATGGAGTCCTTAAGCCTTTTAGATTTATTAATGCCTGGACTCATCATGGTGATTTTAGAAATCTTGTCTCAAAATCTTGGAATGGGGAGATAGAAGGAGAAGCTTTATTCATTTTACTGCCAAGCTCAAACGTCTGAAAAATGCTTTAAAAATTTGGAACGCAAATGTGTTTCAAAATACTCAACCAAGAGTTAATGTTGCAGAATATTGTGTAATATTAAAGGAATGTGATTATGATCATGATCCTACCCCGGAGAATAGGATGAAATTTTTCAAGGCCAAAGCCTTATACAATAAAGAATTGGGTATCGAGGAGGAATTCTGGCGTCAAAAGGCAGGGGTAAAATGGGCTACAGATGGGGACTTTAATACCATTTTTTTTCATACTGTGGCCATCCCTAATCCCCGCTGCGGAGGGAAAAAGGAAGGATCCTTCGGGTCCTGCGCGTCCCCTCTCGGGAGAGCGCTTCGGCCGGCGTCGATTTGTGAGGTGTAAAAATGTAGAGAGATTTAGAGTCGCCAGTCTATTTTACTCAAAATAGATAAAAGAAAAAGGGGAAGCCACCTCGAAGGATGGCATCCAAAGACATACTGGTGCATGCGAAACCAAAATGATTCGAGAAGGGTTCGGAGGCTTAGTTACGAAATGGGAAGGTGTTAGGCACCCATTCCGCCCTTTCGGTCTCTCATGAATATTTGCTATTTTCCCTTATGTTTCCCCCCATGATATGTGTGCATGTGTATATATAGAATGGAGGTACCTTGACTTGTATCATGGAAAAGATAAGGCGAGTCATCCATAGGAATGCGAGATTAATGTAGAAAATAGGATTTGCGTGATTACCCTTGCGTTGATCGTTATAAGGGAACGATAACGCGTGTGGAATAATACACCACTAAGAACGAATATATAGAATAAGATATAAAATGAGATAAAGAGAAGATAAAAAATAAGAGAAAAAAGTGAGAAAAGGACTCGAGTCTTGGGTTTTACCCCGAGATGCCTACGTAGCCTATAAAGGCATCAAAGTCCACGTAGTTCGCATACAAAACGAGGGGTGAGGTTTAACCCATAAATCCAAATGGAGAAATCTCTTATTTGTAAGTGTGTGTGTGTGTAGAAAAAAGTTGTGAGAAAAGTGTGGAAAAAGTATGAGAATTCCTATTTGGAATTTATGAGCAAACCCTCTTTTTCTTGTTTTTTGGGTTTTATTTATATGAAAATAGGAGATGTGCAATAATACTAGATAAAAATTATGTTAGGATATGTGAAATAAGATAATAAAAGTGCTTTAAGTAATAAAACAAGTTATTGTAACTTTAAGAAGATTTGAAGAGAAAGGTGAGAGAGATGAACGTTCTTGGAGACTTTGAGCTTGATCTTGAATGTTGAAAAGCAGCCCTTGCACTTGGATGATGATGGAGAATGGTTAATTCATCAAGTTTGATGAAAGGGGTGATGAAAAGTGGAAGTGAAAAAGGGATTTGGAAGTTGAAATCACGCTGCCTTCGAGAGAGGTTTTTGGAGTTCACTGAGAGTGATTTTCTTCTGATCTGAGCTCCCTTTGCAAATGAGGCCAAGGCCTCATTTTATAGGCCCAGGGGTCTGCCGATCGGCATTTCCATGGCACTACCTATCGGCAGGTGCCGATAGGCAGGGTCTGGGACCTGCCATTTGGCAGTACGCTTCAGGCTTTTTCGAAAAATTGGCTACCGAGGGAAAATCGTTGGTCAGAATTATGCACGCTGTTGATGTAAAAAATTAGATCACTCTAATAATTCAATCACAGATAAATAAATGAGACCAAAGATTTTTAAAGTGGTTCAACCTTATATGAATGGCCTACGTCCACTGTTGTTTTATTGCTGAGTGTTGGGGAATTCTCGATTACAAGAAATTGCGTTCTGGATCCCAAGTTTGGATTCAGACTCAGCCCCCTTTACAATGGGGATTGTACAACGTATTTATAGCCTTGAGGCTATCATCTGAAAGGGTGATACATTAAATGATATACATATGAAAGGGTAACATATTTAATGCCCTTTAAGCGTGTGCGTCTAAATGATAAGCATTTAATGAACCAGTTGAACTGTTGGTTATTCAGCTATTAATGCTCTGTTCGAGATGCAGCTCGAACCGCCTGAGTAGCTCGGACCGCCTAAGCTTTTTGGTATTCAAGAGTTCCTCGGAGAGTGTGATTATCTCGGAAGTGCTTGTTGTTTCCATGTAGATAGACACATGTCTTTGTTTGATTAATCCAAGTCAGCAGATTAAATTTGGTATCAACACACGTGGTATGCCGTTGGAAAGGTATTTCAGAGACCTTCAAAATTCCTTTGGACCACCCCCGATTTCGGGAGTTGAATTTGGGTCAAATGTGTCTTGGAACCGTTTGTCAGTCCGCTAGACGGGGAATCGTTCGGACGCAAATGGATCGTTCGTCCGCATAGTAAGTCCGAATTGCGCATGGGGTGTACCGTTAGAAAGGTTAGGAGATGTAATTCGACATTCCAAAGAGTTTGACCCGGTTTGGGGAGTTGACTTTGGTCAACCGGGACCGAGAAGCATTCGATGACCTCTCGAAGTCAAACGGATCGTTCGTCCTCATGGAAAGTCAGAATTACGCACGGGATGGACTGTTGGAAAGGGTTTTCAGTTCCCTTCAAAGATTCATTCAGCCTCAGTCGAGCTGAAGAGTTGACTTAGGTCAAACAGAGATCGGGAGCGTCCGGTGGCCTCTAGGTCAAGTTTCGGACGCAAACAGATCGTTCGTCCGCATGGTAAGTCAGAATTACGCACGGGACGGACCATTGGAAAGGGTATTCAGTGCCCTTCGAAGATTCATTTAATCTTGGTCAAGACGAAGAGTTTGACATTTAGGTCAAACTGAGCCGGGGAGTGCTCGATGGCTTTCAGGTCAGCACTAGGGACGCGACCAGGGTTTGCGGTGATGAGTGGAGGTACTAGGGACCTAAGGAGAGTTAGGGGGTAACAGAATGATGTGTCTACAGAGCCCCTCAACGGGTGAGTTTTTAACAAATGATATCCGTCGATTAGACACCGCATGATGCTTTCGAGAGAGTATGACCAATTTAGAGGATCGAGGCCGATTCTGAGGATCTAAGGAGGCGAGGATGACCGATTCATGGGGTCATGGTCGATTCTGAGGACCTAAGGAGCATGCTGGGGATGACCAAATTAGAGGGTTGAGGTCAATTCTGATGACCTAAGGAAGTGAGGATGATCGATTCAGACGGTCGAGGTCAATTTTGAGGACCTAAGGAAGCGAGGGTGACCAATTCAGAGGGTCGAGGTCAGTTCTGAGGACCTAAGGAAGCGAGGATGACCAATTCAGAGGGTCGAGGTCAATTTTGAGGACCTAAGGAAACGAGGGTGACCAATTCAGAGGGTCAAGGTCAGTTATGAAGACCTAAGGAAATGAGGATGACCAATTCAGAGGTTCAAGGTTAGTTCTGAGGACCTAAGAGTGGTGACGACCGAGGATCGAGGTTAATTCTGACCTAAATTAGGTGACGATCCAAGACCGGGGTCAATTCTGACCCAAGAGTGGTGACGACCAAGGACCGAGGTCAATTCTGACCTAACTTAGGTGACGATCCAAGACCGGGATCAATTCTAACCCAAGAGTGGTGACAACCGACGACCAAGGTCAATTCTAACCTAACTCAGGTGACGATCCAAGATCGGGGTCAATTCTGACCTAAGAGTGGTGACGATCGAGGACTGAGGTCAATTCTAACCTAACTTAGGTAACGATCTAAGACCCCCAAGAGTGGTGATAACTGAGGACCGAGGTCAATTCTGACCTAACTTAGGTGACGATCTAAGATCGGAGCCAATTCTGACCCAAGAGTGGTGACGGCCGAGGATCGAGGTTAATTCTGACCTAACTTAGGTAACGATCCAAGGCCGGGGTCAATTCTGATCCAATAGTGGTGATAACTGAGGACTAAGGTCAATTCTGACCTAACTTAGGTGACGATCCAAGATCGGGGTCAATTCTGACCCAATAGTGGTGACGACCGAGGACCGAGGCCAATTCTAACCTAACTTAGGTGACGATCCAGGATCGAGGTCAATTCTGACTAACTTAGGTGACGATCCAATACCAGGGTCAATTCTGACCCAATATTGGTGACGACCGAGGACCGATGTCAATTCTGACCTAACTTAGGTGAAGATCCAAGACAGGGGTCAATTCGGACCCAATAGTGGTGACGACCGAGGAATGAGGTCAATTCTGACCTAACTCAGGTGACGATCCAAGACCGAAGTCAATTATGACCCAAGAGTGATGACGACCGAGGACCGAGGTCAATTCTGACCTAGCTCAGATGATGATCCAAGACCGGGGTCAATTCTGACCCAATAGTGGTGACGACTGAGGATCGAGGTCAATTCTGACCTATCTCAGGTGACGATCCAAGACCGGGGTCAATTTTGACCCAATAGTGGTGACTACCGAGGACCGAGGTCAATTCTGACCTAGCTCAGGTGACGATCCAAGACCGGGGTCAATTCTGACCTAATAGTGGTGACGACCGAGGACCGAGGTCAATTCTGACCTAGCTCAGGCGACGATCTAAGACCGGGGTCAATTCTGACCCAATAGTGGTGATGACTGAGGACCGAGGTCAATTTTGACCCAATAGTGGTGACGATCGAGGACCGAGGTCAATTCTGACCTAGCTCAGGTGACGATCCAAGACCGGGGTCAATTCTGACCCAATAGTGGTGACGACCGAGGATCGAGGTCAATTTTGACCTAGCTCAGGTGACGAACCAAGATCGGGGTCAATTCTGACCCAATAGTGGTGACGACCGAGGAGCAAGGTCAATTCTGACCTAACTCAGGTGATGATCCAAGTCCGGTGTCAATTATGACCCAAGAGTGATGACGACCGAGGACCGAGGTTAATTCTGACCTAGCTCAGGTGACAATCCAAGACCAGGGTCAATTATGACCCAATAGTGGTGACGACCGAGGATCGAGGTCAATTCTGACCTAACTTAGGTGACGATCCAAGACCGGGGTCAATTCTGACCCAAGAGTGATTGCATTTCCTTGGAAAAAGAAAAGAGTTCCACTGGGGAATAGAATTGGATTTGAGGATCCGTTGGGGACAAGAATTGGGTTTGAGGTTCCGCTGGGGAATGATGAATGAGCTGGGGAAGATTTGGATCGTCCTTTGGGAGAGATCGCTTGGGGCGAGTGATTCTTCTGAAATCTGTTGGGAAAAATACCACGCGGTATTGTTTCGTACTGGGTAGCGGATGTCTGGGGAGGCTTTGTGTCTTTGATTTGAGCGCAGGAGATGATTGTTGGGGAGATAACCGGTTTGAGGTTGTAAACTCTGCTGAGGAGGTGATTAGGTGGTCTGGGCGCATTGCCCGAGAGGTCATTCACTTGGATTTTGAGGGTTTCGTTGGAAACAAAGAGGTTTCGCCTGAAGGAGTGCAAAATTTTCTTGATGAAAACGTTTGAAATCCCTCTTGGGATTTTTAGGAATTTTTCGGGTATTTTTCGAGGCTTTCTGGTATTTTCTGGGAATTTTTGTACCAAATTTTAAGGGGGGTGCCGACCGGCATAGACTGAGGGGTGCCATTCGACAGTGGCACGAACTTTTGGACTGCCTCGGGAAGGTGAGGAGTCAGTGCCGATCGGTATGGCTAGGGTCAGTACCGATCGGCATGGCGCTTGGCCTCCTATATAAAGGGGGCGAATCCCCTTCATTTTTCACAGCTTCTTGCATTCTCTCTTTTTGTGATTTTTCTCTGCGAATTGTTCTAACGTTCCGATCTTTAAGAAATGGCCACCTTTGTGAGCACCACTGTCCACCGGGAGTGGTTGACCATTGATGACTGGGAGAATGTGGATTGGAGGGATAGGGTGCCCCTTGATTTGGGGAATAAGAATTCCTTCGATGCATTCGAGCCAGTTGCGGATGAGCGGACCTTGCTACGGGAGACATCGCGTCATCGTTCTTCGAGAGTGATTCCCGGTGGTTATGTAAGTAACCTGACCTTTGGCATTCCTTTCTTTTTGGGTTATTTTTCCTTTTTTCTTGACCTTTGACTGAATTTTTCCTTTTGCCAGTCGAATATTTCTTTAAAGAACATGCGTGCCCGCGGGACAACGGGGCTTAAGGATGTTTGGGAGCATTTTCCACCCGTGGTGTGCTGGATGGTATCCTTAGCGGGTCTTGGGAGGTTGGCGGCTGCGCTGGATGAGACGCCTCGTTCGACAGCAGTTTTGTGTGCCTTGGGGAAGAGGTGGTGGGACACTACCCACACTTTTCATTTTGGCTTCGGGGAGATGATGGTGACTCCTATAGATGTGCAACAACTGCTGGGGCTGGATTGTGACAGGGAGCAGATAGAGGTGGATTGCTCCTTGCGGGTGAGGTCGGAGGCGGTGCATGCGGCACTTGGTGATGTGAGGAGGATAGTTTCTGGAGATTCTATCCGGCTGTCCTTGCTGAAGGATGTTTTGATGAGCAGGGTGGTTGATGTGGAGGACGGGCTGCAAGTGAGGCAGATGACCCGGTTATTCATCTTATTGGTGCTGGGAGGTTTCATGGTGGCATCGAGCGACGACGTCGTCCATTTGTGGTTCCTGCCGTACTTGAGGATGTTTTCGAACATCCCTTTCTATGATTGGGGGAGTCTGACCTTGGCGACCCTTTTCTCTTCCTTGGATGCATTCAGCCGGTGCTGCCGGCAGACTTTTACTGGAGCCACGTATCTCCTTGAGGTATTCTTGACTTTGCGCATTTTCATTTCATGCATTCGCATTTTCCTTATGCGTCTCTTTTTGCTTGTGCATTCAGACATGGTTCTATGAGGTGATTAGGTGCAACACCCCGCTGATTGCTCTGAAGGACAACACCGTTGGGGACTTCTGCCGATTGTATAGATGGCGTAAGGCCAACCGGAATTCGAAGGGATCTCTCTCCCTGGAGGCGGTGCGTCAGGTATTGAATGACCTGACCAGTGGTCGGGTAAGGTCCTTTCCTTTTCAGTCTTGGTTTTTACACCTTCTGATCTTGTATTGACTCAGGCCTACTTGGGGATTTTCAGGTGACCTTTTATCCTTGGGGGACAGCCATTCAGGATATGGGAATGACTGGGGTGAACGCGCAGATGAGGCATTTGTTGGCGCATGAGTTCGGCCATTCCTGGTATCTCGGGGAAAGGGTGCTTCATCAGATTGCTGAGGAGAAGGTGGTGGTGCCACCCGCGCAGCCTCCTACGTCTATGAGGCATGAGCGACAACTGTTGGAGGATGAGAGGATCGCGGTGATGATCGGTGAGTCCTATGAGTTGTACACTGATACGGCTGCGCCGTATGACTACATGGATTTTGTAACGAGCTGGTTGATGGCGCCCATCATACATGATGCCTTACTTTTCCCTCCTGCAGGTTCGAGTTGGGCGGTGGGATCTTCCCACAGTGGTGGTGGTCCGTCGGCACCTACGGCGGCGGCTGCACACTCCTTCGTACAACATCCGGCGTGCTGATGGAGGGATAGTGCCGATGCTGCATCGTCCTCTTGCGATGGATCTAGAGGAGCTGGGTTTGACAGAGGAGGTTCTTCGTCCTGCAGTAAACCTTTCGGTCCTTTTCCTCTTTTTGATTTCTTTTGCTTGATACTGATTCTGCCTTTTCCTTGCAGCATATCCGGGTGTCGACCACTTGGCTGAGAGACATTAAAGATTGGATATCATCGGCGACTACCCACATTCGGGATGCTGTCCCTGTTCCTTCTTGCTTGGTGCCGTTAGCCTCGTCTGGGGAAGACTCTGGCTCGGGTAGTGGGGGCGCGTCGTCTCGTCATAGGGGAAAGAGAGGGCGTCGCAGGGGTGGAAGCTCTTGAGAGAGAGAAAGAGAGAGAGAGAGAGAGAGAGAGATGGAATGTGGGTTCGGGCTGAGTCCCGTTATTTTTGGCTTTTTCTTTATTTCCTACAAAATGATGTAACACAGAAAACAGATATATGCAATGCAATGTAGTTTTTTATTTTCTTTTTATTAATGATGAATGAATGGATGCATATGCGCTTTTTACCTTGCTGCTGAGACCTTTTTTTGAATTTTTCGAAGGAAAGTTTCAATTAAAAAAGGAAATCCTATAAGGAGAAAACAGGATTCTTGAAATTCTTTTGAGAATATCAATTTATTTTCATTGGGTTTTCTGATTTGACAAAAGAGGAAAGGAGGAAATTTCCAAAAATGGGGGGGGGGGGGGGGGGGGGTTGCCGATAGACAAGCACCCTGACCTGCCTATCGACAGTTCAGTCCAGTCCCATCAATTGAAAGCTTTGATTGGTACCCTCTTCAGCCTTTAGTACCTTGTGGGGTAGGATTCCTTCCAATTTTTGCAGGGATTATGTCTTTTGTGAGAGTTCTCAAGTATAAAAAAGGGGGTATGGGTGGAGTGTTTTCATCACACCTTTGCATCCTCATCTACTTGCCCACTATTTCCTTACCCTACAAGATGGCTCTCCCTGGTAGCACCGAGTTCGTCAACTACCTTGAAGCCTTGGAAGCTATGGGCTCTTATAATGTAGACTATGATGCTTTCAACATGCGCCGACTTGTGGCGTAATTGACCTATTGAGTGGAATATGCTGAGAGAGGCGGTGCAATTCTAGTACCCCGAAGACCATGTATTCCGCTTTGGGTTGGAAGAAGTTTGTCCTACCTACGAGGAATTTTCCTCCATATTAGGTGTGAATCCCAGTGTTACCGCGGCTTTACCCAAATTTTCCCGCTCTCATAGGGATTTATTGGCCGGGCTTCTTCATATCTCGCCTTCGACGGCTAGATCGTTAGTTGCTAGAGGAATGATCTCCCTCCCGACGGTGTTGCAGTCCGTGCATTTGCGGGAAGTAGGTGATGCTGGCTATGCTGGAGCCATTGTTCTGGGCCTGGTTTCAAAATTGCTGTTGGTGACGGGGGAGGTGCGAGTGGACCCACAACTTGCAACCATTACTTCATGGATGTCATACTGTCATAATCCTGCAGCGGTGATATTGGCGGAGACTCTAAATGGTTGTTCTGACCTTTTGAGGGGTAGCCCTGTGATGCTGTTCATGTGGTTTTCTGAAAGATTCCACTTGTCGACTCCTCTAGAATATCCTTTGTCGGCTGTACCCAACTTCTTTTCACGCTACTTCATCGGAGTTGTCCTGTATGTTGAGAACTGGGAGAATTAGTTTGTGGAGTATGGGGCTCGTGGGGTGTATTGGTCAGTGCCTTGGTGGGGACAGTTGCAGCCAGTCTTGGAGCTAGGAGAGTATTCATATGTGCGGATGTTTGGTCTCAGAGAAACCTCTTTTTATTTCCCTTGGCGGATTTTGCGCCAATTTGGCTGGGCGCAGGTCGTGCCCCCTTGGACCTCATATTTCTTTCCGGTAGAAGATTTGACTGAGCGCTTGCGTCTGTTGCTTGGATCTTTGTGGGAGAATCGGCGTCCGTCGACCCGTCCCTCTCAGTCTGTCGGGAAGGTTTGGCATGTCCCCAAAGATTATATGAAGCGGTTGTGGAGGAAAGTGGTCAGCAAGATGTTGGCAGTGGAGACTGGTCAAAGGTGTTTTATTTTATCTGGCTCCATGGAAGGGGGTGTTGTGGTCTTCTCGAAGATGGTTAAGGCTCATCGATCCATGGAATGTTTGCGACACTCTATTCAGGCAGGGGAAATTTGGGGTCCTCAAGATGTAGATGATGAGGGTGCAGGCTCTTCTGGTAGCTGTGGGTAGGACTCCTGGGGAGATTATTTTGTGTAACAGATGTGGGGATTTTATTCGGCTTTTATGGTAATGGGGAAGGGAGTTATCCATTCATTTTTCTTATGTAATCCGTACTATAATTTCTTATTAATGAAATAAACAAGTTTCTGATCATCTAGCTGTGCCTTTCAATGAATTTTGTATTTTGAATTATCTATACCGATCGCTAAGGCATACATAATCCTTTTGTTCAAGTAGATGTTTAGAATGAACTGTCGTTCTCGGAGATAAGATAAGAATATATTTTTGTGAAAAAGAAGGGGCCGTACTCATGTAGGATATATGATCTGCCTACGTACCTCTGGGGTTTTTGAAAAGTTTTTTGTTTAAAAGTGTTTTTTTGTAGAGGATCAGGCCCACGTAGTTCTGGGTAGAGGGAAATGAAGAGTTTTTTTTAGCATAGAAGGGGGATGAGAAGAGTCGTAGAGCGCCGAGATTTCAGACTAGGGGTAGAATTTCTTGAGACGGTTCAGATTGACTGGACGAGCCATATCTTCCCCATCCAGGTCAGTGTGCATGGCGGCACCGCCAGATAAGATCTTCTTCACAATGTTAGGGTCGCTCCAATTGGTCTTGAATTTTCCTCTAGGGTCTCAGATGGGTTCGATTATCTCTTTGAGGGCTAAATCCCCCTCTCGGACACCGTGGTCCTTGATTATCTTATTGAATGATCGCGCTATTCGGCGATGGTACCCTTGTATGTGGTATAGATCCTTCAATCTCCTTTCTTCCTGGAGGGTCAGCTGGTCAAGAAGGCCTTGGCACCAGTCTTCTTCACTAACCTTGCTTTCGAGCATGACGCGTAGAGAGGGTATCTCCAGCTCCACAGGTAGGATTGCTTCCATACCGTAGACCAGGGAGTAAGGGGTAGCCCCAGTAGAGGTTCGAATTGAGGTTCGATAGCCCCAGAGGGCGTACGGGATCCGGTCGGCCCAATCCCTACAACTTTCGGTCATCTTGCTGATGATGGCTTTGAGGTTTTTGTTGGCGGCTTCAACTCCACCATTGGTCTGAGGTCGGTAGGGAGAAGATTTGTGTCTCTAAATCCCATACTCGTTGACAACTTCCATGACTTTTGCCTCAAAGTGTAACCCGTTATCTGACACTAGCTCGTGCGGGACCCCATATCGATAAATGATATTTTTCTTGATGAATTTGGCCACCTTATTGGCATTTAATACTGCATATGACTCAGCTTCCACCCATTTGGTGAAGTAATCGATGGCGACCAGGATGAACTCATGCCCATTTGACACCTTTGGCGTAACCTTCCTTATGATATCGATACCCTAGGTGGAGAACGGCTAGGGAGAAGTCATGTTATATAATTCTCGGCGGAGGTAGATGTTGGAGATTGGAGAACTGTTAGCATTTAGGGCATCTCCGAACATAGGCCGTGCAATCCTGGGCCATGGTGGTCCAGTAGTAGCCCTGTCGGATGATCTTCTTGGCAAGTATGTGACCGTTCATATGGGGCCCGCATTCCCCACTGTGGCTTTTCTACATTATCTTTTTCAATGTCTTCCCTGCGATATAGTGCAAATGAGTTCCATCGAAATTCCTCTTGAGTAGTTCTTTATGACAGATGATGTACTAGGCGGCCAGTCTTCGGAGGGTAGCTCGGTCGTTCTTGTTGGAACCCTTGGGATACCTACCATACCTAAGAAGGCACCAAACATCATAGTACCAGTAGTTGACTAGCTCAGAATCTTCTGTGGTGACGAGCTCAATGTGGTAGCAATGGGTTGGTTTGTCTTGCTTTTGAACTAGGAAGGGGGTCATTGTTATTCCCTCGGGCAGGTCGACCATAGAGTCCAAGTAGCGAGAGCATCTGCTAGGTTATTCTTTGCTCGGGGTAGGTAATGGAAGGTGATATCTCGGAATTGGGAGGCTAACTCTTCTAATTGGGCATGAAAGGGTTGGAGCTTTTCTTCCTTGACTTTCCACTTTCTGAGCACTTGACCGATGATGAGGGCAGAATCCCCAAATACATCAAGGTATTGAATACTTTTCTTGAGAGCGACCTTGAGGCCCACTGTGCATGCTTCGTATTCTGCCATGTTGTTGGTGCAAGGGAAATCCAATTTATGGCGATAGGAGTGTGGGAGTCATCTGGGGCGACCAAAAGTATCCCAATGCCATATCCCTTTTTGTTGACAGTGCTAT
Source organism: Sambucus nigra (assembly GCA_949130495.1). Classification (NCBI taxonomy): domain Eukaryota; kingdom Viridiplantae; phylum Streptophyta; class Magnoliopsida; order Dipsacales; family Adoxaceae; genus Sambucus; species Sambucus nigra. The sequence continues at coordinate 115,343,361 of OX422213.1, forward strand.
CGAAGAACATTTTCCATCGGAGGCAGTCTTGAGTGGTGAAGAGGACATTTTCATCTGCGAATTCGAAGATCCAGACATCTGTTTCTTTTAAAAGGTAGTCAGCGAGGTAGTCAGAGATGGCTCTTCCTTTAACGGCTTTCTGTGTGACGTACACAATATCGAACTCGACTAGGAGCATCAACCATCGGGCCATTCGGTTGGATAAGGCAGGTTTCTCAAGCAGGTATTTGATGGGATCCATTTGGGACACAATCTTGATGGGTAAGGCGAGCATGTAGTGTCGTAACTTTTGGGTGACCCAGACAAGCATGACACATGCTTTTTCCAAAGCAATGTAGTTGACCTCGTACCCGGCCAATTTGCGACTGGCATAATAGATGGCTCTTTCCTTACGGGAGTCCTCAAGGTATTGGGCTAGCAAAGCCCCAGCTGCAGTGTCGGTTATGGTTAGGTATTGGAGCAAAGGGAGACTAGGCTGTGGTGGCATGAGTACCGGAGGTTGGGTTAGATATTGCTTGATTCGGTTAAAAGCTTCTTGGTAGGCCTCATTCCAAACCTTGGTTGAATCCTTTCGGAGGAGCTTGAAGATAGGTTCGCAGGTGGAGGTTAGGTGGCTGATGAACCGGTTGATATATTATAATTTCCCAAGAAAACCTCGGACTTCTTTATCTGTTCGGGGTGGTGGCATCTCAAGTATGGCTTTCAGCTTGGCTCGATCTGCTTCTATCCCCTTCTCACTAACCATGAATCCTAAGAGTTTTCCCTTTGTAACGCCGAAGACACACTTCTATGGATTGAGTCGCATCTGATACTGCCGCAGTCTTTTGAAGAACTTTCGGAGAGCAGGAGCATGACCTTCTCTAGTTTTGGACTTGATAATCATATCGTCCACATAAACCTCAACCTCTTTATGAATCAGATCATGCAGGATAGTTGTAGCGTCCCTCTGGTAGGTAGCCCCAGAATTCTTGAGACCGAATGGCATAACGGTGTAGCAAAAGGTCCCCCATGGGGTGATGAATACGGTTTTCTCTTAGTGGTTAGGGTGCATCTTGATTTGGTTGTATCCGGCAAACCCGTCGACGAATGACTTGAGAGCATGACTAGCCGTGTTGTCCATGATCATGTCGATGTTGGGTAGCTGATAATCATCCTTCGTAGAAGCTTTGTTTAAATCTCGGTAATCCACACACATTCGAACCTCTCCTCCTGATTTTGGTACAGGTATAATGTTGGATAGCCACGTGGGATATTCGATTACTCGAATGAAACCCACGTTCAACTGTTTGACCACCTCTTCTTTGACCTTGAGCGACCATTCGGTACGGAGCTTTTTCAACTTTTGTTTAATTGGCTTGTAATCTGGGAGAGTGGGGATCTCATGCTGAGCTATTTCAGGACCAATACCGGGCATATCGTCGTAGGACCATGCGAAGACATTCACGAACTCCTTTAGCAATTCCTCGAGTTGTACGCGCTCATGCTCGTTAAGGGTGGCTCTTATCCTAATCTCCCGCAGTTGGCTACTAGAACCGAGATTAATAACAACAGTCTCTTCTTTATTAACTTAAACGCGGTTATGTTATTTGTTATTAACCTTATTTAAATCAGTTAAGAATTGTTCATTTGCAAAATCATCATCATCAAAAGTTTGATTAGAATTTAAACAATTAATGTAAGGCACAACAAGATACTCAAAATTTTTGTTTATTTCATTGATAGGAAAAACAACATTGAGAACCTCATCAAAAGAGGTCTCGATTACATTTGAGCCAGGATAGACAACAGAAGAAGAAATAGGGTAAACATTGGGGTTAAGTGGGATTTCAACAGGTAGAGCTGGTGTATCATGCCAGTTAAGGAGAGGTGTATCGGTAACTTTGATCAGATGGGAGGGGTCCAGTGATGTAGTGCCTGAATGAACCATGCAGAGTGCCATCCCTAGTGTCTGCAAGTTGAAAGAATCTTTGGAGTCACTTTCCTCAGTTTTTTCGGTATCTTTGATGAGTGGTGACACCTGGTGTTGGAAACTTTCGGCCCATGGGTAGCTATCTTGGAAAAAGATCTGTATTCCAGGTTTCATCTTCTTGTCTGTATGGTCGTACCACGGTTCTAGAAAGTCGTAAAAGGGGAAATCCTCGCCCTCTTTGATAAATCATCCATTTAAGGAGCCTCCCGAGATAGTTCGAACGCAATCTAACCCTCTCTTTGATCGAGCCTGGCGAATCATTCTGAGCTATGGTTCTGATGGTTGATACCCCAAGATGCAAGGAGGGAAAGCTTTCTTCAGTTCGATGGGATCAAGTATCCCTTGTTTCCTTTGCCCTAGCCCCAGTCCGGGCATGAAGTGCATATTTCTGAACATCTGAATCACATTGACTTTTCCATGAGGGTCGTATTCTGGACAAACCCTTTCTTTGAAACTGTCCCCTGCCGGGAGTAGAGATGCCTCAACTCTGAATCCTGATAGGAGCATATCATTTAACCCATGCTGTATCTCGAGAATTGGACTGCTCGTGCTTACACCCTCGACATTGTCGTCATCACCCAAGATGGTGATGACTCACCCATCGGGGAAGATCTTCAATTTCTGATGGAATGAGGAAGAAACACCCTTTATACTGTGGAGCTAGGGTCGTCCGAGCAACAGGTTGAAATAAGCCGGGATATCAATGACTTGGAATTCGACGACAGGGTTTATAGGTCCAACCCATATTGCAAGTTTTATGGATTCTATCACCTCCCGACGGGTATTATCGTAGGCACGCACGGCAGCGGAGGTTGGAGCGAAGTCACTTTCTTTTAGGCCTAAACATTTGAAGGTTCTCAGTGGGTAGAAATTCAAAGCGGATCCGTTATCAACTAGAGAAAGCGGTACAACCTTCCCCATAACTTCGATGGAGATATTGAGTGCATGATTGTGATTCGGCCCAAATATGGGGATTTCCTCTTCAGAAAATGATAGCATTCGGGTGGAGGTCAAGGATCCGACCAAATTTACCGCTTCTTCTGGTGTGGTAGAAGGAGGAACTATGGGTCCTGTGAGCAACTTGATTAAAGCATTTCTGTGCAGTTGGGAAGACATGAAAAGCCCCCATAGAGTGATGTTAGCTTGAGTTTTCTTCATTTGATCGAGGATCTTGCTCTCCTCGATGGTCATTTCTTGCATAGGAAGGCTTTCAATGCCCTTCCCCTTGTCATTTGCTGGTAGCGAGCTTGGAACTTGGTAATGTCTCCCAGATCTGGTCATGTGATTTACTGAAGAAGGGAAAAATTTAAATCCGATTTCCTCGTCAATCTCAGGATGTTCTGCCGCCCTGTCTATTTCTCCAAGGAGTTATTCAAATGATATCATCCCACATATGTCGGCTACTGGGCCAGTTCTTCCTGAAGCTTGTTCTTTATTTGAATCTTTGAATTCTTCCCCCCATCCGGTGGCAACAATTCTGTTTTCCCCTGTGAAGTCAATGCATTCCACAACTTTAATGGCCTCCTCATATAGGTCTTCCCATTCTGTGGGGATGTGTAAGGGTGAAGGGACCAGGTGCCCTTGTAGCTTCAAAGCACCAAATAACTCGGTGATACTGCAAATGTTATTGGTTTGCCTGAATGCTTTCGCCATAATCTGGAAAACATCATCTAAGCTGACTTCGTCGGTTGGTACCACTCACCTATCTGATTCTCGAGCCCATTTTTGTGCTTCTAAAAATAGCGCACTGAACCTCTGGCAATCTATATTCATCTATGAGGGCAATTTCAGCCCGAACTCTAGGAGTTGATTTAAGACTTCTGACAATTTCATTCTTCCATTTCTGGAACGGGTCCGGACAGTGATGCATACTCTGGTAAGGAGTGACAGTGCCTGATCAGCGGGGTTAGTAGGGTGTAGGAGGAAATATGGACAAATTTGAAGAGGTTTAGGATAGTGTAGGGGTGTGATTTGAGTTGATGGATCGAAATTCGGATTTTCTTCCAAGAAGATGACATTGGTGTGATTTGGGAGTGGGTTGTGAGTAGTGTTTGTCTTAGGATTGGCTGGTGGGGCGATAATACCCCGATCAATGAGATCTTGGATTATGTTTCGAAGGTGGAAGCATTGGTCGGTGGTATGGCCAGCAGTTTGGTGAAAGGCGCAATGAGCATCGGTCTTGAAGTTTCTGGGAAGTGGATTGGGCAATGGACGGGGATCCAAGGGTTTTATAAGGTTTTGGCTTAACATGGCTTGGTAGACTTTGGAGAGGGGAGCATGAAGATTAGTGTATTCCCTTCGGACGGGGGTAGGGCGACTTTTCGGTGCCCATGACGTGGTTGGCTGAGAGATGTTATTGATGGTTGAGACTGTAGCATCGGCAGGCTTGTCATACTTTCTAGGGGTGAACTGTCCGGACACCTTCTTCGGTTCAACTTCTGTTTTGGCAAGACTTTCCTCAATTTCTACTCCTGCTTCTCTGAGAGCTCGAAAGTGGGGGTAGTACTGTCCTCCCATGGTTGCTCGGACATGGGGCAAGAAATTCTTCTTCACTATGTTGACTTGTTCTTCCTCAGATGGCCGATTGGTCATGGTAGCTGCTTTTTCCCTCCATCGGGCTATGAAGTTACTGACTGATTCTCCAGAGTTTTGTTTGAGCAGCTCTAAATCACGGTGGGTGACCTCGAGCTCCTCGTTGTATTTGTACTGCGATATGAATTCTCGGCCTACATCCTCCCAGCTACGGATTCTGGATTCCTCGAGAGATAAAAACCATCGGAGGGCGCTATCCTTCAAAGTTTGTTAAAACAGTTGGGCCATTACTTCTTCGAAAGCCCCTAGGAGTGTCATGGAACGGTGATAACTGCGAAGATGGACAATCGGGGGTCCACTCCCCCCAAATTTCTCGATATTTGGCATCTTTAACTTCTCGGGGTACTTTGCTTTAGGATAAGGAGACATATGGGTGTAGTCCATGTAATTTCCAGAGATTCGGACTTGGTTGAACCTCTTAGTGAGCATCTTACGATCTTCTTTGACTTTTTTCAACTCCTCCTCTTTTGGATCAATGACCATAGGCAGGTTAGCCACAGGCTGGGCAGTGTTTGGTATCGGAAGCTGGGCAGGAGGCGACCCATTGGCAAGAGGGTCACGTAGAGCGTGCTGATATTATTTTGGGACCCAGATAGGATCGGGTGGACCCATAGCACGAGGGAACAGGGCCTCGGACTCTTTAGGAATAGGAACTTGATTTCGTTGTATTTCTCAGACCTCAGCTTGGAGGTTGTCAATCTTGGCCACGAGCTGAGCTAGGACTGTCAACAAATCCGGTTGTATAACTGGCGCTTGATCTGCATTCTCCATGGAGGATGGATGGATTCCGGACTCGAAAGAAGTAGTAGAGGAACGGATGAAACTCCGGAGTGATTTGACTGAAGACCGAAGCCAATAAGGAGCCATGCCAAGGGCGTGCGATCGACCTGAGAAGGTGTAGGATGAGATTTATTTTTGAGAAAAAGGGAAGAAGCTACTTTTGGATGTTTGATAAAAAGGGAAAAATGTTTTTAGATTTTTGATAAATAAAGGAGAAATGTTTTTGGATTTCTTAATAAAGAAGGGAGAAATGTTTTTGGAGACAGAACTCAACATGATTATTATTATTATTATGTTCTCACTTGTATTTAATTCTCCTAAATGCAATGCCGAACGGGACCCGAGCCTGGAAAAGTGGAGGTCTTAATATATGCAAAGATATGTTTGGACTTGTAACCAGGCTCGCGGACAGGGTCTCATTTTAAAAAATGCGCGAAAATTTGGGCGGCAAGCCGACCCTAAATTTCGGCAGAGTTTCGGGTTGAAACCGGCAATCTAAAGTGCGTGTCCTAGGTTTGACACCTATATGCGGGTATGCAGTTGGTTGGGTGAATCGGCATGGGTTCCCCCCTTTGGCGTGACTTCCACGATATACGTCTTGCTCTTGCGGGCATCGGCACGTGTGGACAGGCCATTTGATATACCTGAGTGTACATGAATTGCATTACCATATACCTCGTGGGGATGGTACGTGTGAGAGAGAATTTGATATACTCGGCGTACGTGAATGAATTCCCTACGATATACCTCCCATCATGACTTCGGTCAGGCGGTACGATGCGGGGGAACCGTTCGTTATACGTCGAAGGTACTCGGCCAATGGAAGGTGTGAGTCATATCGCTTAGGCTAACTGTGACCTGTCGGACCAGCGCCCATCACGAAGTGACCCTCTAGTTACTGGGTAAAATTTGGTAAATAGCAATGCTTTTTGGTGATATCGTGTGAATCATGCATGATTCTCTTATTAGTATCTTATGATGAGAATGCCTTTCTTGATTATGCCAAACCGAGAACAAAGTACAAGTACCCCAAAAGGTACACCAAGTATGGATGGGTGATGCGTGCAACATGGGGATATACATGTGATCCTAGGTGCACGTGGTGTGAAATGTACATGGAGAATTTTCTACAAGTGTGTGAATATTAGCATAAGCATGGGATACACATGTGAGAAAGGGGGATAGGCAGATATGGCGGGGGGGGGGGGGGGGAACATAAACAAATATAGCATCCATGTAAATAGAGTCAAGCCCTCAAAATATAATAAATAAAGTCCCCACCAGAGTCGCCACTGTGGCCATCCCCGATCCCCACTACGGAAGGGAAAAAGGAAGGATCCTTCGGGTCCCGCACATCCCCTCTCGGGAGAGCGCTTCGGCCGGTGTCGATTTCTGAGGTGTAAAAATGTAGAGAGATTTAGACTCGCCAGTCTATTTTACTCAAAACAGAAAAAAGAAAAAGGGGAAGCCACCCCGAAGGATGGCATCCAAAGACATACTGGTGCATGCGAAACCAAAATGATTCGAGAAGGGTTCGGAGGCTTAGTTACGAAATGGGAAGGTGTTAGGCACCCATTCCTCCCTTTCAGTCTCTCATGAATATTTGCTATTTTCCCTTATGTTTCCCCCCCGTGATATGTGTGCATGTGTATATATAGAACGGAGGTAGGAATCCTAGACTTGTATCATGGAAAAGATAAAGCGAGTCATCCGTAGGAATGCGAGATTAATGTAGAAAATAAGATTTGCGTGATTACCCTTGCGTTGATCGTCCTAAGGGAACGATAACGCGTGTGGAATAATACGCCACTAAGAACGAATATATAGAATATGATATAAAATGAGATAAAGAGAAGATATAAAATAAGAGAAAAAGTGAGAAAAGGACTCGAGTCTCGGGTTTTACCCCGAGATGCCTACGTAACCTATAAAGGCATCAAAGTCCACGTAGTTCTCATACAAAACGAGGGGTGGGGTTTAACACATAAATCCAAATGGAGAAATCTCTTATTTGTAAGTGTGTGTGTGTGTGTGTAGAAAAAAGTTGTGAGAAAAGTGTGGAAAAAGTGTGAGAATCCCTATTTGGAATTTATGAGCAAACCCTCTTTTTCTTATTTTTTGGGTTTTATTTATATGAAAATAGGAGATGTGCAATAATACTAGATAAAAAGTATGTTAGGATATGTGAAATAAGATAATAAAAGTGCTTTAAGTAATAAAACAAGTTGTTGTAACTTTAAGAAGATTTGAAGAGAAAGGTGAGAAAGATGAACCTTCTTGGAGACTTTGAGCTTGATCTTGAATGTTGAAAAGTAGCCTTTGCACTTGGATGATGATGGATAATGGTTAATTCAATAAGTTTGATGAAAGGGATGATGAAAAGTGGAAGTGAAAAAGGGATTTGGAAGTTGAAATCACGCTGCCTTCGAGAGAGGTTTTTGGGGTTCACTGAGAGTGATTTTCTTCTGATCTGAGCTCCCTTTGCAAATGAGGCCAAGGCCTCATTTTATAGGCCCAGGGGTCTGCCGATCGGCATTTCCATGGCACTACCTATCGGCAGGTGCCGATAGGCAGGGTCTGGGACCTGCCATTTGGTAGTGCGCTTCGGGCTTTTTTGGAAAATTGGTCGCCGAGGGCAAACTGTTGGTCAGAATCATGCACGGGGTATACTGTTGGAAAGGTATTTTAGATACCTTTGAAAGTCCTTTGGACCGCCCCCGAGTTCGGGAGTTGAGTTTAGGTCAAATGTGGCTTGGAAGCGTTTGTCAGTCCGCTGGGCGGGGAATCGTTCGGACGCAAATGGATCGTTCGTCCGTATGGTAAGTCCGAATTGCGTATGGGGTGGACCGTTAGAAAGGTTAGGAGATGTACTTTGACATTCCAAAGAGTTTGACCCGGTTCGGGGAGTTGACTTTGGTCAACCAGGCCCGAGAATAATTCGATGACCTCTCAGAGTCAAACGGATCGTTCGTCCGCATGGAAAGTCGAAATTGCGCATGGGATGGACTGTTGGAAAGGGTTTTCAGTTCCCTTCGAAGATTCATTCAGCCTCGGTCTAGCTGAAGAGTTGACTTAGGTCAAACAGAGCCCGGGAGCGCCCGGTGGCCTCTAGGTCAGGTTTCGGATGCAAACGGATCGTTCGTCAGCATGGTAAGTCAGAATCGCGCACGGGACGGACCGTTGGAAAGGGTATTTAGTGCTCGTCGAAGATTCATTCAGTCTCGATCGAGATGAAGAGTTTGACTTTTGGGTCAAACTGAGCCGAGGAGTGCCCGATGGCTTTCAAGTCAGTACTCGGGACGTGATCAGGGTTTGTGGTGATGAGTGGAGGTACTAGGGACCTAAGGAGAGTTAGGGGTAACAGAATGAGGTGTCTACACATACTATATGTCTCAGGAAAAAAAAATCAAAACTTCAAATTAATAGCATAAAAATGATGAAGGGGTCACTGTTAGCGACCAAAGAAACATTGTGGAGGTGCTTGTTAAACACTTTGAAGAGTTCCTCACCATGGTAATATTCCGCCAGATTATAATATTTGAGATGTCATTCCAAAAATTATTTCTCAAGAGGACAGTGATATTCTTTCACAATTCCTGGATCTAGAATAAATAAAAATCACTATTTTGGGGATGGATAAACATAGTGCAGCTAGCCCGGATGGTTTCAATGGATGGTTTTTCCAACACTGTTGGGATATCATTATAACTGACCTTTATAAAGCTAATGTTTCTTTTTTTGTAGGTAATTCTCTCTCTAGAAGCTGGACCTCTACAAATGTGATTCTTATATCCAAAATCGCAAAACCCAATTTTTGTTACGATTACAAGCCTATTAGTTTATGTAATTTTTGTAATAAAATTATTACAAAAATCATGAACAATAGGGTTGGACAGTTTCTTCCAAAATTTATTTCAAATTCTCAAGTAGGTTTTGTCAAAGGCCAAAATATTACGGATAACATTTTGATGGCTCAAGAACTTATGTCCAATTTTAACAACAGAGTTTGTGGATCCAATGTTCTAATCAAATTGGACATGTCAAAGGCGTATGATAGAGTATCTTAGCTTTGTATTATCAAAGTTCTTCATGCTTTTGGATTTTCTAAATTTTGGATTGATTTAGTCTGTCGTGCCATCTCTAACTGTTGGTATTCTATATGTGTAAATGACAAAGCATGTGGTTTTTTCAAATCTAATTGTGCCGTCCATCAAGGCGATACTCTCTCGCCAAGTCTTTTCTTAATTATCACTAAAATTCTATCAAGGGGCTTGCATAATCTTATGATCCAAGGTCGAGTAAAAAAATTCTCAATACCTCTAGGTTGTGATCTCATTTCTTCACTCTTTTTTTTCGATGACTGTCTCATCTTTTCAAATGGTGATAAAAGAAGTCTTGCATGTTTTTTTTGCGTCATTATGAGTATACAGCAGGCCAACTTGTCAAAAGCTCTAAATCATCCTTTTCCTGTCCAGCTATTACTCCCACTGTTAGGCGCAATATCATCAAGTCAACAACAAATTTTGTAGAGCAGAAACTGCCTCTGAAATATTTAGGAGTCCCATTATTTACTGGTAGAAAATCAGCACGTCTGTTTGGGACATTGGAGTCTGCATTGACGCATAAGGTCTCAAAATGGTCGGGGAAGCTTCTGTCACACTCAAGGAGACTTATGCTGCTTCGTTCAACCCTACAGTCCATGACCTTCCATATTTTTTGCATCTCCAATCAGTGTTATCCAGAAATTAGAAAGGAATTTTGCTTCATTTATATGGGGTGACCAGGGAGATCAGGTGGAATCAAATGTGTCTTCCGTATGCAGAAGGTGGCATGGGTGTCAAAGGTTTATCTGATATAATAAAAGATTATTCTTGCAAACTTTGGGATTTTTTTCATAAAGGAGGAAATGTTTGGTCTCATTATTTACATAAGAGATATAAATAAACAGCTGTAACTGAGTTCCATAGATCTCCTTTTTTTTTTCTAGTCCAACTTGGTGTAGAATGCAAAAAGTGTGGGACTTATATCATGATAATGTGGAAATCGATAACTCGGTCTTTTGGAAATGCAATTCGGATGGGTTGTTCACCATAAAATCTGCATGGGAATTGGCTCGTAATAGAAATTGCAATCTTTTCTCCTTCTTAGTGATTTGGAATCATAGAATTATTCCTAAGGTCTCTTTCTTCATGTGGCGTTTTCTTCTCCATGATTTACCTTTGGATCCTTGTTTGAAGAACCTCCATATTTTTTTAGCCTCAAGATGCAGATGTTGCACCAATCCAGTAGAGGACGATTTTGATCACTTATTTGGCTCTAGTCAACTTTCTCTTGACGTTTTGAACCATTTCTCGGGTCTTATGGGGTATAAATTTATTTTTTCCTCTCTGAAAATATTTCTCATGTCTTGTTGGTTAAAATCAAGAGGAAAAAATATAAAATCTTTACTTTCAATTATTCGTCCTTGCTACATTTGTTGGAGGATTTGGTTCTCTCGAAATAAAAAGGAATTTGAAGGTGAGGTTATGAAAGCTTCAAAGATTATAGACATGGTCCATGAAGATGTGAGAATCTCTTTTCAAGCTATGCCCTACAAAGGTTTAAAATCCATATATTTATTTCGCTTCATCTCAGATTTTTCTATCTCATGATTTGTAAGCCACCAATGAAGGGCTCTACTTCACTTTTCTTTTAATAAAGTCTTTCCTTTTTTAAAAAATAAATTACGTGAGTTATTATCATAAAATTATAGACTTGTTAAATGAATAATTAGATCCTTGTCCACTGACTTTAATATTGAGTATAGTTTAAAAAATTTCAAAACAACATAACTCCTAGTATGGATAATTTTTTCACCGATTGACATGTAATGAATATTTTTTTATTGATTGAAATTTATTGTGTTTTGGGGAAAATAATGATTATTTTTATACTCGAAAATAGAAATGAGGTTTAATTTTAAAAAAAATATTTAACTTTAAATATGGAAAGTGTTGATTTTACCATCCACATTTTAATGTGTATGTGTTATTGTATGGGTGTTGTTATATAAGGGTAATATAATAATGTGAAGGACATTTGTGTGCATGTTTAATTTAGGAGTGTGAATGTTAGCTATTCAATGCACCCGATAAGGAGTTTGTATTATTATTATTTTGCTCTTTGTTTGGCCACCATTTGGTTTAAAATTAAACAACTAACTAAAAGTTTGTGGTTATTTAACTTTTACTTCTTATTATGAGAGAAACTTTGTGCTATTAATATTTTGTTGGCATACGAATACAAAATTGGATAAGAAAAGAAAAGTTAAACAATATATAAAACCTTAACCCTTTTATCTAATCGGGTGGAACTATTAAGATGATAAGGTGTTACATTATTTCTATTTTGATGAGTCATGAATATTGTATTTAAAATCCATTATATTTACACATTCTAGCATTCATTGATGATACAAAATATCACTTTAACATATGTTCAACTCAATTTCTAGATTTGTATAACAATGGTGGAGTAATGCATCAACATAGTAAGTTTATATAAAGTAGAAGAGATGAGAAAAAATAAGAAGACACATATTCAAGTTGTTCGACCTTAGCATATGTCCACCATTCAAAATGGGAAATGTTTCCATTATAGACAAGGGCTAAAAGCCATTAGAGTTTAGTACAAGCTCTCACTTTCTATTTATCCAAGTTTAACATAACAGTAGGGTTAGTTGATGAACGGTCCTTTGAAAGGATGACAACGAATTTTTTTATAGTGTTGAGGGTGCGCAATACTACCCCTAGCATGCAGTCTATGTGCACAAGGTAGAATGTGACAATTGTACAGTGCAATATGCAATTTACGATGAGCATATATTCCCTTCACGTGGGAGTTGATAAATCGCAACACACTTAGAGCAACCCTTACGGGTATGCTAAACTGCTATATATGCGGTATATACGTGTGTTATGGGTAGGGCATTAGTGCAAATATAAACATTGCTAAGGCAAAAAATAACAAAGATAGAATTGAACTAGTTAGTTTTTTGTGCGTCCCACTGTCTAAACGGAACATCATGTTCCGCGCAAGAAATAAAAAAAAAAGGGTAAAGTGGAACATCATGTTCCGCGGAAGCTTATAAGCTTTCTCCATATTTCAATTTTCACCCCCAAATTATTCCAACAGCTTTATCCCAAATTATTCAAACAACTTTATTTAAACCGCTCTATTTATTCAACGGCTATTTTTTTTTTTTATAAATACGAGGTTTAAACCCTTTCTAGTATCTTCATTTCCATTTATATTTTCATTTCCATTTAGAATTTTATTCAAAGCACTCTCTACTATCTAGTATCTTCATTTAAATTATTATCAAATATTTTTTTTATAGCTACAATATATATTAATTTTTTTACCAAAAATAGTTTTGAAAATTTAATATTTGCATTAATATATTTTGTGATTATTTTACAATGGTTCGAGGTCAAAATATGTCTCAACACGATGATGAAGTATTATGCACCGCTTATGTAAATCAAACAAATGATGGTTTACGAGGAACTAATCGACCTAGCACATTATTTTGGGATGCGATCGCATCTGAATATAATACAACGACGGGTATCACAGAACGTCGCACGGGAGCCAGCCTACAAACCCGGTACAGAAAATTTCGAGACACGTAATGTTATGTGTTTCTAAATTGAAAGATGCATCGATGACAAATCGTGGTAGTGGGACTGTTAACACAGACTGGGTAAAATAACTTTTACCTTTTGTAATTTATTTTAAATATTATTTCTTGTAAATCTGTTGCTTGTGGAGTTAATAAAAATACATTTTCGTATTTTGTTAGGTTACTGTGGCTAATCTAGCATTCCAGCGAGAGAACAAGGGAAAATCATTTAATTTTGAATCTTGTTACCAAATTTTAAAAGAACTCCACAAATTTCAACTTTCCCAAACATTTTTAGACTCCCCTCAGTTTCATTTTGATTCGCCAATGACGGGTGGGACAGAAACTGAAGGAAGTCCGAATATTGGGTTTGACCAAGGAAATTCCAAAGATGGGGCAGAAGTTGATATAGAAAGGCCTTATCCGAGGCCACCTGGAAGGAAAGAGATGAAGCAACGGGCTAAAAGAAAAGCGAGGGCTACAAATATTGAGGTGAACCGAGAAATACTCAATAGTTGCTCTTTGTTCAATGAATCATTCGAGCGATCATGTCAGGCAGATCGTGTACGTGACGAAGAGGCCCGTGAGGGGCTTAAACATTCACTGTAACTTAAGGAGCGAAGTTTGGATCTCAACGAACGCAATATATTGGCTGTAGAGAGGAAAGATATGTGTGAACAAATATTGCTTGATCAATAAATTTTGAGCACTGACACCTCAAACATGAATTCATCCCAGAAGGAGTACCATGAATACCTCGTGGTTAATATACTCAACATAGCACGGGGCCAATATGGGCAATCAAACTTTCCAAATTATCCACCGCATGGAGGTCATTCTGGATTTTAAAATTTCTATGGTTCTGAGTATGTAACCTGTTATTTATTTATATCATTTGGTCTACGTTGTAATACGATTATATAAATTATGAAATGAATTTGCTTCAAATTTCCATACATAAACATTAGTTGGGTACAATATTAACGGTACAACATTGATAATAAATATAACAACATTAATAGTAATTATATTGTAAGGGATATAATCTAATGGAATTATATAGTTGCAATTATGTAGGTGAACATTAAACTCATTTGGTATTCTACACAATACAATTTATATTTCATAATTATCGAAATTTCAATCTACATCATCCAAATTTACAGCATCAGACATGTCATAATTTTGCGTTGATGGACCAGGTTGGCTTGTACCTTCTTGGGCACCAATATCATCCATGTGCGGTCGATACACTGTGGTCGGAGGTCGGGGATCTTCTGTGGGGTTGCAAAAGGCCGAGGGTGTACCACTAAAAAAATTAGGTGGGGGAGCAGTCCGCTCGTGAGATACACCCAACTCTTGAAGCTTCCTTGTAGCTATATCCAACTCATGCCTCCAATAGTTATTAAGGTGCATGGTTGCACCTAGAGCGGTGGCTCTTGAGGATTGCCAATAATCTGAGAATTCCCGACTAGTAAATAGGAGGTCATTGTATATGGGCATTACTTCTTCGTCGACCGCAATCCTATCCTTCCGTGGAACCGGAATCAATATGGGTACACCTGAAGGATTGCAAAATGGTAGATCCCAAGTCATTTGGGGTTGAGCGGGATGTACCCGACTAGTGGGAGTCTCATAAGCGCCAGGTGCCTGTGAAGGGACAGTCGGTATTTGGATGTGGTATGGTAGTGCACTGGGACATATGACATCCGTGTTGACTGCTCGGTAGAGGGGTGGCATTACAAGGCCTAGGGACACTTGCTTCCAGTAACGGTCATACATGGGTTAGGAAACAATAGTTACGCTGGGGTCCATCTCGTCAATAATAATCCCATGCCTATCAGGGTGAAAGGGTATCCTCATCATTTGCGGTGGAGGGTCATTTGGTATGCAAATTTCACCGGTGATCTGTCGGCGGCATCGATCAACCAAGTAATATACCCCCCATATTAAGGATCCATAAGAACACATCGTTTCAATGATATGTACTTCGCATGTTGAACGTAGGCATGCATCTCCACAGTAGACCCCGAGTAAGGTAGCCAATTGATTGAACCTGGCGATCGCATTTCAATCTGACTCTGGGCTGTGGAAAAATTATACTGTATTGAGCCCTTTGTCTCCTTACGATTTAACCAATTTTCTTTCTTGCATCGATTAATCCTAGGCCAGCAGTCACCAGTATCTTCCTTCAATAAGGGACACGCCTGTTGTATGTATTCAAACCCGAAAAACGGCAATACAAAAATGAGTATTATAAAACCAAATAATTTTATTAATTAAATATCAAATACAGATAATATCACTTTTAACACTTACCAAAATTAGTTGCCAAAAACAATTCATAGAGTCTACGCGACATCTTGACAAGAGATGGAGAGAGTAGTATATGCGAGCTAGAATTTCCGAACCCCAATCGTATGATCCCACAATCTCTAAATCCTCCAAAGCAGCCAACCAACCAAAAGGAACGCTGTCTCTTGCGGTTGGAAAGAAAATATGTCCCACAAAAAAAAATAAAAATGCCCTAGCAGTGTCCTCAGGGCCAACAATCACAGTATTTAACTTTATGGCATCAAACCACTTATTTAAGCTTGACACTTTCACCCCACAAGAATCACTGCAATTTGGTTCAATGCCGGGAAAGTATTTCTGTATAATGTCACCCCGGATTTGAGTTTTTCCGTCAAGTACGATCAAGTATTTTCTATCATCCATCGGTACCATAGGACCGCTGCCGATGGGAATACCTGCAAGATGGGAAGGATAACAATCAATTATAAATTTAATTATTCTACTAATCAATGTTATTACTAAAGTTATATTTTATATACAAAAACTAACCAGTCAAAATCGTAAAATCATAAGGAGTAATGGTGAGCTCCCCGGTAGGTAGTTGGAATGTATTGGTTGTGTCCCACCAACGCTCACCGAGCGCTTGTACCAACCCCCAACTTGTCTTGGGAATTTGAGCATCCAACAATTCTCCCCAACCGCTACGGTGTATAAAATGCATGACATCGGGAGATGTCTTAAAATGTTGGTATGTGGCTCTAAGACTATGTCAATTGCCACGCATCTCTATTGTGTTGCCATTTGTGGCCGTGTCCGGAGAAGCTTTAATGTGATCTCCGTCGCCCACAATACGCCTATAGTTTTCAAAAACTATAGGTCGCTCGGCAGTAGTTATTTCGGGCTCTCGCCTCGCTTCTCCAATTTTTCTAGACTTTCTAACCCGAACAGCCCGTTTAATTTTTTTTCCAAGTTGTTCCATTATGAACACTGTAATGTCAACAAAAAATTTATTCATTTTCTAGCATATTGGTTAATGAACAAATAAATATAACATTAACATAACATATAATTATTTAAATTTACATGCTAATTGCTAAATACCTAATACTTTACATGATAACTTTACATTATTAAATTTACATGATAATTATTAAATTTACATGATAACATTAACACAACAGATAATTACTAAATTTACATGATAATTACTAAATACCTTAAAAATACTTCAGTTACAAATACACAACTAGAAATTATTTAAAAAACATAACAGAAACAGATAATTTCTTAAATAATTTTTTATAAACATTCACTAATTTATTATAAACATTCACTTAAGTAATTTCTTATAAACATAATCGAAAAAACATAACAGATAATTAAATATTTACTAAATAATTTATTATAAACATTCACTTAAATAATTTCTTATAAAATGAACCGTACAAAAACCTAACAAATAATAGCCAATTTACTAATTAATTTATTATAAACATTCACTTAAATAACAAATACATAACAAATATACCAGACAAATACATAAAAAATACCTAATATTTACTAATTGTAATAAGAAATTATTTAAGAAAAATAATTACTGATATTCTGTACATAAGGATTGCTCTAACTAAATAAATATAATATTAAGTAATAATTAAGTAATTAAATAGAACATTAAAATGAACAAATAAATAATTTACAAGGATAAAAAATCAGAGGATTTACCTGCGTATAGGTCGGTCGAAGTTGTTGTTTTTTTGAAGTGTTAAAAAAGATTTACAGTGGGATGATTTAAACAGGGTTGTTAGATTTAATTTTGTAGTTGAAATGTAGGTGGAGTAGTTGAGGTAATTAATTCGGGGGAAAAACATAAAAGCTTTAAGACATTTGGGGGTTAAAATCGAAATTGGAAGAACCTTAGGCGGAACATGATGTTCCGCGCAAGGCCTCAATTTTTGTGAGCAAAACGATGCCGTTTTGGTCACAAAAATTTGGGGGAAAAACATAAAAGCTTTAAGATATTTGGGGGTTAAAATCGAAATTGGAAGAACCATAGGCCGAACATGATGTTCCGCGCAAGGCCTCAATTTTTGTGACCAAAACGACGCCGTTTTGACTTATTTCGGTTGCCCTATTCTATTTTTACCCTTTCAAGTACTGGCGCGTAGCATTTTTCGTCTTTTTTCACAAGTATATTTACACTAGTCATGTGTATTTTTAACCTACTCGTAAGGGTTGCTCTTAGTAACATATTCTAATATTACCCTTGTCACATCTTCCACGCAAGTTAACTGTGTCAGAGATGGGATGTCCCGACTAGTCAAGACCCATGAGGCATCCCTAAACAGAGCTATGACCGAGGATGAATATTCTATTCCCAGTGGATATGGCTGATGACGAGTGTCTCAGCTCGACAGTGGTGCCGGGGGTCGACACTTCATAGGCCAACATATGATATTATGTTATAATTCAAGTCAAACAGTGAAATCCGTGAATAATAAGAGTAATTTTACTGTAACCGAATTTTAGACAAACTTGTTCCAGACACACTGACGTGGCGGCGTGTTATTGGTTGGTTTGTAGGTCCCACTGGCGTGAATTTCAAAAATCAACCAATATCAAGCAGCCATATCAGTGTATTTGAGAAAAATTTATTTGAAATTCGACCACAATAGAATTTTTCGAATAATAATGACAATTCTTATAGGAAAGAGGTCTTAGAGGCCAAGACTGTAAAACATGGCCCAAAGGATGAGGGGTTAAGAACATGATGAGTCAGGGATAGCATGTGCAGGGACGTGTTGTCAGGTGGGCCTCATCTAGATAAGAATGTACTTATGTATGTTAGTCACCCCTAGACCTTAGTCGTTGATGTCAATGAAAAGCTGAGGTGTAAACTCGTCTGTCATAAAGTAGTGTCATAAAGTAGTCAGATGTCCCCTCAGTATCATAGCGTATATCATTGATTGGAGTGAGAGAGCATGCTGTCAGTGGCATCACTTTGGTGCCTTAATGTTGCCACCTGTCAGTTTGTGAGTCGTTTAGCATGCAACCAAAGTGGCTACACTCATGCATGCAACCTCAATAATTGCACCTTAATGATTACCCCTTGGGTTTCGTAAGCATTTGGGTGGCTTAAAAAACTACCTCTTCACCTTGTTTCTCCTTCTTTTTGTTTCCTTCTTATATGTGCATTCTAGATCTCTCTCATTTTTTCTCTCTCTCTAAAGCCTCCATTTTTTGACGTGTTTTTCCTTCGTTCTTAGTGTTTTTAGCATCGTTTCATCCTCAGGTAACAATTCCATCCTCATTTTTTTATTTCATTAAGTTTTGATTTCGTTTTGTTTGTTTTCATAATTTTTTACCATTTATCATTTTTTGGCCACCATTTATGGTGGCACTAGGTGGTGGTTAGGTCAATTTTATAGGAGAGCTAGGTATATTGTTTGTTCTGCAATTGAGATTTGGTGAAGTTAGTAATTTATAGGTTTTTCGATAGGTTTTATAACTGGGATTAACCGCTGCAAATCATTCTTGTTCTTGACTGCTTTTTGAAAATAACCTTTCAAATTCTTGCATTTGATCTTTTAGTCAAATATGATCAGCTTACACTTAAGTTTATGATTTACCAAAAATTATTCGAATAGGTGAAGATTTTTCACACCTCAAAGAGTGTATACTAAGAGCAACCCTTATGGGTACACTACAAGAAAAAGTACTTTCCACGACACCTGAAATGCGTCGTGAAACTACTTCCACGACACATTTTGTGTAGTCGTTGAAGGGGGGTGTCGTAGAAAGTTACCTTCTATATCGACATCTTTGTGGTGTCGTAAAACTATTTGACAACACCCCTCAAGTGTCGTTGAAACAAATATCCACGACACGTAGTTACTAGTCGTAAATATCCACGACACCTTTGTTGTGTCATAAAACTATTTCACGACATCTGCCAAGTGTCATTGAAACAAATATTAACGACATCTAGTTACTAGTTGTAAAAGTCATTACCCAAAAAAACCTT
This sequence comes from Sambucus nigra, assembly GCA_949130495.1. Lineage (NCBI taxonomy): Eukaryota > Viridiplantae > Streptophyta > Magnoliopsida > Dipsacales > Adoxaceae > Sambucus > Sambucus nigra. The sequence continues at coordinate 115,362,684 of OX422213.1, forward strand.
CCACGACTACTTATTATGTGTCGTTAATGTTATTTTACGACTGAATGTAGGTGTCATTAATATTGTACATGACTACATATAAGCATCGTTATATCATTTTACGATGTATAAAATATGTCGTTAAAAGTGTATACTTTTTTTTATAAAAATTAGCTTCTCAAATGCATGTTGCTTATACTAACATTAACATATCCACATATATGATTGTATCACAATTAGACATTCCACAATTCTTGAAATTTAAAACAAACTTATATAATTAAGAGGAACTCATAATATGTACTCATAATCATAATATCAAAGTCGTGCGCAAAACACTAGAAGGAATATATACTTGGGTGTTACAAGTCATATAAAAGCGTGGGATTATAATGAAAGGAGCATAGCCTAACAAGTTAAAATGCAATCTTCCTTAAAAAAATAACTAATATCATTCTTCAAAAACATTCCTCCCATAATGTCTTCAACATCTTCAAAAAATAAGTCCTTGTTCAGAAAACAATTTTAGTAAAATACTCTCATAAATTAACAAAACACTTGTAATAATAAAATAAAAAATCAAGGTATACCTTCAATCCAAAAAGTAATGAAGAAACACCATACCCACTTAATTCCTTATGTTTATCTGAAATCGATACGAGAGAATGTCAAAGCAAAATTCTTAGAATAAAATTCAAGAACTATAACTATTCCACTCACATAACTAGTCAAAATGAATGTATCGATGTGGCCATGCTATGGTACTTCCTTTTGCATCATCAAGTATGGAAAACGCATCCGAGTATCGAAAAACTGGCACTTTGGGCACTAAAATTTCAACAACCCATACTTTATAACAATCAGGCCCAAGGATTTGGTGGTGCACTAGTGACTTCGGGTCTGTAGAATCAAGTTCTGCGCTTGCAACTTCTTCTCCAGTCCCCAACCAATGTAACAATTTGCAGGGAGAATTTCTTTGTGGAGCACTTTGTATACATGAACTTTCTCGATTGCACTAATAAATAGTACAAAGAAAACAATTAAAAAATAATTATTAAAGCAACTAGTAAAATAATTTAGACTTAGATAATTCATTAACAATAACCTGTAGAGTATGTGCGTGATTATGCATGGCGTCCCCACCACCCTCATGTTGACCCTATAGAAATTGCAAGTGAAGTATATAAAAACAAAATAAGGGAAAAAATATATGCATTGAATCATGTTTAATTTTAAAAATATACCACATTTCGTTCATTTCCTTGCGTCATTCGACTTTCCATGTGCATCTTCCATTCCAAAAGTTGTTGAATTTGATTTTCAAGAGTCGTTACCCTTGCATTACTATGTAACGACACATCTACCTTCATAGGCGTCACCCCAAATCCAAGACCTCGGACATGACCCGGACGTTCAGGACCAAACACCTTTACCACTGCATCATCTCTCAACGATGTTGAGTCATGAGATGGAATTTTTTTCCATCTTTTCCTAAAATAAATACAAGAATTTAACATATTAAAAAATAATAATAAACACATTGTAGCTTTTAAAAAATTGTAAAGTGTTGTGTAAGTGTTTAAGTCGTAACTATTGCTTCACCAACAACTTGATTAACTGGATCGCCATTTTCTCTCCTATGTCCCCTTATCCAAACATCAACACGGCGTATAGTTTTATTTGGGTCTTCGGCTTTCTACAAAATTTTGAAAGATAGGATTACGAAATAATGTAAGCTATTTCTGAAGTATACAACTTCAAAGGGGAAACATACCATGTTTTCCTTAAGTCTTGCATAGCCTCTACGACTAGTTGTGTGTGGATGGATTTGCTTTGCTCTAGCCTCCTTATGCTTTTCACTTGTTTCCTATAAAAATAAAAGAAATCATATATAATTGCAAGAAATACAAGAATACTAAAATTGGACTTTAGTCTATTAATAAAAATAAAAAATAAATAGTCAAATTCACTTGCATCAAATTCAGGTGACAAACGAGATTTAACAAATTCATCCCATTCGTTTGACTTCATTCCAGGGGGCTTGAGTAATGTAAGATGGCGAGTGGAATTTGGTCTTTTAGCTTCTTCTCGTATTTGTGTTGACAATTTTGACTTATATTCTTTCCAAGCTCTGCCCGTCTGACCTAAAACAATGGCCTTTCGGCATTCTTCAAGGTTATATTTTTGCTGCATCATACAGAAAAAATACACTAAATTAGTTACAATTAAATATGTACAAAGTTACATTCAAAATATTACATAATTGTGCAAAGGGTAGAGAAATAAAATACTCACAGTAACAAACTCCCATATTTGATCCTTGATGTCACTTGTCACCTTATCCCAACCTTTATGTGTTACTGGTACGCATTCTCGTGCTAAAATTCCAATCATAGAACTAAGCTGGATGGAATATAGTCCAATTGGTTGCCCAAACTCATTGAATTCTACATCTTTACGGTCTTTTATCCCAGTTGTAATTACATTCAATTTTGATGGCCCCCGCTTCTTTTTTTTGCCCTTATCAACAGAATCAATGTTGGGTACTTCATCCGCCGCATGTGAGTTAGAGACTTCGCATGATATTCTTGCATCCTCATTCTCATTGCATGTAGTTCGTTTTGATCTCTTACCCCTAGCAACCTGTTTTGGATACACACAACATGCATGGAATGTAGTGTAAATTATATGGACTTCAATAACATTTATTACAAAGTTTAAATTAAAGAGATAATGGACTCATAACTCACCTCTTTAAACATATCCGACATATTCTCAAAAGGTAGATTTTTTTTTTCTATTCACTCTATTTGACAAGCAAAAATTTAGAAAAATTAGTACAACTCGGTCCAAACAGAGTAGTTCAAGTGAAGGTCCCGGATGCAATATAAATGGGAGGAATAAATTTTGTATTATACATCTGCACTTAAAAGAATAACTTCAAGTTACACATGTACCAGGAATGCGAAAAAATATTATTCATGATTGATACATGATTGATACAGAGCATGATTGGTACAGAGCATAATATATGAAATACATGCATTTTCTTAGTGTCCCTTATTTTCATTTATATTTTCAGTTTCCAGTAGGCACACAATTGATGACACTAAGCTAAAAACAAAGGTACACTAAGAGACATAAGTTTCCATGATTCAATATGAACCACACAGGTGTTCTTGTGAATCATCAACGCAAATAGCTCCATTTGGATTCTTTGGAAACATTAATGGAAAATTTCTATTGACAATAATTCTATGCAGTCTATAGCTCTTAAAATTCAAGAAAACTCTCTTCCTTGCCCCATTAAATTTATGGCTATGTATGGTAAATGTAACAAAGATGACAAACAAGAATTTTGGGAGGATATCTATGGTCAATGCAATTTCCCTCTTCCTATAATTGTTAGTGGAGATTTTAATGTGGTCACTTATCCTCTAGAGAAACTGGGGGGTAATGGGATAGACCTGGAGGCTTGTACACAGTTTAATAACACTTTGGGAGCAGCAGGCCTGTCTGAAATTCCATAAAATGGATCCAAATACACTTGGTGTAATCATCGAGAAGGATTTAATCGAATTTGGGCCAGGTTGGATACAGTTGTGTGTAACTTTCAATGGATCCAAACTTTTGCTTTATCAAATGTTGCTTATTCAAATAGAACCAACTCTGACCACAGTCCACTTCTTCTTAGTCTTATTCTTAAGAATGAAGCTGTCAAAAGAAGCTTTAGATTCCAAAATTTTTGGTCTAAACACAATGAATTTCAGTCCATAGTCAAGAAAGCTTGGAGTATTGATTGTACAGGTGATCCTCTCAGAATTTTCTCGCAAAAACTCAAGGAAACAAAGCAGGCCTTATCTCTGTGGAATAAAGATACCTTCAAGAATATTTTTCAAGCTACCATTGAGGCAAAAGATGATGTTTTACTGAAAGAAACTCAACCAAAATCAAATTTTACCGAGGTTACTAATATTGAGTACAAGCAAGCAAAGGCCAAACTACAATTCCACCTGTCACTTGAAGATGAATTCTGGAGACAAAAGGCAAGAATTAAATGGTTGCAAGAAGGTGATGAAAATTCAAAAAATTTCAATGCAATGGTGAATCAAAGGAGAAATAGACTTGTAATTTCCAGAATCAAAGACTCTAATGGAAATTGGACATCTGATCCAATCTCTATCAAAAATCAATTTTTTGATTATTTCAAATCTATTTTATCCTCTCCTACTTATATTCATGAGGATGCATCTTTGCTAAATCACATTCCACACCTGATCACTGAGAATGACAATATCCTTCTTTCTTCTCCTCCATCTATTGATGAAATCAAACTAGCCATTGACTCAATGGACTCTTCAAGCACAACATGTCCGGATGGTTTCAACTCATTGTTTTATAAACAATGTTGGGACACTATAAAAGCAGATCTTTTCAAGGCCATTTCAAGTTTCTTTATGGGGAATCCTCTTCCAAAAAGTTGGACTTCAACACTTCTCACACTTATTCCCAAGACTAATAATCCTTCTTCTTATAATGATTACATGCCCATAAGTCTTTGTAACACTTCAAATAAAATCATATAAAAAATTCCTGCTACTAGACTTGGTAGTCTCCTTAATAAAATTATCAGTTCAAACCAGGCAGGATTCATAAAAGGTAGAGCTATTTCTGAACAGGTACTTCTAGCATAAGAAGTCATGTCCAATTTCAATAATAGAAAGAGAGGCTCAAACATGGTGTGCAAGCTAGATATGTCTAAAGTCTATGACAGGGTCTCATGAATGTATCTCCTTCAAGTTTTGAGAAAGTTTGGCTTCAATGAAACACTTATTGACATGGTTTGGAGACTTATATCCGAATGCTGATTTTCTATTCTCATCAATGGTTCTTCTCATGAGTTTTTCAAGTCTACTTATGGAATTAAACAGGGGATCCCCAATCCCCTGCGCTATTCATTCTCTCAACTGAAGTTCTAAACAGAGGGATGCATCATTTATTCTCTAATGGTAAAATTGATTCATTTTCACTGCCACCAGGAAGTCCCACTATCTCATGCCTCTCTTTCGCAGATGACACTCTCATATTCACTTCTGGCATCGCTAAGGATGTGGATCGATTCCTCTGAGGTCCCCCTACCCCTTAGCACAAACACCATCTCAGAATTATTGGTTCTAGTCATCAATTTTAAGGAGTTCATGTCTTATGAATAATAAGGCCTAGATTATTTATCTACTTAGTAGAACCTTAGGCCTCATTGTTCACCCTCAGCTAACCCACATTTGAATATTATAACTCCAAATATCTAAAACCCCTTCATCTTCACCCAAGCAAGAGAAGATGTACTAAGGTCCCCTAAAGACCTCTGCCAGACCACAGTTAAGACTCCAAGACCCTGGTTGCATTATTGAAGGGACCATGGAAGAGCCATAATCCTCAATCGCCTCACTATTGTTCCAAAATTCTTATTTATTATATCAGATGCCAGGAACCAAGGTTAGAGACCTCAACACTAGAGCCTATCCCTTATTTTCATTTATATTTTCAGTTTCCGGTAGGCACACAATTGATGACACTAAGCTAAAAACAAAGGTACACTAAGAGACATAAGTTTCCATGATTCAATATGAACCACACAGGTGTTCTTGTGAATCATCAACGCAAATAGCTCCATTTGGATTCTTTGGAAACATCAATGGAAAATTTCTATTGACCATAATTCTATGCAGTCTATAGCTCTTAAAATTCAAGAAAACTCTCTTCCTTGCCCTATTAAATTATGGCTATGTATAGTAAATGTAACAAAGATGACAAACAAGAATTGTGGGAGGATATCTATGGTCAATGCAATTTCCCTCTTCCTATAATTGTTGGTGGAGATTTTAATGTGGTCACTTATCCTCTAGAGAAACTGGGGGGTAATGGGATAGACCTGGAGGCTTGTACACAGTTTAATAACACTTTGGGAGCAGCAGGCCTGTCTGAAATTCCATAAAATGGATCCAAATACACTTGGTGTAATCATCGAGAAGGATTTAATCGAACGACACAGGTACACTAAGAGACATAAATGTAAGTCACTTAAATATAATAGAAATTTAAGTGTATAAAGGCGTTCTCAACACATTTATGAGGGCTTGGCCTAAAACAGGTCCTGTAAAGTGGTAACACAAATCGGGATCTACAACTCAACATCTAGATCATTTTTTACGGTTCTTTTGCATGGAGATCAATTTTGACAGTTCTTTCACTTATTTAACACTTTTTTATTGATGAGATTGGAATGTGATATCATTTTGACTATTGCCCGATTTTTGTTAGCTCTCTATTTTGAGTGTATTCATAGAGCTATAAATGAACAAACTATATGTGATGCGAATAAGGTTAAACACGCAAACTAGCATGGAAAAGGAAATATATATGCAGCACAAAGAAACATTCTCTGTTAGTTATCTATTGTTAAATTCACCATAAACATACCAACACTTATATTCATCAAACAAACTTAATGTTTACATGCTAAAATAAATAACAATCACACAATAACACCCTCACAATCTATCCTCACATGAGGCTCATCGTCATTTCTCTCATTATTGTCAAGTTTTGAAACATCAATCGGCGAATATGATGTGTAAGCACTTTCATCATACGTCTCCAGCTTATGAAAACCTCGTGGCGGTGCCTTGAGAACCACATACCAATTTGATGTTCCACTTTCTCTCGAATAAAATACTTGTCTTGCTTGTGACGCTAGAACAAAAGGATCTTTTTTTAGTTGATTTTGTCCTTGGTGGAGGTTAACCAAAGTGAATCCATCGTCAAATTTAACACCATTCGAAATGCTGGCCCAATCACATTGAAAGATAGGCATTTGAAATTTGTGAAAGTCCAACAAAATTATATCCCGTATAATCCCATAATATGAAACATTAGCAACAACGTGTGTGGTATCCCATGCACTAGATCTACAAATAGTCTCTGCCTCGAAAAAAACTCCACTATCTTGGGTGGACTTTTCAACCATGGATGTATGAAATCGTTTGCCATTTATTATGTAGCCTGAATATGACATAGCATAACGTCGTGGCTCAACCGCTAGCCACTTTAGGATTGTTGATACTTCAGTTGTGTTTGCTTGGACCTTAATCTGTTTAAAATATCATAAATAAAATTATATGAATTTTTATATACATAACAACATTAGACTCTTACAATGCACAACGTAAAAATTGGTCTACCTTGTTCATAAACCACGAAGCGAATGTCTCGATATGTCTTTTTTGTAGCATAGTCTCATCTTGGGATAAACTTCGATTGGAATGCTTTAGCTCGCTCAAATGCATTCTAATATGAACGTAGAGGAATTTTAATAACAATATTAATGATAACATAAGTTATAAATATATATAACGAGCATCATTTTACTCACTCTATATATGGCTCAACTTCTAAATTATTAAAAAGCACAGAACGATGGGCAATTTTTAACAAGTCATCGGACAATGTTATTGGCTTCCCCTTTGAGATAGATCGTCCTCCCAGTATTGTCTCATCTTCGAACTCTTCATTTCGAGATTGTGGAACACCTATTTCTGCTGTTTTTTTTAGATACATGCTACAAAACCTTACACACTCATCAGCCAAATAATTTTCTGCTATGCATCCTTCAGGTCGTGCACGGTTCCTAACATAACCCTTGAGTACCTTCATAAACCTAATGAAAAACCATAGCAAAAGAATACGAATACAACATCTATTTACTACATATCTAACTTGTTAATAAGATAAAAGTTAAATACATTCTAAATTACCTCTCAAATGGGTACATCCATCGAAATTGTACGGGCCCACATAATCGAGCTTCTCGAGCTAAGTGAATTGGCAAGTGAACCATAATGTCAAAAAAAGAGGGAGGAAAGTACCTCTCCAACATGCATGTAATCTCTACGATATCTTCCTCTAATTTTTCCATTCTCCTTTTATCGATCACTCGTTGACATAACTCATTAAAAAATGAAGATAAGCGAAAAATTACTTGTCTTGGCCCCTTTGGTAGTAGTCCCCGTATAGCAACTGACAACAATTGTTGTATTAAAACATGATAATCATGGGATTTCAATCCCAATAACTTACATTCTTCCACTAAAACACAACGACTAATGTTGGAGCTATAACCATCAGGTAACTTCAAATCATATAGTATTTGACAAAAAATTTTCTTTTCTTTCTTTGAGAGTGTGTAAGGTGCTGCCGGTAGGTAAAATTTATTCCCTTTTGGTTGTGGATGTAATTCCTTTCTAATGCCCAATTCTTACAAATCTTTACGAGACTCGAGGCCATCTTTTGATTTTCCCTTTACATCTAACAATGTGGAAATGAGGCTATCACTTATATTCTTCTCGATGTGCATCACGTCCAAATTGTGACGTAAATCTAATGCCTAGAGAGAAAAAATGGGAGAGGATTAATATGAAAAATAATTGTCCTAAAACTTTTAATAGAATTGCATTAAGTTAGTGGCTTAGATTATGAGTTAAAATATACGTACATGCCAATATGGTAAATAAAAAAATATTGACTTCTTTTTCAAGAACACTTTCTTCCTCATACGCTTCTTCCCTTTACCGAAATCATTTTCAACACCCTTCAAAGCATCTAAAATTTCCTCTGCATTCAAAGGTTTTGGTGGTCTCCTCAATTCTTCAAATCCGTCAAACCAACTCTTTTTGGTAACCCTCCACGTATGGTTCATTGGGAGAAAACGCCTATGGCACATATACACCGATTTCATACTCTTTGATAACCGTAGTGAGGATGTGTTAGGACCACAAACTGGACATGAAAATTCCCCTTTTGTGGTACATCCGACTAAATTACCATATGCGGGAAAGTCATTTATTGTCCACATCAAAATAACTTTCAAATTAAACGTAGATTGGCTAGATGCATCGTACATCTCCACCCCATTGTTCCACAACTTGATTAAGTCATCTATAAGTGGTTGCAGATATACATCTATGTCATTTCCCGGTTGCTTTGGCCCCGGTATAAGCAAAGTCAACATCAAATTTTCCTGCAACATGCATAACCATGGGGGAAGATTGTACATAGTTAAAATTACGGGCCAACAACTATAGCTCGAGCTAAGATTATTAAAGGGATTAAATCCATCCGCTGCAAGTCCAAGCCTAAGATTTATTGGATCGGATGCGAAATGAGGCCACTTTTTATTAATTGTGTCCCATGCTAATGAATCAACTGGATGTCGCATCTTTCCATCTTTGCTTATGTGAGTTGAGTACCACTGTAACTGCTCTGCTCTATCTGCTGATAAAAACATCCTTCGAAATCTTGGGATTATTGGAAAGTACCGCAATACTTTTGCAGATACTCCCTTCTTAACCTTCTTTGTGCGTTCGTCAACTTTCCACCGCGAGGAGCTACATTTAGGGCATTTATCCAAATGTTCATACTCTTTTCTAAATAAACAACAATCATTAATGCATGCATCTATCTTCTCATAGCCAAGATCAAATTCCTTTAGAAACTTCTTCGTTGCATACAAGGACTTAGGAAGAACGTTATCCCCGGGCAACATTTCATGTAGAGACTCAAGAAGTTCATTAAATCCTTTATCAGATAGTCCATGTGTAGCTTTATGCTTGTATAAAGTTGTAATTGCCGACATCTTTGTATACTTTGTACACCCGGGATATAAAGGAGTCTCGGCATCTTTTAACTTTTGTTTAAAACTTTCATCGCCGCTTTCAAAACTATCTTCAGCAAAAATTGCATCTTGAACATAAGCATCTTTATACATCCTATGTAAATCTGACAATTCAATATCAATATCATTAGAGTATGAAGAAGTCGAATGTTCTCCGTGAAATACCCACTTCTTGTACGTAGGATCAAAGCCATGAATGACTAGGTGTTCAAATAGTTCTTCCTGGTCTTGTTGACAAAGGTTTTTACATTTTCTACAGGGACATATTATCATATCAGGATTTCTAGCAGTTTTCTTGGCAGATTCAATAAATTTGTACACGCCATCTTGGTACTCCTCGGTATGTCTACAGATAATAAAAAAAGGCATGAAATCATAATCACTTCTCAATTTCACTACAGTGTTCATTTAGAAAAATACTTTAGGTTTTTGTAATATATGTAAACGTATATGCATACGAGTAATAATAAAAAAAAAACCTTGGAAATCTCAACCAATCTTTTTCCATCTTGAGTTTCCCACTTACTAGTTTCTAGTCTGTTTACACCAGCAAACGTTAATATTAAAAAAGAGGTAAAATATCAACAATAAACGGATAAAATGTCATATTTTTTTCAATATAGTCATTCTACAAGATCTCATTACATTAGTCACATTTTACTAAATCTGATTAGATTATTCACTATCTACAGAGGTAGATTGAAATAAATATATAGTTAGATCATCGGGGCTACAAACTATAGCCATTTTTGTCTTATTCATGATTTTCTTAAGCATAGAAGTAATATAATCACCCACACTCAACAATACAGATTCATACACTTAAATCAAGTTGACCTGTTGTATACACATATGTTCAGAAATATCAATGTGGGTATATACACTTAATTATACACAAATGAAGCAAGATAAAAATACCTATATTGGATCTGATTTGTAGTATCTGAATACTGCCTAAGACAATCACCTGCAAAATAGAATAATGAAATATTGCAAATGAAAACATCAGATTTAGTATTAATGAGTTTGCCCGGGAAAAAAAAGAATTAACCCAAATGTCGATAAAAAAATAAAACTCACATAACGCAATTAAGAAAGAAAAGAAGAATAACACACAAGTTGTCAGATTTCACACTATATATCCAATGTCAAAGAGTAAAAAAGTTGTTTAGGATCCACAAAATTTGATTTTCAGGAACTAAGAGCAACAAACTTTCACATCTAAAAAAATAGCATCGAAATATCATTCGGTGCATGATTACGTGTCTGTAGCAAAAAGTAACAAAGTCGCAAGCCAAAACTTGACCAAAATAGAAATAATAAATAAATAGATTACAATTTATATCATCATAGCTTAATGTGGTTGTCATTATAAAAAGAAAGGCCATAACAATTTTAATCATCCAACAATACTATGGACTTTGAGGTCTGACATAAGCATCTGACATAAGCATCTAAGATATATTTTTTTGACATAGCATCTAAACATACATTACCCCTTCTTCAAAGCTAAAAATCAGAATATTTATTTTTTTTGGTCAACTAGAGGTTGAAACAGTGTATCTCACTAGATTGAAAATAAGGAAATTTGGTGTGATGATCAAATGGCATTTGTATAACACACTAGACAGCGTGATCAAATTTAGTCAGTGGGTGAAATGTAATATTTGTCCTCTTTGTCAATGTTTTTGTGGTAAATCCCTAGATTGACAAAGAGAGAAAATGGGCAGTGAATAAAAAAATGAGCTCAGAAAACCAATACTCATATCCCAAAATCCAGGGTGGGATAATTATCTCCATTTACAGGTATGCGTCATATTCTTTATCATGTCTACATTTTTTCGTTCTTGTACTTTCCCATGCCGTTTTAAAAAGTTCGCATAATATAGAAACACAGTGTTTTCTAAACACAATATATTTGGAACTGACATAAGCTAAACAAGAACATAATGGAAAATTTAAATAATTGGAAAGTTTTCTATACTAGTTGGATCGGGAAAGAGAAAAAATACCTTACATTAATGGAGGTGAAGCTCTGTGGGTCTGCTACAATGGAGATTTCCCCGCTCTGTTTCAATGGAGATTTATGTACGAAGAGTTATATACCTAGATTTCTATACCGCTCTGCTTCAATGGAGACTCTGATTCCGCTCTGTTTCAATGGAGATTTATGTACGTAGATTTATATACCTAGATTTCTATACTGCTCTGCTTCAATGGAGACTCTGCTTCAAGGGAGATTTATATAGGGCTCTTCTTCTAAACCTCCATCGAAGTTGCAGTTCCATACGGCTCTCCTTCATGACAGATACGTGAGTTTTTTATGGGATCGTGGATGAGGGTTGTTACGATAATATCCAACATTTTTTTTTGACACACGACTGAAAATTCTAGAGCTAAACCTGGCGCCTTTTTTTTTTCTAATTTACGACACCCAATAACGTGTCGTCTTTAAAAAAATTAGAACATATTTATTTTAATAGACAATTAAAGTAAAGGTCATGTTCCTTCCTATATTTAGATTTTAGGAAAATGCTTTTCAAGTTTCTAAATCTAGTCCCTGTGGTACAATAACATTTATAAATTTAGTCCCTGTGGTACAATACCTTTATTTTTTTGGTCCGCGCCAGCGGCACTATTTTTCACCATTTTTCATGGTATTTTTAGTACAGGGACTAAATTTATAAAATTATATAGAATGTCCTATTTTTATACACTTTGAACATTATGAGGACCTTTTCCTAAAACCCCCTTATTTTATATGTCGTGATATTTATTATAATTGAAATGTTTACGACACGTTTCGAAATTATGTCGTGTTTATCTACTTTCCACAACACATTTTTATAAAGTGTCGTCTTTATCGACTTTCCACGACACATTTTTATAAAGTGTCGTAAAACATATGTCGTGGAAAACACTTTTTCTTGTAGTGGTAATGCAAACGGGTATATTTGCGGTTTTTATGTATGCTGTGGGTAGTGTAAAATGTCATATATACACTCTGCTAAGCTAAAAAATAACAAATTTAGAATTGAACTAGTTGGTTTTTTGTGGGACCCACTGCCTAAACGGAATGTTGATACCAAATTTAATCTGTTGATGTGGACCAATAATAAGAAGACACGTGTCAATCTACATGGCACAATAACAACGAGGAAGTTTATTTCCCCCGACCAAGTCATGTTCTCTCCGAGCAACGAGGAGGACACCCCGAGGAACTCTATCATCCCGAGATACTCTAAGCACTCCGAGGAACTCTTGATCAACGAGCAACTAAGGCGGTCCGAACTGCATCTCGGCCGTATCATTAATTACCAGACGGACAACTGTTCAACTATTCATTATATTCTTGACGCACACGCTGCATTAAATGTATTACCCTTTCATATGTATATCATTTAATGTATTGGACCTTTCATGTACAGCCTAAAGGCTATAAATACCTTGTATCATCCTCATTCAAGGGGACCGGAATTTCTTGAGAGAATTTGTAATCAAGAATTCCACAAACACTCAGCAATAACATAACAGTGGACGTAGGCTTTATTCCTAGCCGAACCACTTTAAAAATCTTTGTCTTATTTATTTATCCGTGATTGAAAAATTAGAGCGATCTAGTTTTTTACATCAACAGATTGGCGCCGTCTGTGGGAAAGTGTTACAAGCGTTGTTCTCCACCAAAAGCTAAGTTTTTATTTTCTCTACGTATAATCAATTATACATAAATCTTTTGATTCAATCATGATTTTTATGTTTATATGCATAAATTAATTGTCCAATTTTTATCTGCAAAATGTTGCATATCATGATTTTTTAAATCATAACTGTTAGATTAATTCTTATTTAGAAATCTGAAAAATAGTAGATTTCATAAATCATAATTCTTTGCTTGATTCTCAAGTTTTAATTTTATATCATGGAATAAATATTTTAAATGATTACATATACCAATATATACGACGATGATAAGATTTGATCATTTTCATTGTTGATTTTGAAATAAATTTTGTAAGATATTTGATGTCTATTCATATTCCCATCACATTTTTAATAAATGAATGGAAAAAGGTTAAAGACAATGAAAAGTCTTCTCATTAAAATCATGACCCAGATCTATTTTCTCTCTCTTCAAGTTTGAGTCTCTTTGCATTCACAAGTTTGAGTCTCTTTGCATTCACTTTTATGAATTATATACTTAATTTGGTTCATCTTCCATCTATGTCAATAAAGTCCAATTGATTGATTTTTTATATAAATTTGGTAATAATTTCGATCATTCACCACATTTTTATCTCTCCAAATAGGGAATAGGAAAGGATCAATATAAAAAATAATTTTCTCTCACCTGAAAAATCATTACCCACCTCTTGTAAAAGAGGATCAGTAAAACAATCATGACCATATCAAGACTCTGGGCACAAATTTGATATGTTAGCCCCTCGTTCATCACATCACATGGTTTCTTTATCGGAATCACACGATATAGTGGATTAGATAATTATTCATTTAATTAACATTATTAATGCTTAAATTTTACATCGAATGCTATTTTTTTATCTAAGGATTCGAGATATTCTGGTCAGCCATCTATATTGTTGGTCGGCATCATCCAACCATATATTCTATAATTTGAGATATCCTTAAATGTTGGTAGGCAACATCCATGTCGTTTGTCGGCAGCGGTAGAATATTGGGGTATTAAAAAAATGCGAAGCACCCCAGATATTTCTTTAAACACGAGTTCAGCTTGGGGACAAACAGGGGGCTTAAGTCTTTTTAACTTGTGATCACCCCAAAAATATTTTTAAAAACCAAGTGATAAATAATTTTCAAATAGCAACTAATACCTGATTAGTTGTTGGAGATTAAATAACTCTACGTCTTATTTATGGCGCATATCTAATAAAAATTTGTACATCTCACACACGTGTGGCACAAAAATATTATTTCATATTTTGAAATTTTTATGCTGATACATATCATATATTGATTGGATGAGTAAATTATTCTCATGACTAATCAATTCAGCCTACACATATGGTAGAGCAAAATATTAATTTTTACAGGCACAAGATTCAATGCCGACGAATGCTGAAGAACAAATTATTCTATATCCATTTGGATTCATATTTTATATTTATCTCAGCATGGAGCTCGAAAAATTTCTTCTCTCTATATATATTCGGCTCCGAGGAAAAGCTACAACATTTATTATATTTCACCCCCAACGGATAGTTGGTCGGGGTAATTCTTATTTATATTCAGGCCCAGATATCTGCTCCAGCACAAATGATTCTATATATCCATTGGGATTGATATTCTATATTCATCTCAACATGGAGCTCGGCGAGATACTTATTATCATATTCAGCTTTGAGGAGAACTATAACATTTATTATATTTCACCCCTAACGGATAGTTGGTCGGGGTAATTCTTATTTATATGCAGGCCCAGCAAAGTTCTCGGCCATATTCTTATGTTCTGGAAAATATTATTCTTATTCGGCATTCTGCAATTATGCCTCGACAAGATACTTATTCAGCTTTAAGGAGAATTACAACATTCGTTCGGATAATTCTTATTTATATTCAGGCCTGACAACGTTCTCGACCATATTCTTATGTTCTGAAAGATCTTATTCTTGTTCTGCATTATATGATTCTACCTCGACGGATCGGCGAGGCACTTTATTATTTTTAATTATTCTTTATATCTATTTGGATGCATATTCTATTCTCATTTCAGCATGGAGCTCGACAAATATTATATCTTACTCAGCTCCAAGGATGTCTCCAACATTTATTATATCTTATTCAGCTCCAAGGATGTCTCCAGCATTTATTATATCTTATTCCCAACAATCTGTTGGTCATCGCCGAGGAGGTATCCTGCATTTATTATATCTTATTCCCAACAATCTGTTGGTCAGCGTCGAGGAGGTCTCTAGCATTTATATTATCTTATTCCCAACAAATCTGTTGGTCAGCGCCGAGGAGGTCTCTAGCATTTATATTATCTTATTCCCAACAAATCTGTTGGTCAGCGCCGAGGAGGTCTCTAGCATTTATATTATCTTATTCCCAACAAATCTGTTGGTCAGTGCCGAGGAGGTCTCCAGCATTTATATTATCTTAGTCCCAACAATCTGTTGGTCAGCTCCGAGGAAGTCTTCATCATTCATTATCAATTACCACCAACTCCGATTGGTAGATAAAATCCAACTCCGGTTGGTAGACAAAATCCAACTCCGGTTGGTAGATAAAATCCAACTCCGGTTGGTATTGGTCGATAAATCTCATTCAAAGTTCACATTCCACAGTTGGGGGCTTCTATTACAGATATATTTGGTGGCACATTCTTATATCATCATGCAGTCGAGCATCAAATTCAACCCCGACTAATCATCATTCAGGAGTTATTTTTCTTTCTCAGGAATTACTTTTGATATTGAAGTTCAGGAGGAATATTGAAGTTCAGGAGGAATATTGAAGTTCAGGAGAAATATTGAAGTTCAGGAGGAATATTGAAGTTAAGGAGGAATATTGAAGCTCAGGAGGTATATTGAAATTCAAGAGGTGTATTCAGAAGTATCAGGACATGATGAAAGAAAGCGACAAGTATTCCACCGAGGAACTCTGTCAGACCAGAAATTAGAAGACAAGTTGCCTATATGGAGGCTATATGTAGACGGCTCATCTTGCACTACAGGCTGTGGGGCAGGGATCATTTTGAACAGCCCAGACGAGGTCGACATGGAATACGCCATACGTTTCTAATTCAAAGCTTCTAATAATGAGGTTGAGTATGAGGCCATGATTGCAGGTCTTAATTTGTCAAATACTATGGAGGCACAGCAGGTTATTGTCTTCAGTGATTCTCAATTGATCGTAAACCAAATGTTGGGAAAATAATGAGCCGAAGGAGAATTGATGATCAAGTATCAAGCAAAGGTGATGGAGTTGGTATCAGAGTTTTTTGCTGTTCAAACTGGTAAGAATATCAAGAATGGAGAATGTGAGAGCATACACCTTGGCCCGATTAGCATCAGCTACTCGTACCGAGCTGCGAAGAACGATACCAATTGAAGTATTAGAAAGTCGGAGCATAGATGAAGACCTGACGATGAATATTATTACCCTTGATTTAGGACCATCTTGGATGGATCCCATCGGAGCATATATTGAGGAGGAAGAATTACCGGAGGATAAGTTCGCTGCCAAGAAATATAAGTTTAAAGCTGCTCGGTATAATGGTATTCGGAGGATAAGTTCTCTGCCAAGAAATGGAAGTTTAAAGCTGCTCGACGAGGAATTATGGCAGGTTTGCAAAGATGTGTACATCCCTCCGAGGTGAATTGATTAAAGAGATCCATGAAGGGTCCTGTGGAGCCCGTGTAGCAGGTCGAACACTTTTGCAAAAGGTGATGACGCAGGGATACTACTGGCCGACGATGAGAGTTGATTGTATAGATTATGCCAAGAAATGTGACAAGTACCAACGTTTTTCCTCCATTCGAAAAACTTCACAAACATTGTTGACACCCATTATTTATCCTTGGCCATTTTCCATGTGGGGATTGATTTGGTTGGACCATTGCCGACGACTCGAGGAAGATTCAAATACCTCGTCATCGCAGTAGATTATTTTACTTAGTGGATAGAAGCTGAGCCACTTATTGACATGACATACGAGAAGGAAGGTGTACCAATTTGTTTGGAAGAACATCATCTGCCGATATGGTCTCCCTCATGCCTTCATCACAGACCATGGAACACAATTTAAAAACGAGGAGTTTGCTGCCTATTATCATCAGTCAAACATTTTGAAGGTTCATTCAGCGCCAGGATATCCTCAGAGCTAATGGACCAAAAGCTCTAAGGAGCTAAAAAGTGCTCTAAGGAGCCAAAATTGCTCTAAGGAGCCAAAAGTGCTCTAAGGAGCCAAAAAGTGCTATAAGTAGCCAACCTCCTTTGGTTAGGAGGACAGCTCTAAGGAGCAAAAGTGCTATAAGTAGCCAACCTCCTTTGGTTAGGAGGACAGCTCTAAGGAGCAAAAGTGCTATAAGTAGCCAACCTCCTTTGGTTAGGAGGACATGCTCTAAGGAGCCAAAAAATGCTCTAAGGAGCCAAAAGCTTTAAGGAGCCAAAAAGTGTACACCAGCATGATCAACTACGGTTGGTAAGATAAAAATATATTCTCACATTACAACTTATGTTGGTCGGGAGGTAAGATTATTACAAAAAGTTCTTTGAAGAACAAAATATTCCAAAATACACCAAGTATAGTTGGTCGGGGATAAAAACCCACTAACTGTAGTTGGTCAACGAGGAAAAATTATTGACCTTAGTTGGTCGGACACATTTTATGAAAATATTTAAAAATCTACCAAGTATAGCTAGTCGAGGATAAAAACCCACTAACTGTAGTTGGTCGACAAGCATAATTTAACAACCTTGGTTGGTTGGAAAAATTTTAACATTTTTATACTCATTACTTTATTATTAAGTGATCGAGCAACATTACTAATACTTGTAACTTCTTTATTACTAAGTTGGTCGATGAACAACACAATATTGTTATACATATGCACACATGTAAAGTATTTTACAAGACAATAGCAATTAAGATTGCGAATAAAAATGAAAGTCTTTCGTTAAATTCAAAAAACAAAATACATTGAGAATGAAAATGTATACTAACTATTACATTGAGATTCCTATTCTATTGGTTTCTTTTCCTTCTACTTTTGAAACAGGTTCCTCACCAGCAGGAGGATCATCTAAAATATAAGAGGAGTTTATGAAGTTAAGACCTTTCAACATTCTGATATTCATCACAGATGATCTATCCGAGAAGCATTAGCCCATTCCCGAGAAGCACTTGCTCGTCCCTGAGAACCTCTTATTCGTCCCCGAGCATAGGTAGAAATCAAAATCAACATCAACAGTATTGATATCTTTGCTACTACTATCCCAACCAATATTGAAGAAGAAGTTATATGAAAATGTTTCGAAGTCCACCACTAGCTCATAGGAGGCAGTAGGTCGGCTAGCAAACCAATCAACATACTTGAAGATTATGACAAGCTACAAACGGCATCATATGTCTTCCAAAAGATAATGCACTTTATGTTAAACAAATCAAGAAGGTAGATCAAGAATTTCACGAGCACCGAGCAACATTGCAGAATAAATACTCCATCCTTTCAAGTAACCTATCAAGCATGAAGCATTGGGGGCTTCTGTTGATACCAAATTTAATCTGTTGATGTGGACCAATAATAAGAAGACACGTGTCAATCTACATGGCACAATAACAACGAGGAAGTTTATTTCCCCCGACCAAGTCATCTTCTCTCCGAGCAACGAGGAGGACACCCCGAGGAACTCTATCATCCCGAGATACTCTAAGCACTCCGAGGAACTCTTGATCAACGAGCAACTAAGGCGGTCCGAACTGCATCTCGGCCGTATCATTAATTACCAGACGGACAACTGTTCAACTATTCATTATATTCTTGACGCACACGCTGCATTAAATGTATTACCCTTTCATATGTATATCATTTAATGTATTGGACCTTTCATGTACAGCCTAAAGGCTATAAATACCTTGTATCATCCTCATTCAAGGGGACCGGAATTTCTTGAGAGAATTTGTAATCAAGAATTCCACAAACACTCAGCAATAACATAACAGTGGACGTAGGCTTTATTCCTAGCCGAACCACTTTAAAAATCTTTGTCTTATTTATTTATCTGTGATTGAAAAATTAGAGCGATCTAGTTTTTTACATCAACACGGAACATCATGTTCCGCGCAAGAAATAAAAAAAAGAAAAAAAAAAGTTAAAGCGGAACATCATGTTCCGCGGAAGCCTATCCTCATTTCCTCTATTTCAACTTTCCCCCCCCCCCCAAATTACTCTAACAGCTTTAAACGGCTGTATTTATTCAACGGCTATTTTTTTTTTTTTTTTTTATAAATAGCAGGTTTAAACCCTATCTAGTATCTTCATTTCCATTTAGAATTTAATCTTCATTTCCATTTAGAATTTTATTCGAAACAGTCTCTAGTCTCTAATATCTTCATTTAAATTATTATCAAATATTTTTTTTTTATAGCTGCAAAATTTTATAATAATTTTTTTACCAAAAAATATTATAAAATTTATATATTTGCATTAATATATTTTGTGATTATTTTACAATAGTTCGAGGTCAAAATATGTCTCAACACGACGATGAAGTATTATGCACCGCTTATGTAAATCAAACAAATGATGGTTTACGAGGAACTAATCGACCTAGCACATTATTTTGGGATGCGGTCGCCGAAGAATATAACACAATGACGGGTATCACAGAACGTCGGACTGGCGCCAGCCTACAGACCCAGTACAGTAAAATTTCGAGGCACGTAATGTTATATGTTTCGAAATTGAAAGATGCATCGATGACAAATCGTTCTAGTGGGACTGTTAACACAGACTGGGTAAAATAACTTTTACCTTTTGTAATTTATTTTAAACATTATTTCTTGTAAATCAGTTGCTTGTGGAGTTAATAAAAATACATTGTCGTATTTTGTCAGGTTTCTGCGGCTAATCTAGCATTCCAGCGAGAGAACAAGGGAAAATCATTTAATTTTGAATCTTGTTACCAAATTTTAAAAGAACTCCACAAATTTCAACTTTCCCAAACTTTTTTAGACTCCCCTCAATTTCATTTTGATTCGCCAATGACGGGTGCGACAGATACTGAAGGAAGTCTGAATACTGGGTTTCACCAAGGAAATTCCAAAGATGGGGCAGAAGTTGATATAGAAAGGCCTTATCCGAGGCCACCTAGAAGGAAAGAGATGAAGCAACGGGCTAAAGGAAAAGCGAAGGCTACAAACATTGAGGTCAACCGAGAAATACTGAATAGTTGCTCTTCATTCAATGAATCATTTGAGCGATCATGTCAGGCTGATCGTGTATGTGACGAAGAGGCCCGTTTGGGGCTTAACCGTTCACTGCAACTTAAGGAGAGAAGTTTGGAGCTCAACGAACGCAGTATATTGGCTATGGAGAGGAAAGATATGCGTGAACAAATATTGCTTTATTAACAAATTATTAGCACTGACACCTCAAACATGAATTCAATCCAAAAGGAGTACCATGAATACCTCGTGCTTAATATAATCAACAAAGCACGGGGCCAATCAAACTTTCCAAACTATCCACCACACGGAGGTCAATCTGGATTTTAAAATTTCTATGCTTCTGAGTATGTAACATGTTATTTATTTTTATCGTTTGATCTACTTTGTAATATGATTTTATGGGTTGTGAAATGAATTTGTTTCAAATTTTCATACATAAACATTAGTTCGGTACAATATTAATGATACAACAT
Organism: Sambucus nigra; assembly: GCA_949130495.1. NCBI lineage: Eukaryota > Viridiplantae > Streptophyta > Magnoliopsida > Dipsacales > Adoxaceae > Sambucus > Sambucus nigra. The sequence continues at coordinate 115,383,796 of OX422213.1, forward strand.
TAATAATAAAGATAACAACATAACAACATTAGAAAAGATACATAAATTGTGTAAAATCACACACTGATATTGGCAAACTTTTCCCAAACATGTTCAACGAGATCTGCACGTAGCTGTAAATGCTTCCTCTTGTCGTGCATGTGCATTGTCCTAGCCTCGATCGCATAATGTTTCTCGAGAGAGTTTCGAAACATAGGAACCGGGTTAGGCGGGAAGTCGTATTCCTCTCTCCAATCACAATCACGCCTCTCGTCTTCAACAGTCATGTTGTGCATTACGATGCACAAATGCATAATAGATGATAATTTATCCTTGCTCCAGAGTTTTGCCGGCGTATGAACGAATGCGAACCTAAGTTGCAGGACACCAAACGCTCGTTCCACATCTTTTCTTTCCCCCTCTTGCACTTGAGCGAAAAGTTTTTCCTTCTGGTTGGTTGGCCTTTTAAAAGTTTGCACCAAACTAGCGTAAGGCGGATAAATGCCATCCGCTAAAAAATACCCCATATCATATACGTTGTTATTTATCTCAAACGGGATTGGTGGAGTCTCATCGCGAACAAGATCGGAGAAAACTCTAGATGTGTTCAATACATTAATATCATTACAACTACCCGGCATCCCGAAAAATGACCTCCATATCCAAAGGTCATGTGATGCTATCGCCTCTAGTATAATTGTCGGTGACTTTTTATGTCCAGTATATTGCCCATGCCATTCGGTTGGATAATTTTTCCACTCCCAATGCATGCAGTCTATGCTCCCCAGCATTCCAGGGAATCCACGCGCCGCATTTTGTTCGGTAAGCCTTTGCACATCGAGAGCGGTAGGCTTTCTGTTATACTCCGGGCCAAATATCCCCACAATGGCAAGGGATAATCGGACCAATGCCTTCTGGGTTGTCGATTCTCCGATACACAGGTACTTTCCATTTATATCAGCAGAAGACCCATATGCTAACATTCGCAGAGCAGAAACGATTTTTTGATGCGAGGACAGGCCAAGACGACCAATTGCATCTGGTTTTTGTATGAACCAGGAGTCGTAACTACATACAACATCATGAATACGTACATATAGGGCTCGATTCATTCTAAAACGTTGTCAGAAATGGTAGTCTTTGCATACCGATGCTTCACCAAAGTAGTCGGCGATTAGTCTATCATGGCCCACCTCTCTGGTCCGACATATCGTCCTCCTGGTTTGATCCTCATGGGAATCACAAACTATGTTATGCAGGGCCATATTTTGAATTTGTTGCATATGGCCCATAGCTATTTTCTTTTTCTTTGTGGCTATATTTGACTAGGCGATTTGCATGGCTTGTATTTCTTCGTATTCTTCCATCTCACTCACTGTGGTATGACGTTTGATCAGTAAAGAGAATTTGTTGATGAACTTAAAGTATAATAGGTTGTAATATTTATAATAGGTGGACGATGTAGGACGGAATATCTAGAGCGAAAGATGTAGACCGGATCACATTAGGCGAATAATCTTGGCCGGAATATCTAGAGCGGAAGATTTAGCTCGGAAGACATTTGGCGGATAATCTAGGGCGGAAGATGTAGCTCGGATCATACTAAGCGGAAGAACAACGGCGGAATAGCTAGGACGGTTTATGTGGTTAATTATACTGCTATAAATGTGAATGGCCGGATGGAGTGCTAATGAGCACAATGGCATCTTACGAAGATGTGATTGATGAGTTCTTGGCTGAAGCCTTGATAGATTCATTTCCACGCGGTCTTTTTGGTTGTGAGATTAGCCAAGTTAATGATGTACGAACCCCTTGGGAAATAATTGCCGACAAATATCATGAGTTGCTACCTAGGCATGATTATCAGAGCCCGCGTAACTTAATGGATCGATGGTTGGAAATTAAAGACGACATCGAGGAATTTGATAACATTTTCAATAGGGTTGAACAAGATATGCAACCATTGGATGAGGAAGATGATCCATATGAGGAGGCGGTGAATTCATACATTCGCACGTTCGGTGAGAATTTTGAAGGCCTAATGACCTGGTGTGCGTTGAGGAGAAATGCTTATTGGAAGGAGTTTTACTAGTTTTTCTTTCGTCTCCTTTACTATTCATGTTAATTTGAATCCTTGCATGTTTATTAATATCTTGTTTATTGTTAAATTAAATGTAACGGAATTAATGGTTCAAAACACTATCTTCATTTTCATTTATATTTATATTCTGAACACTATCTTCATTTATATTTATATTCTGAATTTGTGAAATGAAGCTTCATATTGTGAAATGAATTTGCATCAATCTTCACAATACAACATTAATAATAAAGATAACAACATAAATAACAACATTACAAAACATATTAATATTCATTATCGAAATCCCATTCTACATCATCCAAATTTACAGCATCAGACATGTCATAATTTTGCGTTGATGGACCAGGTTGGCTAGTATCTTCTTGGGCACCAATATCATCCATCTGCGGTCGATATACTGTGGTCGGAGGTCGAGGATCTTCTGTGAGGTTGTAAAAGGCCGAGGTTGTACCACTAAAGAAATTAGGCGGGGGAGCAGTTCGCTCGTGAGATACACCCAACTCTTGGAGCTTCCTTGTATCTATATCCAACTCATGACTCCAATAGTTATTAAGATGCATGGCTGCACCTAGAGCGGTGGCTCTCGATGATTGTCAATAATCTGAGAATTCCCGACTAGTAAATAAGAGGTCATCGTATGTGGGCAATTCTTCATCGACCGCAATCCTGTCTGGCCGTGGAACCGGAATCAATATGGGTACACCTGCAGGACTGCAAAACGGTAGATCCCAAGTCATTTGGGGTAGAGTGGGATGTACCCGACCTATGGGAGTCTCATAAGCGCCAGGTGCCTGTGAAGGGACAGTCGGTATTTGGATGTGGTATGGAAGTGCGCTGGGACTTATGACATCCGTGTTGACTGCTCGATATAGGGGTGGCATTACAAGGCCTAGGGACAGTTGCTTCCAGTAACGGTCATACATGGGTTGGGAAACAAAAGATACGCTGGGGTCCATCTCGTCAATAATAATTCCATGCCTATCATGGTGAAAGGGTATCCTCATCATTTGCGGCGGAGGGTCATTTGGTATGCAAATTTCACCGGTGATCTGTCGTCGGCATCGATCACCCAAGTAATATACCCCCATATTGAGGATCCATAATAACGCATCGTTTCAGCGATATGTACTTCGCATGTTGAACGTAGGCATGCATCTCCATAGTAGACCCCGAGTAAGGTAGCCAATTGATTGAACCTGGAGATCGCATTTCAATCTGACTCTGTGCTGTGGGAAAATTATATTGGATTGAGCCCTTTGTCTCCTTACGATTTAACCGATTTTCTTTCTTCCATCGATTAATCCTAGGCCAGCAATCACCTGTATCTTCCCTCAATAAGGGACACACCCGCTGTATATATTCGAACCCGAAAAACTGCAATACAAAAATGATTATTATTAAACCATAAATTTTTGATTTAAAACATATAATATCACTTTTTTACACTTACCAATATGAGTTGCCAAAAACAATTCATAGAGTCTACGCGACATCTTGACAAAAGATGTAGAGAGTAGTATATGCGAGCTAGAATTGCCGAACCCCAATCGTATGATCCCACAATCTCCAAATCCTCCAAAGCAGCCAACCAACCAATAGGAACGCTGTCTCTTGCGGTCGGAAAAAAAATATGTCCCACAAAAAAAAATAAAGAAACCCTAGCAATGTCTTCAGGACCAACAATCACAGTATTTAACTTTATGGCCTCGAACCACTTATTTAAGCTCGACACTTTCACCCCACATGAATCACTGAAATTTGGTTCGATGCCGGGAAAGTATCTATGTATAATGTCAGCCCGTATTTGAGTTTTTCGGTCAAGTACAATCAAGTATTTTCTATCACTCATCGGTACCATAGGACCGCTTCTGATAGGAATACCTGCAAGATGGGAAGGATAACAATCAGTTGTAAATTTAATTAATGTACTAATCAATGTTAATATTGAATTTATTTTTTATATGCAGAAACTAACCAGTCAAAATCGTAAAATCATAAGGAGTAATGGTGAGCTCCCCGGTTGGTAGTTGGAACGTGTTGGTTATGTCCCACCAACGCTCACCGAGCGCTTGTACCAATCCCCAACTTGTCTTGGGAATTTGAGCATCCAACAAATCTTCCCAACCGCTATGGTGTATAAACTGTATAACCTCAGGATATGTTTTTAAATATTTGTACGTGGCTCTAAGACTATGCCAATTGCCACGCATCTTATTGAGTTGCCATTTGTGGCCGTGTCCGGAGAAGGTTTAATGTGATCTTCGTCGTCCACTATACGCCTATAGTTCTCAAAAACTATAGGTCGCTCGGCTGTAGTAGTTTCGGTCGCTCGACTACCTTCTCCCATTTTTCGAGACTTTCTAGCCCCAACAACCCGTCTAAATTTCTTTTCAATTTGTTCCATTATCAACACTGCAATTTAAGAAATCTTTACAAAAATAGAACATATTATTATTTTAAAAAAATAACAATACAGATAATTTATTAAAAAACAGAACGAATAGATAATTTCTTAAATAATTTTTTATAAACATTCACTATTTTTTTTTATAAACATCCACTTAAATAGTTTCTTAAAAACATAAACATAAAAAAAATATAACCGAACCGATGTAATTACATGAGATAATAAATACGCCAGATAATTACTAAATTACTAAAAAACATGATAATTACAAAATTACTAAAAAACATTAACACATCAGATAATTACTAAATTTACATGATAATTACTAAATACGTAATAAATACGTCAGTTACAAATACACAACTAGAAATTATTTAAAAAACATAAAAGGAACAAATAATTTCTTAAATAATTTTGTAGAAACATTCACTAATTTATTATAAACATTGACTTCAATAATTTCTTATAAACAGAATGGAAAAAAACATAACTGTTAATTAAACATTGAGTAAATTATTTATTATAAATATTCACTTAAATAATTTGTTAAAAAAAGGGATGTACAAAAACCTAACAAATAATTAAACATTTACTAATTAATTTATTATAAACATTCACTTAAATAACAAATACAGAACAAATATACCAGAAAATACATAACAAATAATTTAATATTTACTAATTGTAATAAGATATTAATTAGGAAAAATAATTACTGATATTCTTTACATAAGGATTGCTCTAACTAAATAAATATAATATTAAGTAATAATTAAGTAATTAAATAGAATATTAAAATACACAAATAAATAATTTATAAGGAAAAAAATCAGAGGATTTACCTGTGTATAGGCCGGCTTAGTTGCTGTTTTTTTTTTTGAAGTGATAAAAAATATTTACGGTGGGTTGATTTAAATACACCTCTTGGATTTAATTTAGTAGTTGAAATGTAGGTGGGAGTTGAGGTAATTAATTCGGGGGAAGAAGATAAAAGGCTTAAGACATTTGGGGGGCAAAATCGAATTTCGTATAACCTTAGGCGGAACATGATGTTCCGCGCAAGGTTTTCATTTTTCTCAGCCAAAACGGCGTCGTTTTGGCTTAATCCGGCGTCGTTTTGGTGCTTTATTGTATTTTTACCCTGCGCGCGTAGCAATTTTCGTCTTTTTTGTACTGCAAATTTAGACTAGTGATGTCTAAATTTGCACTACCCGTAAGGGTTGATCTAAGAGAGATACGTAGGGCCTCGACCGAGGCTAGGAAAAATATTAAAGTCGAGACTCAACTTTCACTCACACCGGTTACATTATCTGTGATTCTTCCTCCTCTATTACTTACTTACCCAGCTTTGGCTGAATTCAGAGTTGTGATTTCTTTGAGTGACTCAACGTTATATTCATCCTAAAAAGATTCATTATCTTTCCCCTCTTCCTCAGGCTATAGCCCCGATCATATTCCAAAGCCTTACACTGATCGGCAAAAATCGAGGGCTAACTCGTTTGAGGAAGCTATGAGGGTTCCTCTTGATTAGGGGAGTAAATGGATATTCGAAAATCCGCATCCATCCGATATCCGAATCCGAATTTGCGAATATTTATCCGAAAAAATGGAAACGGATACGAATATGGATACTTTATAAAAATATCCGAGAAAATGAATACGGATACGGATAGTACTAGTATCCGACACGGATAGTCCATATCCGATGCGGAGTATCCATTTTACCGGATATCCTTTTTACCGGATATCCGTATCCGATAAATATATGTTTAAAATATTACTAATAATATTGATATAACTATTACTAATAAAATAATATTAAAAAAACCTTAATCGTTTATTCCCATAAAATAATATTAAAAAAACTTAATCGTTTATTCCCATAAAATAATATTAAAAAAAACTTAATCGTTTATTCCCATAAAATAATATTAAAAAAACCTTAATCGTTTATTCCCTAAAACAAAACAAAACAAAACACAATACTCCACTCAAAACAAAAACACCCTAAAGTTATATTGGGTATATTATAAAATGTCATGTATTATTATTTTATTGATTATATTATCATGGAGTTATACTAAAGTTTCAATACACCCTATCACACACAACATACACCCACTAAAGAACATATACTCCACTTAAAACAAAAAAGAACTAATTTCATTTCATTTCTCTTTCGTACAAAACTAGAGAAAAGAACTCCACAAAAAACCCTCATTCCTCCAACTCCACCTCCGCCGCATATGCCCGTCGCTGCTCATTAACCTGGTCAACACTTCTCATCAACCCCTCCGTTGTGCATCAACTATGTCGCTCCTTCGCTCCACATTCTCTCCTCCCGAAATAGAAAGTTAGCAACAACGTCTACATAAAAAATAAAAATAAAAATATATAACTGCATTTATATATTGTTCATGTGGTTGTTCATTAGTTTCCATAATTATAAATAAATTTAGGAGAGAAACAAAAAAGTAAAGAGATGATTTTAATTGTGATGAGAACTGAAGTTAACAACATGAATATTATATATAAAATAAAAATATATACTTATTAAAATAAAAATATCAGTATGTTTTGAAGGCTATAAGGTCTCCATGAGGTTATCATTCTCAATAAATTTTGATTTAATCTAAAAGGTGCATATTTATTTCTACGGTTATGGAATGCTACTGTTATTTTTTTTTATGGATTGAAGCTTATATGTTTGTAAAATATGGATGTCTTTAAGCCATATTATCATTATGGAATGCTACAATTATTATGGAAGCCAGTAGGTAGTAATTTTGTTATATATTTATTTGGATTGGATTGGATTTCATTGGATTGGATATTTTATAGTTATTTTTTTACGATGGCTAAACCATGTAAACGGATACGGATATTATCCGAATCCGAGGTATCCGAGCGGATACGGATATGGATAGTTGTTTTAACTATCCAGCGGATACGGATAGTGCATCCAGATAGCGGATACGGATATGGAAAACATGATATTCGATCCGTATCCGTCCGTTTAACACTCCTACTCTTGATCGTCTATGGGATGGCGAAGTCTAATAACTTTGGTCATGCCATAACTTCAGCTCTTCAGCAAGGTAATCCCGATCCTGAAGTATATAATATCTCTGACGATGAGTCACAGGTAGAAGTGGCCTATGATGTGTCTCTAATGGCAGTGCCTATCTCGTCAATGACTGAGGTTAAGTTTACGAGTCGAGATCCATATGGCGAGGTTCCTGTTATTGAGGAAGAAGAATAAGAGGTGCTCGACACAAGTTATGCATCATCCATATCAAGTGATGTACGAGAGACTTATCTAATTCTTTGAAGAAACATATATGGTGTTAAGTCATCCATCAAGATGAGGGTTCTTTCTGAGGAAAATAGGGTATTCATCATTAAGGTTGAGGGGGAGATGGCCATCTATGAGCAAATGTTTAAGATTCACTTCCTTCTATCGATACACTTATTTGTCGGGCTAAAAGCCTTCTTATAGGACTTTACTTGGGATCATTCATCTTTGAAAGATTGGATATATGACAGACCTTCTAGTTAACATTTTTTGAGCTTGCTACACCATCTCCACAATAAAGTTTGCATCGTGTTACTTTCACTTTGTAGCTCGATGCTCAGATAAAAAACTTGTTCATATTAACCATACTTCTAACCATAACTAGAAGTCTCATTATTTCTTCGTGTTTAGGGATTGGGGGTTTGACAGTAGTGTTTCGTCTGGTGCAATAGAGCTTAGGGTCACTCAGAAGTGGGAATGATTTTCCATATCGGCTAAAATGGATCCCGATCTCAGCATTGATGCCAGGATAAATATATACCTATTGCGCACCTCAGGCAAAGATGGGGGAGTTGTAATATTCGAAGATGAGATGTCCCCTGAGTTACGTGAATGTACAGGATTAGGGGTTGAACCCTTACTGAATTGCATAAGTTATTGAAATACTCATTTATTTATACTATTTAAAAGTCATCCAGAAGGAATTTTAGAATAAGTTTAGGAAATGGCTTCTCCCATCATCAGAAACATTTTGGCCCACTTGCGGGGTAAAAATGTTGCGTCGGCACAACCTCGACAAAAGTCCACAACTTCTGTGCCCCATCCTACTGAGGGATCAAAAAAGAGAAAGAAGGTCTTAGAGTGTTTCCACTAACCCTCCTCCCCCTCAAATTAAGAGAAAGAATGCCCCACGTAGGTTGACCATAGACCCCATCATCCTCATTAAGGATAATGTGGCTGCTGTAGCTCGTCTCGCCCAGGTAGGCATAAATGCCGACTCTGTGCTCGACAACCGACCGAGGGACCAAGAGGCCATCATCACGATTGTCCTAAAGTGCGACAATAATTTTTTTTTTTTGGTTACAAAACTGGAATTAAAAACAACAAAAAACTAAATTGCGGGGCTATCAAGCATCATGAGAAGCGTCTCAGGGGTGTGCTCATACTCAAGATAAAGATCATGTGAATCTTTAGCAATCCTCGCCATACAGTCAACTTGGGTGTTCATCTCTCTCGGAATGTGAATAACCTTCGCCTTGAGGCACTTAACCAGATCGCAGCAGTCTTCGATGATATTAGCAAGGGGGTGGTTCCCCTTATCTTCCGACTCCAAAAGTTGGACAGCTTCAAGACAATCGGACATGAGGCAGGCGCCCTTCCACTCTTCCCTAGTGGCAATGTTTAGACCATGAAAGATACCTTCCAGTTCGGCTCTAAGGGGGCTTGCCGTCCCTTGGATACGACCGGTGAAGCCAGTAATCCATCTCCCTTCCTTGTTTCGAACGGTACCACCAAACGCTCCCATCCCACTAATAAAGTCATAGCTCCCGTCCGTCTGGATGATATGAGTCCCTGAAATACAAGCACTAAGATAGTCGACCTTACTAGCACTATCCCCATCATGGTTAGTATTTTTATTAAGGGCTTTTAAAATATGGCACTTGAGATAAAAAATAAACTTAGTAACCATGGAGGGGTAGAACTAATATTATCAAAAATTAACTTATTACGGGCTTTCCAAATACACCAAAAAAAAAGAGGGTGAAAGTCACATACCAATTATTATCTGAATTATGCCACACATTATCAGCCACCCAAGAAGAATAATTACTTCAATGCCTAAGACCCTTCTCGAGTCTTCAACTTTGCATTGTACTAGGCTACACAAGTGAAGTTTTGCTTATTCTGTTGTACTTGTTTTACTTATTTTTTCTTCAAAGCTTTGTGTCGTCCATGCTAAATCATCTTCTTGCCTCACAGTTAATTTTTTTCCCTTCAAAACATCCAGTTGTGGGCAAGTGAAGCTGACAAGAAAGTTAAGGCCGCTGAGGGCACGGTATTGAAAGTTGAAAACTTAAGGGAGTAGCTATCCCAAATGAATAATGACTATGATGCCAAGAATGTTGAGCATAAGAAAAGGCAAAAAGACTGAATGTAGACCATAAAGATGGGGCTGCATGCCATAATTAACGAGCTGGAGAGGCAACTAAAGAAGCAGACCGAGGACAAAGATGGGAAGCTAAAGATAGCGGTTGAAAAATTTATTACGAATTTTAAGGAGTCTGAAGAATTTTTAGACTACACAATACAATACATATAGAAAGGTGCTAAAATTATTTGTCGTTGAGTATTTAACTTTCACCCAGAACTATCCACTTCTGACCCTCAGATAGCCGAGGTATTTGCTTCTTTTAGCCTAGCTGACCCAGAGAGCGTAGAAGTTCTGAACCACGTCCAAGCTAGATGTGGCCAAGACGACTGTAGCTGATATTGAGGCTACGGAGAAGGAGGGAAACCAACAAGAAGGTAATACCTCCAATCATGTTGGGACTCCTTCTGCGCCGACGGAGATAAAGCATACATTAGCCAATAGTTAGATTATATACATTTTCTGTTGGGCGACCATCTGTGGTCTATGCCCTTTTTTGTGTAACCACAACATTTGAACGATCCCACTTCTAAATAACATCGTCTGTAATAATTTCTCTTTTTAAATAACTACCGTATTGTATCGTATTATTGGAATGGCATGGTGTCTCCAAGTTAACTCTTTTCTTAGCAAGTTCTCATGTTTGATATTAACCTATCACCATATTATTGATGTTTATGCAGGTTGTTTCTTGGTGATGCTTGAAACGTTCTTGGGGGGGTGTTTTAGATCCGAGACTCCTCAACCACTGTCGTGTCACGTTGAGAGAATTGTTAATTGACCCACCATATACTAAAATTATATTACACATGGAACCCTTATTCAAATGATTTTTATCCCTCCTCTCGACATTATTGCAATGATGTTTTGGAGGGTCGACCCCAAAATATCACCACCGCATCACCAAGAGAGAGTTATTAAGTGATCCACGATTATAAAATAATGTCATACATAACCATATTCAAATGATTTTTATTTTAGCCTTCTATGTTGAAGGAATTATCCCTCCTCTCAACATTATTGGAATGATATTTCGGAGCTGAGGCTCCTCATTCACTCTCGTATCGCCGAGAGAGTTATTAATTGTTCCACCATAGTGAAATGATGCCATACATAACCATATTCAAATGATTTTTATTTTATCCTTCACCACTTTATGATGGTAAAGGAATTATCCCTCCTCTCGACGTTATTGGAATGATATTATGGGGTTGAGGCTCCTCAATCACTCTCGTATCACTGAGAGAGAGTTATTAATTGTTCCACCATAATAAAAATGATGTCATATATAACCATGTTCAAATTATTTTTATTTTAGCCATCGCCATTTTTTGATGTTAATGGAAGTATCCCTCCTCTCGGAATTATTAGAATGATATTTTGGGGTCGAGCCTCATCAATCACTCTCATATCATCGAGAGGCTTATTAATTGTTCCACCATAATAAAATGATGTTCTACAGTTAGATGCCATGCAAACCAAAGAGAAAATTTTGGTTATAAAAGCGGTACGAGGCAACACTTGCTACTTTTATTATTAAAATCTTTGATTAACGTACAACTGAAGATAATCTTGTAACATAATACATTAAGTGTGAAACATAATTCATTGAGTATAACTGAAAGAAAAATCTTTTAACATGAAATCAAAAGATGAACTTAAAGAACTACTGATAATATCACTTTAGGTGATATGCATTCTAGGGGTTGTAAAATGGTTCACCTTTAAGATTTTTGAATCGAAAGACGCCCGACATAACCTTTTCGGTTACCCTTTAAGGCCCGTGCCAATTGGGATGTAGCTTATGGGCCTTATGAAAAACCTTCTACGGCTACGGGCCGAGACTTCACTCTTTTATTGTAGAATTTGGCCGCTCTGTGCTGGTAAGAGAACTGTCTAATTATGGAATATTCTTGTCTTACTTCAATTAAAAAAAGGTCTAATCTTTATTCTTCAAGATTGGGTTTCAGGTCATAAGTTTGGACTCTGTGACTTGGAAGTCCAATTATTTGTAAAATAGTCATGCTTCATATGTTTAATCTTAAAACAAAAACAATAATAGAATCTATTAACGTTGTTATGAATGATAGTGTTGCCCACCACTTAAAAGAAAATGAGAATATTTTATTTGTTAACAATTCTGAAAATGAAAATTTACCCATACAGTCAACAAATAGTGATTCAAACTATCTACCACATGATGAACCCAATATTCCTAACTGGGTCAATGAAAATCACCCTAAGAAAAATATTATAGGATATGTTATGTACCCAATAAGAACTATGTCTCAATTTATTAATGCTTTATTTTATTCTTATGTGTCTTTAGTTGGATCAAAGCATGTAAACGAAACACTAATAGATAAATCTTAGATGTTAGAAATGTAAGAAGAATTATGACAATTTAGACTACATAATGTTTGATATTTAGTCCCTCGCCGTACTCACACTAACGTAACTGGAACCAAATAGATATTTAAAGATAAGTGTGATGAGTTTGGTAATGTTTTAAAAAATAAAGACAGGTTATTAGCACAAGGTTGTTCAAATTGATGGTAGCTCTTATAGTTAAACTGAACTATTTTGTGTCATTTAAAATTCAAACTTCATCAAATGGACGTGAAATCTGCATTCTAAAATGGAATTTTAAATGAAAAAGTGTATGTTTTTTCTTAATCCGTTCTTTCCAAATCATATTTAAATTTAAGAAATCCCTTTATGGTTTAAAACATGCCCCCCGTACTTGGTACGATAGGTTGGAAAATTTCCAAATGAAAAATGGCTTTAATCAAGGGGGAGTAGACCTAACCATGTTCGTCATATGTAACAAAAATTATTTGCTAATTTCATAAGTTTATGCTGATGACATAGTTTTTAGGTCCACTTCTCCCTTGGAAGCTAAAGAATTTGCTGACATAATGAAGTCATATTTCAAATGTCTACGATGAGAGAACTCCAATTCTTCTTATGTCTTTAAGTAGCAAAAAAACTTGATCATATTTTTATTTATTAGTCTAAATATGCTAATGACTTAATTAAATGCTTTGGTTTAGCTATGGCTAAGACTTCTAGAACTCATATGAGTTACTCTATCAAACTTTCACAAGACTTCTCTAATAAAAAGATATATGTCACTTTATATTATAGTATGATTGGAAACCTACTTTACTTAACTGCGAGTTGACCTAATATAATGCATAGTGTATATGTGCGTGCTAGATATCAATGTTAAACGAAAGAATTCCACTTACATTTCGTAAAACGTATAAAATATATTAGTGCAACAATTAACTATAGTATCATGTACACCTCTAACACCAATTTTAAGGTAATCATGTATACAAACGCTTAGTGGGCATCTTGTGCCGACAATAGCAAAAGAAGCTCCGATATTTTTTTTTACTTAGGATGCAATCTAGTCTCCAGATCATTTAAAAATCAAAACTATATTTAGCTTTCATCAGAAGAAGATGAATACAATGCAGCTAGCAGTTTTTGTACTCAAACTTCTACAGATGAAAAAAAAATGTGAAGTGACTATACCTTAAATGAATCATCCGCCATAATATTATGTGAAAATCAAAGAGCAATAAGTATTTTAAAGAATCACGTTTTTCATTCTCGAACAAAACATATTAAAATGAGAGAAAACATATTAAAATGAGAGAACACTTTATTCGAGAAATGATTGAGAAAAAGTAAATTAACATCAAATATCTTAACATTAATAATCAATTGGCAGATCTTTTCACAAAACCTTTAGAAAAATATCCCTTTGAAATTCTTAAAATTTCTGTTGGTTTTTATGCCCACCCTATTTAAAATGTGTTAGGGTTATATGTTTAGTACCTATTTTATCATAATATCTTACGGTGCTAACATTTTTTAGGTTTTTCCTACCCTTTGTCCCTTAATGACAAACAATGTGAGAATTTGAGACTCCATATTCTTATGTTGGGGAGAATTTGTGTGACTCCTATTTTTTGTTGTATGTATTAAGTCTATTAGGACACATGTTATTAGTTAAGTTATGTACTCTTCCTTTTAGGATACATGTTATTAGTTGTGTCATGTAATCTTCCTTTTTAGGAATCATGGGTATATTTGAGTTATGTATTTGCGTGTATGAGACTTATTTTTTTAGTCTCAATTTTGTTTGGCCCAAAATTGACCAAAGGGGGAGATTTAAATTGCCCTCTTTAATCTTTTATTATGTGGTCAAAATGTGGACTAGCATATTCCTAAACAAATTTTTAAAAATAAATTTTCTAATTTTAAAGCCCTAAATTAAATTTTGGTTAATATATCCTTTATTTTTATATTAGTACATTTTACTCAAATAGTTTTTGTATTACATATTTCATGGTTTTAAAATATTTTAGGATTTTTAAAATTAATTTTTATAGTTTTTTATAATTTTCTAGAATTTTAAAATGCTGAAATAAGCATTTAAAATAAACAAATCAAATATTTATTTTGTTTCTTAAATCAAATCAATAGAAATTAAAACTGTAATGTTTTGGTCATTAGTGGTCGTTTCTTTCTCTTGGCCTTGGATTCTGGTAGTTTCCTATCCCTGATGTACTCAGCGATAGGATCCATCCGATATTCTCCCCAATTCACATTTATCTAGAGATTTATACTGACCTCCTCAGCTTTGATGCTTGACTTCAACAAGATTTCAACGGGCACATGTCGTCTGATCTCCATTCGAGTTGCCGATCGAGTCTTGTTAATGCGTTGGCCCTACCATTTTCCAACATTGGGATCCTTTTCATCTTAACTTCATCAAAGCTCATCAATATTTTCTTCACTCTAGCTCAGTACTTAGACATTTTTTCATCTTTGGCATCATAGATTCCCAGAACTTGGTTCACAATCAACTGAGAGTCACCACGAGCTATCATTTGGCCAATATTGAGTGCCTTAGCTAGAGAGATTCCCGCCTGTATAGCCTCATACTCTGACTCATTATTTGAACCTTTGAAATTAAATCGAAAAGCGTATCCTATGTCGGTTCCATCTGGGCCGATAGTATTAAGCCTACCTCACTGCCTCTTTCCCAAGATGATCCATCAACAAACAAACTCCAAATGGGTCTTCCTTTTATGAAAAGACCCTCATCTAATTCTCCTTTCTTGATCAAGGGATTTTTTTCATCCGTTTGCTCTATCACATCGGCCTATACCTCCTCGGCCGTGGCCTCCTTTTGAATAATGAGTGGAACCTCAACCTCTTTTGTAACTTCAGGATCACTTCCAAAGGTCCAAGTAAACTCTGCTATAAAATTTGCTAGTGCCTATCCTTTGATTGCACTTCTTGGCTCAAAATCACCTAAATCCACTGACTAAACAATTAACCTACTCCATTTCTTCGGTTTATAAATGATTTGCCTCAGTGGAGTGTCGGTTAGTACCACCATCGTGTTTGTGTGGAAATAGGGCTTCATTTTCTAGAAGAATGTAGTAAGGCATATGCTAGATTCTTCATCTTTTTGTAATTTATCTCGGACCCTTGCAGAGCTTTGCTATTGAAGTAGATAGGCTTTTGAACTCCATTGTCGTCTCAGATGATGGAGGCAGTGATAGGCGACTCTGAGACAACCAAATAAAGGAATAACTTCTCTCATTTAATAGGTTAGAGTGCAACATTGGGGAGTAGAGATAGTACTTCAATTCTTGAAAGTCCCTTTCACAATCTTCATCCTAATAAAAAGCCTTCCTTAAGATTTTAAAGAGGTAAACACCTGTCCGTAGATATGGAGACGAAACGATTGAGGGTAGCCACTCGTCCAGTTAACCTTTGTACATCCTTGATTGTTCATGACATTTGCATATCAATCATTCCTTTGATTTCAGGTGGGGTTTGCTTCAATCCCCCTTTGGGTAACAATAATTCCAATAAATTTTCCACATCGATGCCAAATACACACTTCGCTGGATTTAGCTTCATTTTGTATCTTTCCATTGTGTCAAAAGTTCACTCCAGGTCGGCTATATGGGTCTCGGCTTTCAGGCTCTTCATCAATATATTTTTTCACATACACTTCCATCGTATTTCTAATTTTATCTTCAAACATTTTGTTCACTAACCTTTGATAGGTTGCCCCTTCATTCTTTAGGCTGAAAGGCATTACTTCGTAGCAGTAAGTTCCTTTATCAGTAATAAAGTAAGTATTTTTAACATCTTCACTATGCATAGAAATTTGATTTTACCTGTAGACACCCCATTCCAGGACCCTCCTAAGCACATACTTAGGTTCCTAAAACTCACTTATCTACTGCAAACCCTAGGTCATACTCTGAGTATCGATCTAGAGGACACCGATAACTCTCGAAGACCGTTTGACTTGGATTATTTTTCTCGTCTGAGCGAAAGCTCAATGAATCTTCTAAGGCTCTGAATACCATTTCCAAAGATCTACCCCATGTGCAAATCAGCCTTATGGTTAGGACGAATGATCTATTTTACAATAAAAAGCCAATCTAAAGGCCACTGGGCGCTCCCAGGCCCTATTTTGTCCCCAATAAACTTCATTGTCTGACTGTAAGCTCAACAGATATTCGAAGGGCTCTGAATACTCTTTCTAATGATCCATCCCATATGCAAATCGGAGTCACAATTTGAATAAATGATCCATTTTACCTTAAAAATTGATCCAAAGGCCACCGGGATCTCTCAGAATCCGTTTCACTCCTGTCATCTCTTCAACTTGAGTAAGACTGAATAAATATTTGAAGAGCTCTGAATACCCTTTCCAACGATCCATCTCGTGCATGAATCAGCCTTACGGTACGAACGAATGACCTATTTTACTTTAAAGGGTCATTAGGTTCTTTTGGGCTACATTTGACCAAGGTCAGCTCTCCGAAGCGAACAAGACTGAATGAAGCTTCGAAGGGCTCTGAATCCCCTCCCAACGGTCCATCATGTACGCAATTGTGACTTACAGTTCGGACGAATGATCTATTTTCCTTCGAGAATTTCCTGCCTAGTGACCAATGGCTGCTTTCAGGCCTCATTTAACCTCGGTCAACTCCTAAACCTAGGGTGGATCAATGGATCTTCAAAGGGCTCTAAATACCTTTTCTAATGGCCTGGTCCATGCACGATTCTAAATACACTTAGGGTAAAAGCTATTAGTTATAAAGTGAGTAGTGAAGACCTCCACTAGAGCCTTAAAGTTTCTGATCGACTTATGAGGCAACCTCTCAAACCATTTTTGTGATATGTTATGTGGTCTATAAGGGAAAATTCGGCACATTTGTGCATTATTATGTCTCCATAAGATCATTTCTTGTCAGTATTTCCGAATGTGGTATATGGGATCTATCTTTTCGTCATAAATCATGAACTTGGGAACATCAAACTTCATAGGGGTCTCCTCCTTTTCAATCGTCTTTGAGAAAAGGGGGATTTCATCTGGGTATTGAGTACCTTTCTTCCTATCTCTCTAGTGGACCTGGATCCAAAGACATTAGGATCGACTAGAATCCTAATGTCTTTGATTCATTGATCGTTGATCCTATGGCATCTCTCTAGCTGCCCCACACTCTGATCGACTATGCTCTGATATTCCACGTTGAGCTCCTCCCTCAGCTGTGATTATTACTCACTTAAGGACTAAGAGTCTTATCACGGCATTTATTAGTTCCCCTTTGTAGATCTCTCTCCATTATTTTAAGTCTCCTTTAGATGTGAGCATTCTCTTCTACCTAGAGGCATGTAGCCTCCTCTTTTTCATGAAGCCTGGCTTCGTAAGCGTCGACCAACCTGGATTTTTGCATAGATATGGGTGGTCCCTGGATTTCTTCAAAAGGTTGCCTCTCCTGAAATACCTAAGGTTTGTACGCTTGCGAATCTCTGATATGACCCTAGGAGGAACTGGGTCTTCCTTTATATTGCCAGCTTGAGTAATGTTGTTACTATGGTGAGACATCATGGGATTTCTGTTTGAAAATATATTCGCAGGAATAGAAATTTCTTCCCACAGATGGCTCCAATTATGAGTACAAGAAATATCATAATAAAGAGATCCACAAAATCAATACCAAAGACAAAAATTGAAGATCACACACAACAACAATATACATGGTTTAGAAACTTGCCTACATCTACAGAGAGATTAATGTTTATCATAGTGTCTCTCAATATTCCAGGTTACATCCTTTTACCCCGGGTCATGGTGCACAATTTATGGGTGCATCAAAGTAGAGATTGAGTTATATAAGGAACTTGTAAGGACATTTGTGTCCATTATCAATTTATATGTCGTACGCTGTTACACCGTTGAAGAAACTCAAGATCGCATCTACATCAACGGATCCGAATATCAAAGTGTCTTCAACATCACAGCCTCTGCGAGAATGAACTTGGTAAAATTTTGTTTTTACGTTCCTTAAAGTTCATATTTAGTATTGGGAAATTTTTATAAAATGTTTTTTATAAAAATAAGAAGTAAGTTTTTTCAAGCAAAATGAGGCTTTTAAAAGTTTTTTAGTTTTCTGGGAAGCCGGACCGGTCCGCCTCTATACCGGATCGATCCGCCACCGGAACGATCCTCCCCTCAATCGGACCGATCCGATTGCTGCAGATCTAGTAAACCCCGGACCGAAAGCGAATCGAAGAAGCTAATTTTTAAAAGAACCGATCCGAGGTCGAACCGATCCGCCTCCAAGCCGGACCGGTCCGCCTGGGATAAACTCGAGCAGTTCCGTAACTGGTTTTACCACAAACTTAATTTTCCTATATATATAACTATTTCAGTGGTGTATTTTTCAAGTCTTTGAGAAAACGTTTTTAAGAGTTAAAACACAACAAGACTTCAATTTTTGATGTGCCAAACATCTTTTTGATTCACACACAAAAATCCCAATTACTTTTGTTAATCTTTTGGAACCCTAGAACACAATTTTGTTATTGTTCAACCCTTGTGGAGAAGCCGTCTCTCTTCTTCATTGCTGACCACCTGGAGTTCCTGCGGGAGATTCCAGCCGACACTGTTTCTAGCCGTTGCTTTGAAGGTTTGACGAAGACACTGTGCGTTACACTTGTGGGCGATTATCAGGTTGTATGTAAGTCAATGGTCTTGTAAATTCTTCAAAGTTCTAGAAATAAAAGGTTTTGCCCTTCGGGGATTTTTTCCTTAACTTTGTGTCGCTTGCTTTATTTGTTTATGGGTTCACACTTGCACTTTAGATGCATGATTAGGGGCTGAAATTAAATAAGTGTGTCAAATTAGAAACTTGCGAAGTTAATCAATTATCACACAATCTTGGCTTTTCAAATTGGTATCAGAGCGGGTTATGCTAATTTATCGCGTGATCCTGATTTTTCAAGGATTTAATTTTTTGATACAATTTGACTTCTCACGTCATCAAATTGGTATCAGAGCGGGTTACGCTAATTTATCGCGTGATCCTGATTTTTTCAAGGATTTACTTTCTGATACAATTTGTCTACTCATGTTTTCAAATTGGTATCAGAGCAGGTTGCGCTAATTTATTGCGTATTCCTATTTTTCGCAAAATTGTGTGATATTGATTTTTTTGAAAAATCAGTTTTGTGAAAATTCGCATTTTTTCCTATGGAGCACTTATATAATCAGATGCCTATTTTTGACGGGTCTAATTATGCCTATTGGAAAGCTTGTACGAAATCGATTTTAAAATCTATTGACGAGCGTGTTTGGTTGCTTTGCGAAAATGGTTGGACTCCTCCCACGGTCACTGTTAATAACATCACCACTTTAAAACCCGTGTCAGCCTGGACTGAAGATGATTATAAATTGTCCAATTTTAATTCCCGTGGTCTGAGTGCTATTTCTGGAGCTGTCTCTCCTGATGAGTTTAGCCTAATTATGACGTGCACCACGTCTAAAGAGGCTTGGGATGTTTTGAAATTGACACATGAGGGTACTAACGCGATTAAAGAGTCAAAATTACAAAATTTGGCCACCCAATTTGAGACTATCACCATGTCCGAGTTCGAATGCTTTGTTGATTTTTATGCACGTTTGTCGGACATTGTTAACACATGTTTTAATTTGGGTGAGGTGATTGATAACACGCGTGTCGTTAAAAAGATTTTGAGATCTCTCCCAAAACGCTTTATTCCTAAAGTCACTGTTTTGAACTCTTTGGGAAATTTGAAATCACTTAAGTTGGAAGAACTTGTAGGAGATCTTCAAACCTATGAGATTGATATGTTTCCCAAAACCATTAAGTCTAAGGATAATGGTATTGCTTTAAAGACTCATTTTAAGAAAAAGAAAGAAAAAGTTTGTGAGTCCGATTCTGAGGGAGATTTTGATTTTAATGATATGGCCTTGTTTGTGAAAAATTTTAAAAAATTTCTCAACATAAACAAAAATAATTCTTCCAATAAAAAGAATTTTTTTGAGAAAAATAAAAAGAAAGAGGAGGCCAAAGATAGTGACAAGGAGGATGAGATCAGGTGCTTTGAGTGTGAAGGGAAAGTACACATAGCTAGAGAGTGTCCTACTAGGATAAGGAGAAAGGGGAAAGAGACTGCTATGCCCGCCACTCTTAGTGATAGTGAGGGAGATAAGTCTGATAAAGGTTTGGGACATGGGATGGTTGTCGCCTTTTCTAGTCGTGTGATCACACCCACTTTGTCTCACAAGAGTGCACACGAGAGAGATAATAGTGATTTGTGTTCTTCGAGTGAGGGAGAAAGCGAGGAGGAGAGTGGAGACGAAAGTGAGCTCCAAAAATCTTTTAGAGATTTCTACACCGAGACCTTGAAAACAAAAAAGTATAATAGTGATTTAGGTTATCGGGTTTTAGATTTGGAGAAAGAGAAGGAAGTTTTGAGAAAGAGAAGTGTGATTTGGCCGACACGCTGTCTAGTCTGACGACACGTGTATCCCAACTCGAGAGTGATCTCGAACGTGCCAGGGAGGTCAAAGTCAATTTTTTGAACGCACCTAAGAAGGTTGAAAAGGTGGTTCATAAGGGTAAAGGTGAGAAGTTAGAAATAAGTCATGACGGTGCTTCTACTTCCAAATTAGCACCCGAGCCGGTTCCCACTTTAGTGTGTGATTCACGTGAGTCTCACCCTAACCCACCTAGGCGTCCCATTCCCATTAGGAGAGCACGTCCTAGAGTTTTTGAGAGAGGTGTTCCTAGGCCTATTTATGTTTGTTCACATTGCAAGAGGAGAGGACACCTTAGGGAATTTTGCTTTAAGTTGGGTTATCTGTCAAGTTTTGTTTCTACACGTGTTTTTGGCACACATGCACCCACTCATGATACTTTACATGCTCCCAGAGACTACATGAGAGAGTTTGCACATTTAGGTGAGCAAGTTAAGTTTTTAGTCAAAACTTCACAAGAATTGATGGAGGTTTTTTATAAGCTGTCACCACCTTTGGAAAACCCCTCTGCATCTAATGATTGAGGTTTGACTTGTTTACTAGCATAGGGTGATTTTCATGATGAAATTGTTTGCCTATTGCTAGTATGTATCATATTTGTATGTTTTATTTTTTTAAATTTTTTTTTGAAAAATACAAAAAGGTTTTATTTTGATAAAATTTTGAGAAAATTCAAAAAGATTTTTGTATTTTGTTAGCACCGTTTATGGATGGACACTTAGGATGACCAAGTCACAACATCATTCCATTATTTTCATGTGACTATTTGATAGTGTTTTGAGACAATAGGTCAATTCATCCATGTGCTTTATAATGTTTGGAGTCATTAAGATGTAATTAAGTGTTACTTCCTACATATTTGACTCATGTTTCCTTTATTGCACACATGCACGGATTTGTTTGATTATTGTGCTTGTCTTATCACATGTTGGTTGGGTGTTTTCACTTCAATCCTGTCCTTAAAACGAACCAAGCGCGATAAATTTTGATAAGGAAATTGTGCATATAAAAACCATTTTGTGAGTTTGTGTGCTTTGTTTGAAAACGGGGAAGGGCTGCGAAAGGTTCATTTAGCCTTTGCGAATACTAAGCCACCGTTAAATTGGACCTAAAAAATGGAGGTATTT
Organism: Sambucus nigra; assembly: GCA_949130495.1. Taxonomy (NCBI): domain Eukaryota; kingdom Viridiplantae; phylum Streptophyta; class Magnoliopsida; order Dipsacales; family Adoxaceae; genus Sambucus; species Sambucus nigra. The sequence continues at coordinate 115,405,754 of OX422213.1, forward strand.
TATTATCCGAGGTCCAAAGAGGTTAAAAGAGCCCAAAAAAATTGAAAGGCAATAAAAAAAATTCATGCCATTTATGGGCCATTTAGGTTTTCGCACCAATTCTCCAAAGTTTGAGAATTTAGATCACCTCTAAAAGAAAATATATATGAGGGAGTTTGGTTGGAGAATTTAAAACGGGTTTGCACGTCCTTGAAATGCTTGAAAATGAGCTACAGAGTTTTGGACGTTATTGCGGTGGAAATCATTTTGACTTTGATTTTTTGATTTGCATAAGACGATGTCATCTAAATTCAACAATCTTTTCACCTAAGGATACTTTTGATGTTCATTCGTTAGGGGTACACATATGCATCGTGCACATATGATTGATTGAGTTGATTTACCTATCGAATGTGTTCACACCCATTCATTCCATTTCCATGACTTGGTTGTTTGAGTCTAAATCCATGGTGTGATTTTTGTATCATATTTGTTCAAATTGGTATCTTAATTTTGTACGAAAAATTTGAAAAATTCAAAAATAGTTTGTGAAGATTTGTTTGAGCATCTCCTTGCAAGAGCACGTTTACCATATTATTTGATGCCCTGTTTTGTGTACCATGACACCCCGATTTTGCTTATTTGACTCATTCTTCTCATTTGTCTATTTGGGGAAATCATAAAAAAGGGGAGAAAGAATTATCATATTATGGGGGAGAGTTTGAATTTTGGGGGAGTTCTTGAGATATAGCTTATGCTTTTATCATAAATTGGTATCTATGTTTATCTCATTTCAAACTCGATATGTCACGTGGTATATGCATAATCCCAAGTTTATCCTAGTAGTCTTGCAGGATATGCTCAACCGCAATCAATATAATTATGTTTTCCACGCGCATAATTATATAAGCCTAAATGCCCACTGAAATTATCCCAAGAATTCTTTATCACCAAATACCCTTAATTTAAATAAGTTGAGGACTCCATTTCCACGAACCCAAGGACTACATCATGTCCAAATACTAAGTTGGAGTCCCCTACTCTATTTTTGGGAACCTCAACTCTCTAATTCCTCAATTTAATTATTTTCCTCAAAAATAGACTTTTAGTGCCATGCCATTTTTTTTTGCACCCTTTAAGCCCCATAAATTCCCTCAAGAGGCTGAATATTAATTCCCTAAATCCTTATTTCCTCAATTTAATAAACAAGAAGCAATTGAAATTGAAATCTATCCCCTATAATTAACCCTAGGCAAAATTGCCAAAAATCCTGAAGGGTCAATCGATCGACCCTTGACGCTCTATCGATCGATGGCCAATCGATCGATTGATCCTTGGCCCTCGATCGATCGATGGCTTCGGACATCTTCTTCTCCGAGAAGCTGTTTTGGCCATTAAATCTTACCCTAAGCTTTTATCTCCTCCCCTAACATCCTATAACCTCAATTAACAACATATACACATATAAAAAGGGTTCTAAACATCCTAGAACCCAAAACCAAGAAACGATTTAAAGTAAATTCCTAAGTTTCTCGAGTTGGATATTATTCGGGGTTTACTCGTTTAACTTTCGAAAACCCATTTAAATTAAGGAAAACCCAACCCGAAAATCTTCTGATTCGTTATTACCAAACTATGATATGAGATTTATGATCAAAAATAAATAAAGCAAGTAAACACTTGCCTCGTGGATAAAATCCGACGATCCCGAGCCGAGTCCCGCGGAGTTTGGTCAGAGCTTCCCTTTTCTTCCTCTTTTCTGTCCTCCTTTCCTCTCCTCTTTATTTTCTCTCTTCTCCTCCCTTCTCCCTCCTTATATAGGGAGAAATTAAGATTTATCCCTTTAAACCAAAAAATGACTCGTTTACTGAATTACGAGTTCCTATTAGCCCAAAATGTCCCGAAACTCAATTACGACCCCCGGATACTCTACTCTGACTATCTCGGCCATTCCGAGACTAACCGCGCAATCCGAATTTCCATCTGAGGTACTTGATCGTAATTCACTATTCCAACCCAACACATATTAATGCGGGTTTTTCAATTAAAATATTATCCTCTGTCGCTTTACCCAACTGCGACTTATAATTAAAATACTCCAACTTATTTACTTAACCCCAAAAGTAAATATAACACCCATGAAAAATCATCTAATCCATGAAAACTCCAAAATTCACTATTCACGATAATTCTTAAATTCCCAAACTACACTGAATTATTGAAATTTAATTATCCTCAAAAGTGCGGGGTATTACACATGGGCCCCACTCGTACTAAGAGTTTAGGTGGTAAGAGGTATATCCTCGTGATGGTAGATGATTTCTCACGATACTCTATTGTAGGTTTTTTGAGAGAGAAATCCGATGCTATGGAATTTCTTACGGCCAAGTGTCGTGTCCTACAGAATCAACACGGTGCCACTATCAATAGAATATGGAGTGACAACAGCACTGAGTTTAAGGAAGAAAAAGTCAATCTTTATTGCGATAGCGTCGGGATTAAACATAAATTTTTGACCGTAAAGACTCCTCAACAAAATGGAGTTGTTGAGAGGAAGAATCAGATGATTCAGGAGATGGCTAGATCTATATTTTTAGGTCGTAATGTTATTAGGAGATTTTTGGCACAGGTGGTGTCTACGTCATGCCACACGGTGAATAGGGTTTACCTTCATCCACACACACTTAAGACGCCTTATGAATTGTGGACTGGAAATAAGCCTAACCTTGCATATTTTCGTGTTTCGGGGAGTAAATGCTACATCCTATGGGACATATAGCAATTAGGAAAGTTTGACTCCTAAAGTGACAAGAGAATATTATTAGGATATTCATCGACAAGTAGAGCGTATCGGGGTTTCAACCTGAAGAGCTCCAAGGTGATGAAGTCAATAAACGACACTGTGCAAGATGATGAACCGTCGACGTCTGTTGATTTCACCCATTTGTGTGAGGATGACCCACTCCCTATTGATGATCCCATTGTGTCTCCTATACCCAGGGAGGACCCTACTCCTGTTTTAGGGGACACTCCTATCTGGGTTCGCAAGAGTCATGATCCTACTTTTATTCTAGGAGATCCAACCCTAGGGGTCAAGACTCGTGCTCAGCTAGAGAATGTTGTTAGCCATATATGCTCCACATCCAAAGTCGAGCCTGAGAAATTTAAAAAAGCACTCAAAGATGAACACTGGATATCTGCTATGCATGATGAGTTACTTCAATTTCGAAATAATGATGTCTGGGAATTAGTCCCCCAACCTAGTGAGACAAATGTGATAGATACCAAGTGGATATTTAAGAACAAGATGGATGAGACTGGTACTATTATAAAAAATAAGGCTAAGTTGGTCGCTCAAGGCTACACATAGATAGAGGGTGTAGACTTTGACGAGACATTCTCTCCTGTTATGAGCTTGAGTCTATCCATTTACTGCTCTCCATCGCATGCCATCTACGCTTCAAGTTATATCAGATGGATGTCAAGAGTACCTTTATGAATGGCATTCTATATCAGGAGGTTTACATGGAACAACCTAAAGGGTTTCAAGACCCTAAGCACCCTCATCACGCCTACTATTTGAGAAAATCCCTGTATGATTTAAAGCAAGCACCCCGTGCTTGGTACGAGAGGATTACTTCCTATCTCTTAGCCCATGGCTTCAAAAGAGGGGGAGTTGATATGACGTTATTCGTCAGGAGAGATGATGGTGCTATTTTGATTGCCTAGGTCTATGCGGACAACATGGTCTTTGGGTCCACGTGCTCCCAGCCTGCTCACCACTTTTACGAGGAGATGAATAGTGAGTTTGAGATGAGCATGGTAGGTGATCTTACTTTCTTCTTGGTCTCCACGTTCGTCAGCTAGAGGATGGGATATTCATCTCCCATTCCAAGTATGCTAAAGACCAAGTGAAGAAATTTGGTTTAGAATTATCTAAGCACACACGTACCCCAATGAGTACCTCAACAAAGCTTAGCAATGACACTTCATGTAAGTATGTATATCAAATTGTGTATCGGAGTATGATATGTAGTCTTCTCTACTTGACTACCAGTCGTCCCGACATCGCCTTTAGTGTTAGAGTCTGTGCATAATATCAGGCACACTTACTAACTCTTAAACGTATTATCAAATGCGTGAGTGGGACTCTTTCCTTTGGCATTTGGTATTCCTTTGATACCGATGATCGATTGTTCTCCCATTCGAATGTCGACTGGGTTGGGAATACAGATGGATATAGGAGCACTTCTGATGGGTCTTTCTTCTTTGGTTATGCTCTTGTCTCTTGGTTGAGCAAGAAGCAACACTCCATCTCTTTTTCCACTGCGGAGGCTGAGTACATAGCCGTCGGGAGTTGTTGCACACAACTTCTGTGGATAAAGAAGATGCTGGAGGATTATGGGATTTCACAAGTCACCATGACCATTTCGTGTGATAACACGAGCGCGATACACATATCCCACAATCCATCCCAGCATTCGTGCACAAAACACATTAGGATACACGAGAACTTCATCCGTGAGTTAGTTGAGGAGGAGGTTGTATCCCTGAGTTATGTGTCTACCGACCTTTAGTTAGACGATATTCTGACGAAGCCTTTAGATGCCCTTATATACGAGAGTCTTACGAAGTCTTTAGGTATTTGCATAGTTGACTGAGGGGGTTGGTCCATATCTAGGATAGGATGCATTATCATGCTCATATCATATGATTCCTATTGCTAGTTTGTATAATTTGTATTATTTTTTTTGCTTCATTTTTCCTAATTTTTGAAAAATCCAAAAAGTTTTTCTGGTTTCTTTTGTTAAAATTGAAAAAGACACAAAAAAAATTCTTTTTTATAAATTATTTGAAAAAACACAGAAATAATTTTTTTACACCATTTTTGGATAAGCATTTAAGATAGCCATAGTCACATCTTCAATTTCCATATTCCATGTGACTTTTTGATAGCTATTTGAGATGCTGCATCATTTCATCCACGTGCTTTCCATTATTTGGAGTCATTGAGATGCTAGTAGTGATATCTGTCTACATGTTTGGCTCCTTATCTCCTTTATTGCACACATGCATGACATTATTTGATTATTGTACTTATCTATCATATGTTGTCTTGAGTGTTTCCATCTCAATTCTGTCTATACAACAAACCATACATGATAAAACTGGACAAGATAGGAGTGCATGTAAAAATCGTTTGGTGAGGATGTGTGTTTTTATGTGAAAAATGGGGAAGGGCTGCGAAAGGTTCTCATTTGACCTTTGTGAATACCGAGCCACTGTTAAATCAGACCTAAAAAAGTCAGGTATTATCCGAGGTCCAAAGAGGTTTAAAAGAGCCCAAAAAAATTTAAAGGCAATAAAAAGAAGTTCATGCCAAAAAGGGGCCATTAGGTTTGTTCACTAATTCTTCAAAGTTTGAGAATTTAGATCATTTCAAAAAGAAAAAAAATATATGAGGGAGTTTAGTTGGAGATATTCAACGGGTTTGGACGTTCTTAAAAGTCTTAAAAAAACGTTACATAGTTTTGGACGTTATTGGTGTTGAAATCACTTTGAGCTTTGATTTGCTGATCTGATTAAGTCACTTTCTTATAAATCCACCTTTTTTTACACCTAAGGACGAAGTTGAGATCATTCTTTAGGAGTATAGGAAATTCATCGTTCACATATGTTATGTTTGTATGCATTAATTTTCCTATCGAATTTGATCACACCCCTACATTTTCGCTTTCACCGATTTGGTTGATTTTTTGTTCTTTCATGGTGTGATTCTTTGTTGTATATTTTGTGTGAAAAATTTTGAAAATTCAAAAAGAGAAAGTTTATTACCTTTTGACATTCTCCATTTGTATTTATTTGTGATTCTCATCTCTGTCTATTTGGCGACATCATAAAAAGGGAGAGAACGAGTTATGGAGGAAAATTTCTGTTTGATTTAATAATGATTTGCTTAAGCTTAATTGATGATTACTTTATGCTTATCATTATATATATTTCAAACTGTTGCGCGTCACGGGTATTTGTTTCTTATCACTTGTGCACAGGTTCACGATCATATTTTTGCACTTCCTGATGATGACAAAGAAAGATTTGAAGAGTTGAATATGTTGAAGTTTGTTTGAAGACATGTGATTTAGTATTTCCAGTTTAAGGGTTTAATGGGGATATTAAATTGTATGCCATTTTTTTTATAGCATAATTCGTATTTTTAATGTATGTACCGGCATAGACATAGGGGAAGATTTGTAAGGACATGTTTTAAAAATATCTGGGGTAGAATCTAGGATTTTTTTAAGTATCCTAGATCATGGGTAATATGTCATATACCGCTACAGTTGGCTTGTCTCAGCAAGATCTTTATTCGAAGCCTCAATCTGAATTATGCATTTCTCATTCCCATCATCATCAACATTGTGCGTCGTGTCCTATTTCTCCAGTCATGGGTTTATGATAGTGTTTGTGATTCTACTGCTTCGAGTCATAAGTTATCAAAAATAGACTGCAATAACTTCATAAATTGGTAACCGGACCAATCCATTTTTTGAAGTAATCGTACCGATCCATTTTTTAAAGTAACGGGACTGATCCGATGTCTTAAACTCATCATATATTGTCATTCTACTAGATCGATCATCTTTTTAAAGAAAATGCGCCGATCCGGAATATCGGACTGATCCTCTCATCCTTTTCGGATCGATCCGACGGTTCAGAAAAATCAGGTTCACGATCTCTGTTTCAGTTCCTATAAATTCCATGAACAGGAACGACTTATTTTAAGACTTTGAAGGGAACTTTTTTCAGACCTAAGTTATCAAGTCTTCACCATTTTTCAAGCCAAAATACCCTGTTTGATTCACAAACAGGTTTCAATCCTTTATGTGAATCCTATAAACCCTAAAGGAGATTGATTTACTCTTTTGGAGTAACCTTGTGGATAAGCCATCTCTTTTCCATTGCTGATCTTCTGGAGCTCTTGCGATATTTTCTTGTCGATGACATCAGAATCGACACCTGCGGGTATTTCGTTTTTCACTGCTTGTATTTTCATTGTAATTCGTGTAAACCGAACTTTACAAATTATAGTGAAAATAAAAAAGGTTTTCCACTTTGGGGGATTTTTTCCTCAATTGGTTGTTTGTGATTGAATGTTCTTGCATGATTAATATTATATCCAATCACACCTAGATGCATGTTTAGGATTTAATTGAAAACTGGGTTTAATTAAATAAATTTCTTTGTTTGAACATAAGGCGCACTCGCAAGGTCGTCATGTGGGGCCAAAATACCTTTGAAGTCCATTCTCAAGAAACCTACCACTAGGATATAATCATATCAAATTTCTTAATTTTTCTTGTCTTATCCTTAATCTCGACTGCTTTAACCTCAACCCTTATGGATGATACTTTTACCTTAACTACATGACCTTTCCTGTCGGTCAGTTCAGTACCTTCACTGCTAATCCACCACAGATCATTTTAATGCTAGGGTAAATCATGCACAAATTACCTTATACCATCAGGAGTTTTACTGGAAGATTTGGATCATCATCGCCTCTCTTGTCTTATGCTTCCTCATTCTTCTTTGCTTGAATTTCTTTTCTCAGCTTATTACCCTTTCTTCCATTGAACCTTTTCCTTCCCTCATCTCGATCACCACTTTTGTCTACATATTTTTTTAGCTTCCCTTGCCTCAAATTTTTTTTTTATCTCGTCCTTGAGGGTATAGTATTTATCCTTCGTGTGGCCGTGGTCCTGATGGAATTTGCACCACTCACTTTTATCTCTCTTGTAGAGTGGAGATTTTAGCTTTTCTGGCCATTTGATCTCCCCATCGTCTTTAATTTTTTTCAAAATAAAATTTAGGCTTATAGTTAATGGGGTGTATTTGTAAAATTTATCGTCATTTGACTTTTTTTCCACTCCTTATCTTTGCTTTGACCGAACTTTCCATTTTTGGCGTCCATCACGTTGCCTCTCTTATCCATCGTGGACTCCTCTGCATTCATGATTCTCCCGATCATCGCTCGAAATTCTGTCTTAGATTTTAGAGGATCCTCAAATAGTTTCCACAAGAGTTTTCCCAACTGCAGTCCACTAATGCGGGTTGTCATTGCAATATCCTCGTCATAATCATCCACTTCTAATTTCTCCTTATTGAAGAGGGGGATGCACTCTCTCAGAGGTTCGTTCTTCACCTGTTTAACATTCAACAGGTGTGTCACACATTTTAATAGCTTCATTCTAAAACATAAGTTGTGAATAAACTTTTCTGCATGCTACTTGAAATTCTCTATAGAACCTCTCGACATGCTAGTATACTACACGTATACCTCACTTATGATAGTGGTTGAGAAGGCTTGACACCTCATCTCATCAGGTATCGAAGAGATATCGACTATTGACTCATACGCCTCAATGTTGTGGATGGGATTAGTGATCTTATAATACGTGGGTGTCACACATGGCAGGTGGAGCTTGGAAGGAGTAAGATATTTGACAATTCTCATCATAAATGTCGATCTTTTTATATACTCTTTGTGGATTTGTATTTTGATCAAATTGCTGATCTTTTCCTCAAGTCTTTGAATGAAATTATCCTTGGGTTTCTCCTCCTACACTACATTGTCTTCGTCTCCTTCAACCATAACTTCCTCGGGGGGTGACAATGGGCCTAGAGTTCTCTACCTGCTTTTGTCTTCTCTGTGTTCTTACCTGTCTTAATCCTATACCTACCTTTCATTATTACGCTGACTTGTGATATGTGTTCCACTTAAACTGTGAGAGCGAGAGTGTCGGTATCATCTGACTTCATCCCTGTGGCCGAGATTATCAAAAGTGGATCCTATACTAAGCCTGTTAAATGTCGATCCTCTTTGATGGCTCTAGGGAGTGTGCCGTAAAATTTTTCCTTGGTAGTTCTGTGCTGGGGTAGCCCTTTGCCGGTAAGAGGTGTCTAAGACCTCATACTTCTCCCAATGGTTCTCTTCATCACATTCCAAGTTATCTGGGCACCCTAGGAAAAAATGTCGTAGATTAGTGACGTCCCTTCGCCTTTGGAGGTATTGTGTCTCCTTTGATAGTGTTGGGGGTAGTCCTCCTGCTATGGAATTTTCCACCTCTTTGGAGGCAAGAGTGATCAAATTTATAGTTGGATCATAAAGAATTCTAGTCATTATGCCATAGCTGAAGGCCAAGAACTGTTCATATGTTTTCTATTGGTTGGCCACTAGGGATCTTAATGCCGCCGCCACGTCAACCATTTCAGACTATTGAGGCAACTGGATGGACCTAGGCCCAACTTTGTAAGACATATCGGAACTCATCTCAGGTAAGAATAATCAAAACAGTAAAGAGAATAATCAAAAAGATAGAAACGAGATGAATTACATAAACCTTAAAAACTCAACCTCTTTCAATGGTAATTCAGCTCCAGCAATGGTGGGTCTGGATCACCACCAGAGATAATGAGGATAGTGCTCAAGCTAATAAAAAGAAGAAATAAAGTCTCTTCCTACTGACATCACCAAAAATAATGACACAAAATATCACCTTATGATATGTTCAAATCGAATTCTAGATCTGTATAACAATGGTTGAGTAATGCATTAACATAGTAAGTATATAGCAAGTAGAAGAGATAAGAGACAATAAGAAGACACATATATAAGTGGTTCGGCCTAAACCTACGTCCATTGTGAAAAATAGGAAATGTTTCCACATAAACGAGGGATATAAGCCATTAGAGTTTTAGTAAAATCTCTCATTTTATCTTTCAACAATTTTAGTGTAACAGTGGGGTTAGTTGATGAATGATCCTTTGAAAGGATGACGATGAATGTCTTTTATAGTGTTAGGGGTGCACAATACCAGCCCCTAGCATACAGTCTGTGTGCACAAGGTAGAATGCCCATTGATAGTGAGACAACTGTATAGTGCAATATATAATTTATTATGAACAAATATTCCCTTCACATGGTGGCTGATACACTACAATTGTCTTAGTCACATGTTACAATATCACCCTTGTCATATGTTCCACACAACCTAACTGTGTCAGAGCTGGGATGTCTCGACTGGACAAGACTGATGAGGCATCCCTAAATACAGACGTGGCTGAGGATGAATGTTATGTTCCCGATGGATATGGCTAATGACGGGGAGATTTTGCGATAGGCCCCCAATTTTAAAATTTTCAAAATGAATTTCCATAAACTTAGGAATAAAGATGGTTCAAACACATAAAAAACTTACAACAAGTTTTAATTTCTTTCAAATTAAAATTAAATGAAACACAAAGTGAATAAATTAAACGAAAAATGGAATTTTCACTTAAACCAAATATTTCAATTCAAGTCCTAGAAATTTGCCTAACAAGATTAATCCATTTTTGCAAATTATGCCAAACCAAATTTTACCAAAAGAAATTATCTTTGAATTGATTTAATTTCAATTTCACCCAAATATAATTTAACACCAAAAAACATAAGTGTGATAATTAAACAAAATTTTATCTTGAATTAACTAAGCATTCATCTACGTGATTTAAACAAGATAAAATTAAACAATATCATATGACGAGCCGATGTAAAAGGAAAACCCAAATGGGAAAAACCTCGGACGGCCCTAGCCATGTATTCACTAAGTATGGTAGTTTTTATAAAGACTCAACACAAGAGGACTTACATAAATTGACTTGAGTCCGTCCAAGCCTTGACACACTCCTTCGGTCTTCAACCTTCGCCTAGTGAATAACCATGGACTCCTCCACAGTCTCGGACTCCACCGATGGGGCTATGGTCACCGTTAACCCGCACGCGAAGCCTTTCTTCGAGTGAGAACACCACAACAAACCTTTCTCCTTTTTGGGGTAGAGAAGAACCCAAACTCTCTTCTTGTTGGTGTAGAGAAAACCAGGTGCCAAAATTCTCCAAGCAATGATATATCAAAAGTACTTGGAACAAACTAAAAAAATGGGTGTGTATGTGTTTTTTGGTGAATTTAATCCATAAAAATTAAACACAAAACATGAAACTTTTTCTTAAAAGCTTTTCTCTCAAACGACTCATAGAATGTGAAAAAGTCATCTTCAAAAAGTTAGTTTCTGCACTTAAGAAGCATGTAAAAAAGGAAGTGCGGCAACGTAGAAAAAATTGGCTTAAAACTGCTCCCGCTATTTTTTTGTTAGAAATCTCGTTCGAACGAGTATGTTCGAACGAAACTTCCAAGGAAAAAATAGAAAAACAATTATGAAATTTTGTTTGAAATCTCATTCGAACGAGGTCGTTCGAATGACTTTTCTAGTGATATTTCAGACCTTGATTCTAGATAATTTCGATACGAACGCGTGGCTGCCAGTTTTGTATTTTTCTGATTTTTTTGGATTTTATATGATTTTTCTACGGAAAGGTGTCCCAGAACAAAATCTTTAGAACTGTAAATTAAAAAGAAAATTAACAAAAAAATACTATCACCCAAAATAAATTTCTAAGCTCCTATACTCCTATATATATACAAATATATATTATTTCATTCATACCTCTTGGAGACTATGAAATCCTCATGTTGATGACGTGAAACGAGGCACTGAAACGCGGCAAAGATATTTTCTTGAAACGCGGGCCGCAACGTCTTCAACTGTAACATGTCATAGGCTTGAAGGATGCTCAAGAACTCTATCCTATGAGTCAGGTTCTTTTTATCCGGAATTGAGCCAACACTACATTAAGACTCAATCGCAGACTTGTGTCCTTACAAATCTCCCCCTTTGGCTATTCCGGGAAAAAAGCTAAAACAAAATCCTAAAGGGCCGTTAAGCTCTTACTAGACTCAAACACATCCCTCCAGAAAAAAAAAATTACAAGCTTGACTCGAAAACCCAAGGAACACTATATTTGCCGAATGAAAGTTATCGTTTTGAATAAAACGTGCACACTTCAGCAAAACATTAAACGCATAGGGAATATCAAAATATTAAATGTAATTAAAATAAATACTCCCCCTAAATTAATTCTCCCCTTTATTAAATAAATGACCTACTTAGAAAGACATCTCCCCCTAAGTTAAATCACCCAAACTAAGATACTATTATTATAGGATTAGATACCATTTCTCCCACAATCATTCTCCCCCTTTTTGTTCAGGAATAGACAAAGGATAAAAGAACTAATAAACAAGATGATGCATAAGGGGATAAGAACATGAAAGTATATGGGCAACACTAACATAACTACTCCATACAAATATTAATGAATACCAACTATGATGCGAAAATAAATGATACCAATTTGACAAATAAGATTCCAAGCACGTGGTATCAAATAATGTACGCAACAAGATAGATACCAATTATGAATTAAAGCATAGGTGGACTAGCTAAAATGGAAAAGATAATTTGTTTTTACCATATATATGTATATAATAAATATCATTAACGCACATGCACATATACTAGGTATAAACACCACATATGACACAAAGTACAATACGCTTTTCACACTCGTATGGAAAAATTGTGTCATATGGAAACGGAAGTGTAGGGGTGTGAACTAGTAATAATTAAATTGAGACCCAAACACTTAAAACATGTTCACGGAGTTCTCATTTGATTGCAAACTTTATCACATTTGAATATAACCTCATGTGACAATATAAATTGAACTCAATGAACAAACATACACAATGCATACAAGACTAGAGTTTTGATGAATCTACAAACCAATAGAGTCATGAAATTGAAAGTATAACTAGGATAAACGGACATTGTGCAAACCGTTGATATACCATCCAATCTCCCTCAATAAGAATATATATTTTTGAATGAATATATCAATTAAAACTAGGCCTTGGCAATTATTTTTCTTTTTAATGCCATATTTTATTTTTAGTCCTTTGGACCACGTGTTTCTATTAGGTCCATTCCAAACGATGGCTTACTCACAAAGGATGATATTTCCTTACGGAGACCTTTCCCGTGCAAATTTATTTATATTATTTTTATGTCTCACAGAAATCTCACGTGCAACGGATTTTAACATGCACTAGTCCTCTTAGATCACATAATACATAGATGACTAGATTGGTAGGAGAACACCTCACAAAGCTCAAATATTCATGTGAAGTTAAAATTTCAAGTGAGCTCATGCATGTGTGAATTGAGACATATAAAAATAGAATCCATTATAGCAACACAAAATCCAACTACTCCATGTAAGCATGGTAAAGAACATTTTAAGGATTGACAATCTTAACCAAAAGTTTCAGCCACAAGGAAGCAAAAACAAGGGATTCAAACACAAGTATATGCCACATAGAGTGTGTCAAACTAAAATACACACAAAACAAAAAATCTTTTTGAGTTTTTCAAAATTTTTTTAAAAAAATATTTACTCAAAAGACACACATAAATCATTTGTATTTTATATTTAATGCAAATCAAAAGTAATATAGTACAAAAGATAAACAAGAATCATAATTCTAACATGTGATTAAGCATGGATCATAGACTATAAAATGATTAAAACATGCATACAATTATCATGATGATATAGCATGAAGCACAAAAGCTAAAGTATGCAAACAAATAACACATTCAACCTTTAGATTTAGCAAGGGAGGAAGCATGTGAAAGTAAATGAGAATAAAAAATCATATCTTGTAAACCTACCAATTCGGATCTCCTAACCCAAACTAATGAAGAATGAAGATCACGAGGTGTAGAAATCTTGGCTACCTCGGTTGCCTTACGTTGGGATTTTCTAGGACCTCGTTTAAGATTAAAGAAAAACTTCCTAAGATGACCTTTTCGACCACAATGTGATCACTTAAAGACTCGGCGAAAAGACTTTCCTAAGAAATGATCTATGACATTGTTCCTAGAGGATTCTCCAAAAAAATTGGTTTTGTCTTTAAGAGTTGACTCTTTATAAGTATCGAAGCCTAAACCACAAGCGTCATTTTTTATTTGAACCGTTCCTAATATTTTATCTAATTTCTCCGAACGACACTCCAAATCAAATTTGACTTTACTAGAGTCTTTTAATTTATTTTCTAATTCTAAAATGTTAGACTCTAATAAAACATTACGCTCTTCAAAAGCAAGATGCTCCTTTTTCAAGGATTCCATTAAACCTTTAAGTCTATCTCTCTCGCCTTCTACATATTCAAGCTTATCACGAAGATCTATCTCATGTGTCCTAAGGTCTTCCACTAACGCACTCTCATCAATGACCTTGACATGCTCTCTTAAACTAGCTTCTAACTTCAAATTTGTTCTTTTTAATTTAAGAGATTCTTCATATAATTCTTGAAAAGCAACTTGAAGTTCACTCACATCAACCTCATTTTCACTTTCACTCTCTCTTTTTTCTCCACTCTCACTACCATCATCTCGTTGGGATTCACAAACAAAGGTCTTGGAAGTGTCATGTGTTTAAATTTCATCACTAAAGGAGTGCTCACTTTCACTCACATGGCTTGCCATAAAAGACACAAAGTTGGGCTTAGTGGGGCAATCGGGTCCCCCTTCCTTATCACTATCACTAAAGGTTTCATTATAAAAAATTGGTTGCTTACCCTCTCTCCTTAGTTTAGTGGGGCACTCTTTCTCCCTATGGCCATAACCCTCACAACCGTAACACCTAAATCGCCCCTATTTAAATTTTCATTAAAAGTTTTAGGGATCTTCTCGGCATTGTCATGCTTAGAATTTTCAAATTTCTTAAAATCATTTTTAAATTTATCTTTGTTAAATTTAAGAAAATTTCGAAAATTCCTAGCAAACATAGCCATATCTTCCAAGTCACTCTCACTTTCACTAATACTTGCTTTTCCTCCTTTCGGGCTTTCAAAGCAACACCCTTATATATTTTATTTTCAGTTTTAGAGGGAAACATGTCTTTTTCATAGGTTTGTAAATCACCTACGAGCTCTTCTAATTTTGTAGAGGCTAAAGTTGGTAAAGAATTTATCACGGTGACGTTAGGAATAAATCTATTGGGTAGGGACCTTAAAATTTTCTTTACTACTCGGTTGTCGGGTATTTTCTCTCCCAAATTAAAAGATGAATTAACTATATCGGAAAGACTAGCATAAGATTCATCAAATGTTTCTTTTTTATTCATTTTGATGGTTTTAAATTGAGTGGTGAGGTTTTGGAGTTTCGAAGATTTTACGACACTAGTTCCTTCATGAGTGAGTTACAAAATATCCCAAGCCTCTTTAGCGACTTCTCACATGATAATTCAATGGAATTCATCCGGTGCCACCGTGATAAACAAGGTATTTAAACCACGGGAATTAAAATTTTCAAGTTTAAATTCATTCTCACTCCATCTATCGGTGGGTTTGGGAACACGTTCATTTTCAACTAAATATGTAGGTAGGGACCACCCATTAACGACTAACAACCAAACCCTCTCATCGATAGACCTAAGTGCCGATTTCATGCACGCTTTCCAATAAGCGTAATTAGAACGATCGAAAATAGGAAAATTTGAAAATGGGGAAAATTCCATTTTAGTCAAAAATATTTTGAAGGATCTTAAACGCAAAAATTTTGCGATCCCACTCTGATACCAATTTGATTGTGCGATAGGCCCCCAATTTTAAAATTTTCAAAATGAATTTCCTTAAAGTGGGGAATAAAGATGGTTCAAACACATAAACAACTTACAACAAAGTTTAATTTCTTTCAAATTAAAATTAAACGAAACACAAAGTGAATAAACTAAACGACAAATGGATTTTTCACTTAAACCAACTATTTCAATTCAAGTCTTAGAAATTTTCCTAACAAGATTAATCCATTTTTGCAAATTAGGTCAAACCAAATTTTACCAAAATAAATTATCTTTGAATTGAATTAATTTCAATTTTACCCAAATATATTTTAACACCAAAAAACATAAGTGTGATAATTAAACAAATTTTTATCTTGAATTACCTAAGCATGCAGCTACATGATTTAAGCAAGACAAAATTAAACAATATCACACGACGTGCCGATGTAAGAGGAGAACTCAAATGGGAAAAAACTCGGATGGCCCTAGCCATGAATTCACTAAGTATGGTAGTTTTTACAAAGACTCGACACAAGAGGACTTACACAAACTGACTTGAGTCTATCCATGCCTTGATGCGCTCCTTTGGTCTTCAACCTACGCCTAGTGAGTAATCATGGACTCCTCCATAGTCTCAGACTCCACCTATGGGGCTATGGTCACCGTTGACCCGCACGTGAAGCCTTTCTTCGAGTAAGAACACCGCAAAAAACCTTTCTCCTTTTGGGGGTAGAGAAGAACCCAAACTCTCTTCTTGTTGGTGTAGAGAAAACCAAGTGCCAAAACTCTCCAAGCAATGATATATCAATAGGTACTTGGAACAAATTAAACAAATGGGTGTGTATGTGTTCTTTGGTGAATTTAATCCATAAAAATCAAACAAAAAACATGAAACTTTTTCTTAAAAGTTTTGCTCTCAAAAGACTATTAGAATGTGAATAAAGTCATTTTCAAAAAGTTAGTTCCCGTACGTAAGAAGTATGTCAAAAAGTAAGTGGGGCAAAGTAGTGGGAAAGTGAAAAAAACTTGCTTAAAACTATTCCCACTATTTTTTCGTTAGAAATCTCGTTCGAACGAGTATGTTCGAATGAAACTTTTAACGAAAAAATAGAAAAAAAATCTGAAATTTCTTTTGAAATCTCGTTCGAACGAAGTCATTTGAATGACTTTTCTAACGAGATTTCAAACCTTCATTCTAGATAATTTCGATACGAACGTGTGGCCGCCAGTTTTGTAGTTTTCTTATTTTTTTTTTATTTGATACGATTTATCTACAGAAAGGTGTCCGGGAACAAAATCTTTAGAACTATGAATTCAAAAACAAATTAACAAAAAAATACTAACACCCAAAATTAATTTCCAAAGATCCTATATATATATTAATGCATTCATACCTTTTGGAGACTATGAAATCCTCATGTTGATGACGTGAGACGAGGCACTGAAATGTGGTAAATATATTTTCTTGAAACGCGGGTCGCAGCGTCTTTAACTGTAACAGGTCATAGGCTTAAAGGACGCTCAAGAACTCTATCCTATGACTCAAGTGTTTTTTTGTTCGGAATTGAGCCAATACTACATTAAGACTCAATCAGAGACTTGTGTCCTTACACGGGGGTCTCAGCTCGACAGTAGTGCCGGAGGCCGACAATACATAGGCCGACATATGACATTCTGTTATAACTCAAGTCTAACAGTGAGCTCCATGAATAAAACTGACAGTTATTAGAGGGAAGATGTCTTAGAGGCCGAGACTGGAAAATATGCCCCTAAGGATGAGGGGTCTAGAACATGATGAGTTTGAGATAACATGTGAGGGGACGTGTCATCAGGTGGGCCTCATTTAGATGAGACCAAAATTATGTATATCATTTCACCTACATTAACCATGATAATTATGCTCAGTTACTAGATAACCTCTACTTTCATTCTATATCTTGTGCAAAGTTTATTTAAGGTTTTGGTAGGTATTAGGTATGCTAGGCATGAAGTTTGGTTGAATTCCAAAAAAGTTCCATCTTAAAGTGCAATTTTAGGGGAATTTTAGTCATTCTGGTATTTAGGCTTTAAGCCTGGACTCTACACGAAAATTTTAGCTCTCAGTGTAGCTTCACGTATCCATTGATGGTGCGTCATTCTGATTTTTAGCAATAAAGTTATGACCTTTTCCATAAAACTTTCCACATGAAAATGAAGCTCAAGGAAGATAGGAATCCAAGATTTCAATCCTACAGTTCTCGAATCGATTCAGTTCTAATCCAAAGTGATTTGGATGGAGGCATCATCGGATTTCTTTGGCCGTGAATAGATTC
Organism: Sambucus nigra; assembly: GCA_949130495.1. Classification (NCBI taxonomy): domain Eukaryota; kingdom Viridiplantae; phylum Streptophyta; class Magnoliopsida; order Dipsacales; family Adoxaceae; genus Sambucus; species Sambucus nigra. The sequence goes on from OX422213.1 coordinate 115,423,607, forward strand.
GTCTCTGCCCTGAATCTATTCAACCCCTATTTCATTGTTATCTTCTTCATCATAAGTTTTTCATTTTCCATATAATATACATAATTTTCCCTTTTTCTTTTTTTGGGAGATATATATTATTATAAAATATTTTAGGTTTGCTTTGGATTTTGAGAGTCTCTCTCTCTCTCTCTCTCTCCCCCTCTATCAAATTTCCAAATTATGGATGTGTAATTTACTATTCATCTTCTTACTCATTTATTCAAGTTTTCTTAAGTACTATGCTTTGTTAATTAGTTTCTTTCATTTATTAATTTTATTATTTTTTGTTGTTTTTCATTCGATGCTTTAACATGGTTTCTAGCTAAGTTAAATTAGGTTGGGATTATTAAATTCACCATGTATTAATTGGTTACTTTGCTATGGTATGACTGTTTCAGATCGTTTTGATAGGTTAGTTCTTCTTGTTTTTGCATCTAGGAAACTTGATGGATTATATCATGTGTGCGCCATGTTTGTAAACCTTCATGTGTAACCCTGATGATATTTGTTGACACGTGTAAGAGGGCAGTTTAGATTAGATGGAGACGTAATTCCTTTTGAGTACATAAATGATAAGTTAACCGAGAATACCCTTGATTTATTACATTACACATGATCACAACCTAATGAAGATAGATAATGACTAGCATCCTTACATAGTTTATGAGGGGAGTGGGGTTGGTGCGATAGAAGTAGTTTCTGAGGGGAGTGAAGGTATACTTGTTAGAAGTACCGATACACCTCCATCAAATCTGATATAAGAGCTCATCCTTAAGTTTATGAGGGGCGTGAAGGTATTCATAAACTACTTTTATCGCACCAACCCACTACTTATAAAACAAGTGTTGTTAAAGTTTAGATTTTTTTTCATTGAGGGTTATATTGATAACAATGACTAGCATCCTTACGTGACCACTCAATTTTTGCCACGTGAAAATATCTTCATTGGCGTGGAACTGTCTTGTTCTAGAATTTCATTGATTTAGTACTTAATATTGTAAGGAAATTTTTGTCCATTATCCATTTGTATGTCGTACGCCGTTACACCATTGGAGAAATTTAAGATCATTTCTACATCAACAGATCCGAATATCAAAGCTTCATTAACAAGGAATCAATTTTCTATATATACCGAACCGGTCCTCCCTATTTAAAAAGGAACCGGTCCGCCCCGGACCGATTCGCCTATCTGGAAAAAGAACCGATCCACCTCCAAATCGTTCTGCCCTCAAGTCAGACCGATCCGCTATTGCCTCAAACCAGTATACCTCGGATCGATAGCAAACCGAAGAAGGGTCTTTCAAAAAGGAACCGGTTCGACCTCGAATCGATCTGGACTCAAAAGCAGACCGGTACGCCTGGGATAAATTTGATCATATTTTGTTGAGATTTTTTAGAGCCATTTTTTCTTTCATAAACCAACTTCGGGGATTTGTTTTGTAAGACTTTTTCAGACATTTTCAAGAGTCCAAATACTCTAAGTCTTCACCTTTTTGAGTCCTAGGACTCATCTTTGATTCACACAACTTTTCCATATCTTTGTGAATCCTTTGGAACCCTAGAACACAAGCTTTGCTATTATTCATATTTGGGGAGAGATCTTTGCAATCGAGGGTTGCGTGTCATTGCTGAGGGAGTCTCTACAAAGTGTTATGACTGCGTGTCATTGAGGAGAGCTGCGGTTCTTCCTTTATTATTTGGGATACGTGTCCTTGAAGGGTGTTGCGTGTATTCTCTTGCTGAGTTCAAGACTGCGTGTCTTTGTGGGTTGGCTGCGCGTTGATCCATTGCAAATTTATCTATGTAATTGTAAGTTGCAATTTATATATTCTTAGTGAAATAAAGGTTTTACCCGAAAGGGGTTTTTTCCTGATATATGTGTCTCAACATATTTTTGTGTCGCATGCTTTATTTTTGATGGGTTGATTTAGATGCATGTTCAGGGGCTGTATTTATTTGATTTAAAAATAGACTCTAATTTAATAAGGGTTACATGAAAACTTGCGAATTTAATTTAATCAATTATCACACAGTCGCACTTTTCAAATTGGTATCAGAGCGGGTTACTCTAAATTATCGAGTGATCCTGATTTTTAAAGTTTTTTTCCTGATACAATTTGACTTCTCACGTCGTCAAATTGGTATCAGAGCAGGTTACGCTAGTTTATCGCGTATTCTTATTTTTCGCAAAATCGTGTGATATTGATTTTTTTTGAAAAATCAATTTTGTGAAAAATCGTAATTTTTCCAATCGAACGCCCATTAAATGAGGATCCTATTTTTGAAATAGTTCACGACCATGTTGATAATTTAAAAAGTGTGAATTTGAAACTTTGCAAAAGAATTAAAGATTTGGAAAAAGAAAATTCTCTCTTTAAAAGTAAGATTGAATATTTGCAAGAGTTTCAAACTCAAAGTGATATTTCTCGTGAACACTTTGGTAATTTTTGTATTGATTTTGATTCTTTAAAAATTTCCAAAAAGAAGAGTGATGAGAGAGTCATAGTTTTAGAGAAGGAATTGGGGGACTCAAAAAATTCTAGGGTTCCCGTTTGTGCCGTCGAGGATAAAAAATTAATCGATGATTTTACGGCACGTGAAAAGACTCTTAGGGATAAGTTTGTTTTAATTGAGCATGAGCGTGATAAAATGTTAAGTTTAATTGATAATTTGAAAAAGAAATCCCTCAGATTGGAAGAGTCTAATTCTATTCTTGAGTAAAAAATTTTGAAGTTAAAAAATAATTTGGCAGACTTAAGTAGGTTTGATAGTGATGGTAATGGCTCATCTTGTTCTCATGCTTCTAGTGCTAAAGCCAAAACCATTATTTGTTTTAGAGGGTCAACTATTTCAATGATGTTAGAAAAGGTCAACCCATAGGTGTCGTTCCACCCTTTTACACATGTTCACATTGCGGTAGGAAAGGTCACCTTAGCGTTTCTGTTTTGATCTTGGAAAAGGTCATGGGAAGTTTATGTCTAGTGTTCCCGTGGCTCCCAAATCCCCTTCACGACGTTGCACATCTATTTGGGTTAGGAAATCATTTTTAGAGGCACAATATTTTAGACAAGTTGATTCTCGTTTGCTTGCACATGATTCTTCTCTTGCCATATCATATAGATGATTGTGTTTGCATGTTTGCCATACGCTAGTTTTTTTTGTTTCATGATATTTATGTTTGCTAGCGTTGTGACATGTACTTTTTGTATAAATTTTTTATTTTGAAAAATACAAAAAGATTTTATTTTGATAAAATTTTGAAAAAATCCAAAAAGATTTTTGTTTGCACCGTTTATGGAAGAACACTTAGGATGATCGAGTCACAACATCATTCCATTTTTATCATGTGACTATTTGATATTGTTTGAGACAATAGGACAATTCATCATTTTGCTTTATAATGTTTGGAGTCATTAAGATGTAAATAAGTGTTTCTTCCTACATGTTTGACTCATGTTTCCTATATTGCACACATGCACGGATTTGCTTGATTATTGTTCTTGTCTTATCGCATGTTGGTTGGGTGTTTTCACTTCAATTTTATTCTTAAAATGAACCAAGCGCGATAAAATTTTGATAAGGAAATTGGGCATATACAAACCGTTTTGTGAGTTTGTGTGCTTTGTTTGAAAACGAGAAAGGACTGCGAAAGGTTCATTTTGCCTTTGCGAATACTAAGCCACCGTTAAATTGGACCTAAAAAATGGAGGAATTTTATTATCCGGGGTCCAAAGAGGTTAAAAGAGCCCGAAAAAATTGAAAGGCAATAAAAAGATATTCATGCCAAAAAGGGGCCATTTAGGTTTTTGCACCAATTTTCCAAAGTTTGAGAATTTAGTTTATACACCTCTAAAAGAAAATATGCATGAGGGAGTTTGGTTGGAGAATTTAAAATGGGTTTGCACGTCCTTGTAAGTCTTGAAAAAGTGTTAAATAGTTTTGTACGTTATTGGTGTGGAAATCACTTTGACTTTGATTTGTTGATTTGCATAAGACGACGTCATCTAAATTCAACAATCTTTACACCTAAGGATACTTTTGATGTTCATTCGTTAGGGGTACACATATGCATCGTGCACATATGATTGATTGAGTTGATTTACCTATCGAATTTGTACACACCCATTCATTCCATTTTCATGACTTAGTTGTTGGAGTCTAAATCCATGGTGTGATTTTAGTAGCATATTTTTTTTAAATGTATCTTATTTTTGTATGAAAAATTGAAAAATCAAAAATAGTTTGTGCATTTGTTTTTTAGCATCTCCTTGCAAGAGCATGTTTGCCATATTTTTTGATGTCTCAATTTGTATACCGTGACACCCCGATTTTGCTTGTTTGATTCATTCTTCTTATTTGTCTATTTGGGGACATCATAAAAAGGGGGAGAAAGAATTATCATCTTGAATTTTGGGGGAGTTTTTTAAATTTAGCTTATTTTTTTTTATCATAAATTGGTATCTATGTTTATCTCATTTCAAACTCGATATGTCACGTGGTATTTGCTTTGTCTCACGTGTGTAGGTTCTACATCAATGATCATATATTACACACCCTCATGAGAGAAGCATTGATATTCCTGAAGATTTGAAGACCAAACGATGAAGTCTTATTCATTTGTATCTTTCCAGTTTTGGGTTCATGGGAGGGTAGATTTGTATAGGGAATTTTGATAATTGATAATTCAGATATTTTTTATGTATGTGTCGGCATAGACATAGGGGGAGCTTTGTAAGGACATTTTTGTCCATTATCCATTTGTATGTCGTACGCCGTTACACCTTTGGAAAAATTCAAGACTGCTTCTACATCAACGGATCCGAATATCAATGCTTCATTAACAAGGAATCAATTTTCTATATATACCGGACCGGTCCGCCCTGTTTAAAAAAGAACCGTTCCGCCCCGGACTGATCCGCCTATCTGGAAAAAGAATCGATCCGTCTTTGGATCGGTCCTCCCTCAAGTCAGACCTATCCGCTATTGCCTTAAACCAGTATACCTCGAATCGATAGCAAACCGAAGAAGGGTCTTTCAAAAAGGAATCAGTCCGACCTCAGACCGATCCGGCCTCAGAAGCAGAGCGGTCCGCCTGGGATTAATTCGATCAGATTTTATTGAGATTTTTAAGAGCCAGTTTTTCTTTTATAAACCAACTTCGGGGATTTGTTTTGTAAGACTTTTTCAGACGATTTTAAGAGTCCAAATACTCAACGTCTTCACCTTTTTGAGTCCCAAGACTCATGTTTGATTCACACAACTTTTCCATATCTTTGTGAACCCTTTGGAACCCTAGAACACAAGCTTTGCTATTAATCATCTTTGGGGAGAGATCTTTGCAACCGAGGGCTGCGTGTCATTGCTGAGGGAGTCTCTACAAAGTGTTATGACTGCGTGTCATTGAGGAGAGCTGCAGTTCTTCCTTTATTGTTTGGGATACGTGTCCTTGAAGGGTGTTACGTGTATTCTCTTGCTGAGTTCAAGACTGCGTGTCTTTGTGGGTTGGCTACGCGTTGATCCATTGGAGATTTCTCTATGTAATTGTAAGTTACGATTTATATATTCATAGTGAAATAAAGGTTTTACCCAAAAGGGGTTTTTTCCTGAAATATGTGTCTCAGTATATTTTTGTGTCGCATGCTTTATTTTTGATGGGTTGATTAAGATGCATATTCAGGGGATGTATTTATTTGATTTAAAAGTAGACTCTAATTTAATGAGGGTTACATGGAAATTTGCGAATTTAATTTAATCAATTATCACACAGTTGCACTTTTCAAATATATATTTTGCATCTTTTCTTTTATTTTAACTTGTTTTGTATACTTAAACAATTGAGTCCCACGAAATGTTTAATTGTCGTCCGCACACAACATTCGTGCGACTTCCCATCGACAAACTACTCGGTAAGCGTGTCTTACTCTGGTGCTCTTGGCGATTGTATTGGTGTTTCTGGTTCACAATTTTGTCTTTCAAAAAATTATCAAGGTCCTCACAAACCTATGACTTTTGGTGAATACTTGCATCGTGAGAAGAATGAAAATCACAAAATTACTTTGGGTGAGTATTTACAAAATCAAACAAATGATTTGGGGACTTTTGAAATTTATTATCTTGACAAAATTCTACAAAATTTTTACAATAACAAAGTTGAAGACTCGTGTGATATTAGTTTATAGAACTATTATAACAATAACTTTCAAAAGTGTTAGACGTATAATTTTGAAAATAATTATGATAATGGATCTACAATTTCTCATTTTAGTGAAGTTGCCCTACCACCAATTCGTTTGGTGCGTACTTACAAAATAAAAAATGTGAAAATTTTGATATCAGTTACCAGGAGGAAAATTATTATTGGAAAAAATATTTTGATGCATTATTTGAAACCATTAATTATTCTTCTCATGAAACTTTGGACGATGAAGAATATTTTGAACCAAATGAGTAATCCGATGATTTTGATAAAATGATACCTACTCAAGAACAAACCATTATTCCCTTGTCCGAACGAGCGATTAAGAATGAAAGTGATGAAAAAATGTATATAGTGTCCATTTGTAATGAAATGCTTTCTTCTTTGAAAAACAGAGGAAGTTGAGATTTGTTCTTCACCTCAAATATTTTTGGAAGAAAATTTCATTAAAAATGGTCCTATCTCCTTTGAAACTCAATACTCGAGTGATAATAAGTCATCAATCGAGATTGAATTTGTTTCATCACCATTTTCTTTTACAATTATCCAACAATTACAATTATACCATGGTTTGATTGAAAACTTTAAAACGTTTAGTCATTTCATTGATGATGACTACTTTCTCAAATTTCTCTCCATGAAGGAGATTGTGCATCCATGTACCCCACCTCCTATTCCATTTGAAAAACCTTTTGGAAGAAATTCTATTTTTCTTCGATCCCACTTATACTTGTCCCTCGTTAAATCAAAACCCCCATCATTCGCTAAATTTTTTTATTTGGCGATGGTTCCTTTCATCACCCAAACTATGCCTTCCGTTGTTCAAACGAAATCCCTATTTTTTGGGAGTCACAATGTCAAATGAAGGACCACTATTAACCCTAAAAGTCAAATCATTTTATAGGTGGACCCTCAAAAATTTCAACTTCTAGTGTATAATAAGTTAAAAGTCCAAATCATTAGTTGTACATAGTAGTTTGATTTTTCTCTTTAATTTATGTCTAGTGCAATTAGTCAAAGTTTTTCATTATTCTTCTTTGTTATGATTGTATCTAATGTATTTTGTAGGTTCAATGAAATCGAATCATCAAACACCGTTTATAGCAAGCATTCCTTTATCGTAAAAAAATGAAAATTTCAAAAATATGTTCTTCTTTTGCCCCCTCCCTTGGGCCCCGCATTGGGTGCCACATAGATTCTCCTTGAGCCGATTTATTTTTATACAATTTTCTTTTGAATCTTTAGTTCCATTTTTTATCCCCCCCCCCCCCCCCCCATTGATGCAAAATAGAATAATCGTGGTATCATAATTCCATGTTTCCCCCATTTGTGCTGAAAACGGGAAGAAGTATCCAACTCAAAGGGTCAAATCAATTTGGCCCAAATCGAAATCAATTCGAATGGGTACAGTGAGTTGCATTTGGTTGACCGAATCGATTCGAATCTACCCCGAATAAAGTCGGTACCTATAGGTAACAAAATCGAGTCATTTAAGTTCAATGCATCCTTTTATTTCCCCCTTATTCCCTTTCACTCTCCCATCTTTCCAAAGTCTTCCTCAAGCCCTAGCTTACTAAAACTCAAAATTTTCACCTACATCCTTCTGTTCATCCAATTTCTATCATAATGAGGTTTGATTTCTCTTCATTATATTGGATTCCATTGTTTTATTTATGGTATTTATGCTTAAAATTTAGGTTTTTTGTTACCATTTGGGTTTAAACTGATTCAACTTGAATGTTTATAGTATAAATGCACATTTTATGCCAGTTATCTCTTCAAATGCACCAATTATTATCAAGGTTCTAAAAAACGCGGGGCGTGATTGAGGCGTGGAGGCTAAGCCTTAAGCGTTAGAAGCCTAGGCGGGCCTAGGCGTAAAAAGGCGTCAAAAGGCATTTAGGCCTTCTTAATATATTTTAATATTTTTTAACCATAACAAGGCTATTAAAATACAAAAACTGCACATATCATAAAAATATGTTTGAATATATGCAAATTAAAATACTATTTGATTATTTTGGATAAGATAATGGTCGAGTTTGTAAAAAAATTCTTTAAAAAGGCGACATCCCTTCACTAAGGCATTGTTGTTTTTAGAAAAAAGTGTGCCTTAAGGGTTTTACCAAGAATAAGGCGTGAAAAGCGTAACGCGAGGCGTTTCTCCCAAGCCTTAAGCCTAGGCAGGTTTTTTAGAACAATGATTATTATATATTGTTGATTGATTAACCATTTTTGTTGAAAAAAGGCTTGTTGAATAAGTGGTCCACCTTCCTTTTTCAACACGCTTCCAACAAGGTGCTTGTCAAAATGCCTCAAAGGGTTTTCATGTTAAATATGACACACTCTTAAATTAATATCTCTACCAATCATACCTTTACTTCACATGGGTATGTGGTGCACGTCGATCACCCATTAGTCGACCCAATTCAACACTTTGCACTTTATGACTATTTTTACCAATTTTCTAGTTTCTACATTAATTTATGCATTGCATTAATGGTGTTTTGTATTAAATTCTTATCTTGTAGGTCTTAATGGAAACAAAACCTAATACTTTTAAAGTCTCGAGGAGGAATGATTTTGAATGATTCCTCTCACGAGAAAATACATATTGGTTTCAGGCAAGCATCAAATCGAGTCGATTGATATTTATGAAGAAAGCCTTAAAATTAGATGATTTCCCTAATGACGTCCAGTTGTTTTTGCAAAAATTCTAATGGTAGTGCCATTTATCAAATAGGGGGTGAATGATAAGCTAGTGCTGTAGTTCTATGTCACACTATTTAAGAAACCTGACATTACATATTAGGCTTTTGTGTGTGGACGATGCATCCCCATCGACTGGATGATACTTGTCGATCACATGCTTTAGGAATTAGAACCTAAGAACTATGACCATACAATTTCTATCACTGCTGACTAGGCCCATACTTCTACTTTAGTGGTGCGTCTGGCTCCAGGGTATTTTTGGACATCCGATACATTCCTAGTTAGCCGCATTTTTGAGTCCCACTGCCTCCTCCACCTCATTAGTTTTAATTTCCTCATTCCTACTAAGAATAAGTCTGATATTCATTATAAGCATGGATACTTCCTTTATAATATTCTAGGGGAGAGGACTCAGATCAACCTACCTGCTTGTTCTTGAGTGAGGTGACAAATGCCACATCTGGCAGACCAACCACAATCTCACTCCCATATGCGCGGCTCATTATGAGGATATGTTTATCCACGTGATGCGAGGTCCTAGATAATGATAAGATTTCCAAGGTGCCTAATCTTGTGGATAATAAATCGATAATGCAGTTCTTTCGTGAATCGCTTGAGGAATGACTGTGGACTGAGGTGGATGCTGAGGAGGAGTCCACAGAGGAAGAGGAGGAGTGTTGGAATGTTGGTGTGGAAGTCCCACCTACAAGGGGAGTTTATGATCTCCAGTCATTAAGGAACTATGTGTATACTTTTCAAACTAACTTCACTACTTTCGAGGTTCGCTTCACTTCTGTCGAGGCTAACTGTCATCGGGATATTAACATGTTCACATGTTTTGATATTGAGATGTATTTCTTCCAGTGTGGGGATGAGGTGATGGTGCCACCATATTTCTACGATCCCTATGCACCGTGCGATCTTGATGCTCCTGGAGACTTTGGTGGTAATTAGGATATCTCCTTCTCCCCACTATTTACCTTAGTTTGTTGTAGTTTATTTGTTTTATATGTTAGGATTTGTTTTTATTTAAATCTTGGGTTGTTTGGGTTAGTTGATGTACTCTCTTTATTTCAAATCCTTTGTATTGCAACTTTTATTATATTAATGACATATATTTATTTCCCTATCTTATTATCATTTATATATCTCTTGTATAGTTTTCTTCGTGTATACCCTTGTGTTGGTACTAACATGTTTTGTAGGTTTGTCATGGCACACTTATCAGGGATCAATCCATATGGGGTGATGCATTTCTCACCCTTGTTTATATTTTTGTCCTTAGCAATATTGAGGACAATTCTTATTTTAAGTTTGGGGGTGTGATTTACTCATTTCATTTTATTATGAGTTGCATAATATGTTTTATGAATTCATTTATATAAATATATTAAAAAAAATCCCCTTTTCTCTTTCTTAGGCATTTTGCCTTTGTTTTCGATGACTAACTAAATACTTGCCATATCAAATTGCTAATGAATTATGGATGTTCTATTTATTTCATGTTATTAAACTTTAGCCCTCAATTATTGATATGTGGAATAAATGAATGAATTGAAACTTTAACCCCATGTGCACATGAGCTTTTCTTATCAAATAATTCAGTAGGACAATTATAATTTGTTAATTTTTTATTTCTTTGTGAACACTAAAATCGAGCGAGCTTTGTGATTTTCTTCATTTATTAGTGTTTATATATTACTCTTTCACCCTTGCGTTAATCTCACTATTCCTTTCATTGATTTTCATTAATTGAGTTTATCAAGAAATATCTTATTTGAGCATGATTTTTCACATTGTTTTGACTCAATAATCACGTAAACCTTAAGAAATGATCATAGGCCCTCTTTTTTAATTAATCAATTTTGACCTTGACCTAAGCCTAAATATTTTACTAATCAATGCCTTTGAGCCTAAATATAACCTTATGTTTCAAAACCAAAAATCCCACAACCAACTCTACATTGGAGTTTTAAATCATATATACACATTCCATACCTTTATTTGGAATGATAGGTAGGATTTAATGATATTTTTATTTCATGGTTGCAAATAAGCATGCGAGTTGAATTTTATTCTCAAGAGAAAAAGAAACCAAATGAAAAAGCGAGTGAGGAAAATAAAAGAAAAAGAAGAGAAAGAAAAGGATTGAAAAAATAAGAATCCCGATTTTTTTTTAGAGAATAATAATTAAAGTTATACTCCATTGTTATATCCATTGATTTTTATGAAAATTATATTCTAATTTTAAAATTTCCTACAAATTTTCATTATTTCTACTTTTCTCCACAAACACTTCAAATTCGTAAATATATCATTTCTTTTGTAACCTTAACCACAATCCTATATTACAACCCATTTAAAAGTCCTATATGATCCTAAGGTGAATGTGATTAAAAAGTCATAATAATTGCGATAAACTATTAATGTGAGTTGTATATCCCTTAGTGAGTGATATCCTTTCATAAAATTACAATTTTTAACTTTATATATTGCGTTCTTCATTGATGACATGTGCACGACCTTTCTTCCTTTTAAGTTTACTCTTTATGTCCATATATCTTGTGTGTTACACCCCCTTTCCAGTTATTTCATTTGTTGAGTATAATATCGGAGAGGATTGAATGGAAGCATGCTTTAATTTTTATTCGAGTTGTAGGAGTTTTGACCGAATAATAGCTTTTACATCTTCATGCACACTACACACATTTAAGGTTTCAACTCGATGATGTTATTCTTTTAATATTATTGATATCTTATTATTGGGAAAAATTCTCATTTGCTTTGTTAATAGTATGTTGAAATCCTTGTTGTTGTCGTTGAGCTTGACATATTGAATTATGCAGGCATATTTTTAGGAAATTTAATTTTTGTGGTTATCATCCATGGAAACTTTCACAAAACAACACTCGTCCACTAGGGAAACCTACAGGTTTAAAGGCTTGTTGCCTTTGCTAACTGCAACCGTTCACATACGAGAGTGGAATTTATCCATTGCACATATTTTTCTACTTGGTTTTATTTGTGAATCTTGTTTCTTTTTTGTTCATTTCTAGGGACTAGAAGTGTGTAAGTTAGGGGGTATGATGAGCTAGGAATATTGTATTTAAAACCCCATATATTTATGCATTCATCTATTCATGCATGCATTAATATATATATATATATATATATATATATATATATATATATATATATATATATATATATATATATATATATATATAGTTTGGTTGAATTTCGGGAAAGTTCTATCTTAAAGCGCAACTTCGGGAACATTTTAAACATTTCAGTATTTGGGTTTTGGGACCGAACTATAACAGAAGTTGTATCTCTTTGAGTTAACATCGTGTAGCCACTGATGGTGTCTCATTTCGGTTCTTAACAGTATATTTATTACCTTTTTCATAAAACATACGACATGAAAATAGAGCTCAAAGAAGGAAGCAACCCATGATTTCAATCCTACAGGTACGAAATAAATTCGGGCGTAATCCGAATTGATTCGAATGGAGACAAAACCATATTTCTTTGTCCACTAATCGATTCGGCCCCTGTTTCATTGTTGTCTCCTTTATCATAAGTTTGCCATTTTCCCATAAAATATATATAGTTTTCCCTCTTTCTTTTTAAGAAGATATTCATTTTTAATAGATGTTTTACATTTGCTTTGGATTTGAGAACTTCTATCTCTCTCTTAGGTTTTCCATATTACGGGCATGTAATTTACTATTCATCTTATTCCTCATTTATTCAAGATTTCTTAATTAGTTTTAATGCTTTGTTAATTAATTGCTTTCATTTATTTATTTATTTCCTTGTTGCACTATTTCATTCCACACTTTCACATGCTTTCTAGCTGATTTAAATTAGGTATGGATTAATTGGTTGATTTGCTATGTTATGAGGGTTTAGGCTAGTTTTGATAGGTTAGTTGTTCTTGGTTTTTCATTTAGAAAAATTAGTTGAGTATGACATGCATGCGCCATGTTTGTAACCTTTTGTGTGTAATCTCGAGGATATTTTTTGACATCAAAATCAAATTAAGATTTTATGAGAATTTAGAGGGTGATAATTTAGGATTTAATAATTGTTAAAAATAGGTATTAATTTTGAAAACAACTTTCTTTTAATTCCACCGTTTATGGTAACTAGTTTCTGGTAAGGGATATAATTATCTTTATATAGCTTTCATTCTTGTCAATTACTTTCGTTTCAATACTTTCCTATATGAATTCTAGAATAAAATGTTTTAAAATAAAAATCATCTTTTACACTTTTATTTGTGAAGTAATAAATCAATTGAATTCTGAAGAACATTCCCTCGGGATTCGATATCCGAACTCACAACTATACTTATAAAACAAGTGTAGTTAAAGTTTTGCTTTTCTGCATTGAGGGATAGATTGGTAATAATAACTAGCATCCTTACACGACTGCTCTACTTTCTCCTCATCACATTTCTTTTATCTTAAAAAAACAATACCTATTTAAATGTATAGCTGTTGAATTCTGAGTTGTTGATCATTATTACACTACGCCCAAAGCCAAAAATAGGCATAGCAGAGTGGTCACGATTTTGGATCATGACCGTGGTGGTCACAATCCAAATCCATGACCATGACTTTTAAACCGTGACCCAGTTTGTGACCCCATCTAGGTGTGATTTACACCAACAGTTAGTCAGAGACTGGTTACTATCTAAAAACATGATCCTCATGGTTATGGTCCAAAGTCATGACAAAATTGTGACCCTAATTGGGGTAAAAATGGCCCAAATTTGTTCATGTAATAGGTCAGAATACACAATAATGACCAATGGAAAATTATCATGACCAAAAAGTGTGAAAGATGATTACAATTGAGATTCAAAATTGCCATATAAATGGGGTCACGATTGGGGACCATGACCTGTTTTCGGTGATTTTTTAGGGTCATTGTTCTTGACCATGACCAAATTGACTAAATCGTGACCATTTAAATTAATCAAAATTGGCTACGAATTGCGTCACGGGCGTGATGCATTTACACTCAACTCTCTCTATCTCTCTCCATCACCGACCAACGGAAGGCATCATCAATTGACTCACCAGACTAGAAGGGACTACTAACACGACTCACCACATCGAAAAGGCACAACCGATTCTATCTTTCCCTCTCTTTCTCACTAGCATCCACCACCGAAAGACACCACTGCCTAACTTACCACAACTAAAAGAAAATTCTCACCCAAGTCTCTCTCAAGACAATCTCTCTCTCTCTCTCTCTCTCTCTCAGATTTCAATTTTGGTTTAGTAATAGGATATTGGATTTGGTAATATGCAATTAGGGATTTGGTTTGTATGTATTAATAAAGGCTAAAGGGCTTTGAAGTTGTGTTGTAATTAGGGTTTGATAAGGATTATTATATTTAGAATGAAAAACTTAAGGATTTAGGGATGAAACTATGAATGGATTTATATAATGAAAATTTGGGCCTGAATTTCTGTTGCCGAGATTTAGGATTTAGGGGTGATATTAACATGAACGTCTTCTAACAGAAATGGCATATTATTACATTAACTGAAGTCCAAATAGGTTTACGGATCTATTACTAGAATTTGTATTCGACCTACATTATATATACACTCACACACACATGAGAAGATATTACAGGAAAAAATCTACAAAAAAGATTTAGATTTTATTTTTACTATTTTTATTGAAAATTAATTTTTCTATAAAATCAATAAATATAACTTTGAAAATGTAAAAAAAAATACAAAAAATTTTCAACTTTATTTTTTACTAATTTTCATTTTCTCTCACTGTTTTGGAATTGGGTTTTGTTGTTCAATTTATTACGATTTTCAACTTGTGTAGGTGATGTTCTTATGGTGTATTTATAAGGAAAAATCCTGTGATATTCTTATGAAGTCTTTGATTTCAAAAGATATCAAATGGCAATGAGTATGTTACATCCACGAGGCACATGATTTGTTAGTACTGTACCACTATAAAATTGGTATAGTGCCATTGACATTGGCATTAAGAATGACAATTCTCAAATTCTAACCCAAATAATTTCTCAAATTTTAGCCTAAATAATTTATCATTCTAACCTATAATACCAATCAAAATAAATATTAAGTAATGTAGATAGGTAAAATGGTTGTTTATTAGTATGTCAAATTCGAAATTGGAAAACTTATATATGTTTTTTGTAATGTAAATCGAACACTAATTAGGGATAAACAAGTTAGGAACTCCTAAAATTGATGGGATTATTAGTAATTGAGTTGGATATGGAATGTATTATGATTAGTGAATGGATTGGTTGTTTAATAGTAAATTAAAAAAAAATTGCTTAGCCTTAATTTTACATCAGGTGATTGAATAATATGTTAATATTTTAGATTGAATAATATATTAATATTTTTTCTTCTCGTTCCATGTGCACATGCAATGGGAGAATCATTATTGAAGCTCAATTTATTCTAACTATTTTCTTTATTTAAATAATTTTAATTGTCTTATCTTTGATACAAATTAGTCTTATATATAGTTATAACTTATTTGCTAATTGTTGTGGTCATGTTCACCCCTTCTTTTAGTGGTTGCTATTAGAGTGAATGAAAATTAGTGATAAGACTTGTACATTAGTAGACACATAGTAATTTTAGGATTAATTTTATTAAAAGGAACTAAAATTAGACTTGTTTTGTATTATTGATTAGTTAAAAAATATTAATTAGTTGATGTTGATATTGTGTGGTTAGATATTAGTGAATATATATTTTTTCTTAATTGTTGTGGTTGTGTTCACCCTTTCCTTAAGTTGTTGCTATATGGGTAAACACAAATTGGTGGAAGGGCGTAAACATTGGTGGACACATTGTAATTGTTAGATTGATTTATTTAAAACTAAATTAAATTGAACTTTTTTATTGATTAATTGAAAAATATTAATTAGTTGAGGGACTCATAGTAATTTTAGGATTAATTAGATCCTTTACTCATAGTATTTTTATGTTGTCCCACGTGCAAAATTCTTTTATACATTTTTCATTTTCTCATTCATATTAGAAAACACTGATCATATTTACACTATTATTTTAGATATTTTCTTAGGAAAAAATGAGTCACGATAATAATTACTTTTAATAGATGACCAAGAGCTTACAATTGGACATCACTAAAATTTCTTTTATTTGTGCCCGCCATATAGAGATAAATCCTATTTATCAGTATGTGAATACGAAAATTGAACATTTTAATTGCCTTACAAATTGCGGAGTTGATTTCTCACAATCGTACATGTTAAATCTTATTCTATTTTCCCTTCTAGAAAGATGGGATGAGGCAATAGAGAATATTTTTCACCTTCATAACCCCGATTGTGCACGGGCATTAGTGACGTTATTTAAAAGGAAGAAAACATATTCATTTATTGTGGATACAATATCATAAATGGATCGTTCACAGAGATTGTGACATCTCACAACATATGAACATCAAATGTGAGCTTGTAAAAAACTAAAACAATAAAGGACTTTCGAGTTCCTATCATGAATATTTATACCAAACTCATATATTCACTTTCGCCTAGTTGGCCACGTGTATCTTTTAGCAAATTTATAAAAAATAATACCAATTTGGATGGAAATCAGACACATCGATCATGATTTAAAAGATCTTGAAAAGATATATACATATATGTGCATATATACATCTATACAGTCTTAAACATGATCGTCATACATTTTTTGCTAATTTTTTTATTGGTTTAAAGGAAATGTCAAATAGGAAAAAAGATAATCAACCAAATTATGAAACTCCTCTTCCAACTCAATCCTCTCCTAATCCAACTCCTGAATTCTCGACACCTATAGGATCGCAATACTTCACGCCCCAGCAGGTTTATTCTACCACTCCATCTACATTATCTCTAAGTCATCAAACTCTACAAACCCCTATTATTCCAACTCCACCAACTCCTGTTATTAAGGAATCCCAAGTATACGATAAGAAGGAAATTGGGTTCTGTGGTTTTGGGAATCCTACGAATAGATAAAATAATGTCTAAATTTTTAAAGCCCATTTTTGTCACTCAGAATGATGATTGTGGTAATCGAGAGTGTAGACAACTTGAAGAACATTGATCATGCCGTAAAGGATGACATGTGGGATCAACTTTATAAAAACTTTACATTCTCATCTAGTTCGAAGGCATCTATTCTTTCCGAAGTAGCTTAACAATTGAAAATGTATTGAAAAACAATCTGAAAGGTTCACTCCTCAGTGGGGACATCAAGTTATGATATTTTACATTTGAAAGACAATTTTGCAAAATTTTGAAATTATCATCATCCAATGTAAATATTTCGTGGAGAAAGAGTCCAAGGATTAAAAACATCCCTAGAGGGATTAAAATCGATAGAACGGGGAAAATAAAGTTGATGTACACAATCTTGGGTCCAAATAATATGACGATTTGAAGGAGGAATGGGTAGAAAGGACCAAGCGGACTCCGAAAGAACAACCAATTAGTACTTGTATTAATTTACATCTATGTATGTATATATGGCACAAATTGTTTAGAACAACCCATTTATGAGTAGAATAAAGAGACACAATAACATGCCATGATAACACAATTACTCAACACAAAATAGAAGTTAGTGTCCGATTAATAATTTGATTAAGGAGTCCTTTGATCCAAATAGTGTAATACCCCATAATTTCATTCATGAAAATAATTAGATATGATTAATTGTGTTTATGTGACATGTAATGTCACTATTAAAATTTATATGTGTGATATAAATAAAAGCTAAAATTTGACTTAAGACATTGTATAACAATAATTAACTACTTTAACATGTCTGCATATTATGGGTAACTATTGAATGGCTAGAGATTTAGTATCCAAGGCATAATAACCACCAACCCAACAATCAAACATAAGTTTATCCCGTATTCCTTCTAAATTGTCTACTTGATTTATTACCTTAAGGAATAAAGTGACTTACATAATTAGTCCATTTATCAATTTGAAGAACATAATTAACAAGAACATAATTCAATAACATAATTCAACGAAAATAATTTAACAAGAACATGATTTTAAGAACATAATTCCAAGAACATAATATCTTGAGGTATTCAAACATAAAATCTTCTCACGGGAACAATTTTATATTTTCATACTTAGAGTTTCATCAGTTAAGTATTCGGTATCAAGCGTATTACTCATGGAGTTATTATACAAATAACTATGCCTAAAATGAACTTTCTCATATTTTAATTAAACTTTCAACTATATCTTAATTACTCAATATACATTACAATTATCATAGATACAATAACAAATATAAAACCTTAATAAGTAAATTCTACATCAAGGGATTCATATAACATTTCTAACGGTAAACACACACACACACACACACACACACACACACACACACACACATTTCTAACGGTAAACATACACACACACATTTTGAAAATTTGTTATGTGCATTTATAGGGATTTTTATATTTGAAAATTTGATGTTTAACCGTGTATATATAATATTTTTAAGCAACTTGAGGGTTTTTAAAAAATTATTTTTGAGCATTTCAAACTTCAACTCAATTTTTCTATATAATATTTTTAATTAACTTGAGGGTTTTTTAAAAATATTTTATCGTGCATTTTAAACTTCGACTCCATTTGAGCTTATTATATTGAATGGAATATTTCTAAGAATATTTTGATCTCCAAACAATTTGTGCATTTCAAACATTTCAAACTTCGATTCAATTTAAGCTCCAAACAATTTGGTGCATTTCCATTCAGCCTGTGCGTGGTCAATTAAAGCTCGAGAAATGGTCAGAGTTTCAGATCATGACTAACCTGACGTGGACATTTTGAATGCAATTTGGGGTCACAATTCTGAACTGTGACCATAATTCAATGGTATTGGTCACAGGTGGGTCACGGTTTAGAATCGTGACCATCATTCTGACTATAAATGCAAGAAATTTTTCACCTAAAGGGGTTATAGTTGGGTCAAAGTTTCAAAAAATGAACCCTCTATTTAGGGCTCCCGACCATGACCATCTCCTAATTTTGGTCACCCTTTAACCTAGTCACGTCACTGGTCATAGCATTTTGAAAGGGGCCACGATTTTGGGTCGTGATGACATGGTCACGGCTTGGGACTGTGAATAATTGACTGTTACAATCTACCTATTTTGGTGTAGTGTATTAGCCGGGATTATAATCTTTGGAAAAATAAGGTTGTGTATAGATATAATTTAGCTAAACCTATAATACTAACTAATAGCATGCATTTCAATTGATAGGTTTCACATAAATCTATTAAAAGCACTCTCGATGCCCCAACAAGTTTCATCCTCTCTGAACGAAACTTTGTTAATTCTAGCAAGATTTTTTCTTCACTGTTTGGATCATTGAACACATTAATCAAATTACCAATGGGACATTAACATTCAACTTTTGTGTCATGATAGAACAACATGGACTTTGATGCTAGTTTATTGGGTTGCGTGGATGTTCTAAAGTCAGATTGGGACTCTAGTTCTTTCTAATGTAATCTTATTGCTTTACTATATATTCTTGTGTGCACTCGCTTTTTGTTTCTCACATCAAGGTACTATGATCAATAAACTTATTAAGATAACAGTTTGGTTTTGTTAGTTATGATACAACCAACGTGATAACACATTAACAAAATAATTCAATTTTGTCTTTACTTATAAATTAGGTCTAATACATTTTGTAATATTTATAAGTTTGTTTCATGTGAGAAATCTTATGTATTTTCTTGAGGGTAAAATCGATCGAATTCAACCCGTATTTTAAGCCTACCAAGGTTATGTCATGGTCTTGTTATGAAGCTAAGAACCTCGGATGCATTGGACCAATTTAATCTCTAAGAAAAAATTCAAGGATAATCACACAAAACTTCTCACACAAATGTCATTCATAAAATTAGCATCTGTAGTAGAGGATTATTGGTTAACCCCTGAATTAAAGATAAACCTCCTCATTTAGAAACTAGATAAGGATTCATTAAAGATTAATGACATCACAAAGGAGTGAGAGGAGGCAAGAAAGTGGATTCGGGTTCAAAGTAATATTATAATATATCGAGATGAAGTTAGTTGGTACCAACAATAGACCAGATCTGGTATTACCTGGGAGAGCTTTATTACTCTATCGAGGATCCTCACCTTAGGAATATTTGAGGAAATTTATTTGGAGGATTGATAAGGAAGGAAACATTAAGTAATGACTTGTCCATTTTTATATAAACCAAGTAAAACACCCAACTTTTCCCAAGAGAGAACCTTCGAGCAACCTTGAGCTCGCTCAGTTATTTATCACTGATTTTTGGCGCCAAATTGAGTATCTTTCCATAAAATATTCGAGTGATGTCATAAAATATCTAGGCATTTCAATTCAACTTACCTCAAAAAGTGGTGGTTTGGTGAACATCAAGATGGTTCGGCTCAGACATGCTGTGGCGCTGCCTAATACAGTAGTTGGTAACTCAAGATTTCATTCACCATTTAATGCATTTGGCATGTTGGGTATGGTAGGCTAACATAGCATTTTATGCATCCATGGTTCCATGAGGGCATTTTTTTAGCTTACATATACCCGTAGCTACCCTTTAAAAAAGGAGAGACTTTTGTAAAAAGAAAACATGATCGATTTTTGAGCAAAAAGATCACTTTGATAGAGTTATTAAAACCATAGAGCACTTACGTCCCACTATTGATGATTTACTTAGTTCTACTCAAGAACATAACCATTTATTCAGCTTTGACCATTGTTTCTTTATACATAGGTGTTTGAGCAACCTACCTAAGGTGTATCTAGAGTGGGTGATTTTCTCTCCCTCTAGCTACTTATTTCAGAAGTTTATTATTGTTATAAATAAATTTTATTTATTAATTATTATAGACACCAAATTCCAGGACCCATATAAGTCTCTCCTTAGGTCCCTAGCACCTCCCCATTTGCCATAAACCCTAGGTCATACTCCGAGTATCGATCTAGTGGCCATCGAGCACTCCTAGGCCCGTTTGACTCTAGTCAACTTCCTCACCCGAGAAAAATCTCAATGAATGTTTGAAGGTCTCTAATTCCCTTTTCCAATGGTCTATCCCGTGCACAAATCAGCCTTATGGTTCGGATGAACGAACTATTCTAATACCAAAAACCGATCTGGAGGCCACCGGGCGCTCCTGATCCATGATTTGACCCCAATCAAGTTCATCATCAGAGAGAAATCTTAATGAATCTTCAAAGGGAACTAAATCCCCATTCCAATGGTTTACCCCATTTGTAAAACGTCATAACAGTTTGGATGAACAATCCATTTTCCCTTAAAAATTGATTCGGAGGACACCGGGCCCTCCCATGCTCTGTTTGACCAAAGTCAACTCTTCATCTCAAACAAGACTAAATGCATATTTTAAGGACTCTGAATACCCTTTCCAATAGTCTACCCCGTGCACGAATCGGCCTTACGGTATGGACGAACGACCCATTTTACTCTGAATGGTCACCGAGCAATTCCGAGCCCCATTTGACCAAAATCAACTTTCCAAACTGAGTGAAGATCTTTGTAACATCGAATTTCCTCGCATAAGATTTTGAATCGTCTTCCCTGTACACGATTCGGACTTACAGTTTCACCGAACGGTCCATCTTTGTCCGACGATCTCCTGTCCAAAGGACCGATGGGCATTTTTGAACCCCGTTTGACCCAAAGTCAACTCTCGAACTTGGGAGAGGCCCATATATTTTCAAATTTATCTGAATAATCTTTCCAATGATATGTCCCATGCATGATTTGGACTTATGAATTACGTCTTACGACCATTTTCTGGAAAATCGACACGAGACTGCAAATTGGTAGGTCCGTTTCCCTGCTTATTGGCTGTGTGTGTTGGTTTATTTGTCGATAGGTAGGATAAGGACAATGTCGATCGGAAGTCCCTTGACCCTATATAAGGAGAGCATGAGCTCACTTTGATCTCAACAACATTCTTCTAAAGTCAAAGAGGTTTTCGTGTTTGAAACCTCTCTCCACCTTTCATTTCCATCACTTTTACACCAAATTTAGCAAAACCTTCCTACATTCTTTACCCTCTTGCAAGATGAGCAATCAAAATCGATCTCAAAGTCTCCAAAGAAGGTTAAAACATTCTCCTCTCTCTTTAAATTTCTTTATTTTCGCATTGATAATATGCGTTCTTAACTTAGCATTTACTTTAGATCATACACATATTAATACTCAAACCTTTATTAGTAATATTGCACATAATATATTTTCTATAAAAAAATCCAAAACAAGAAAAAGAGGGTTACACCTATAAATTCCAATAGGACTTTTCTCTACATTTTCTCAAAATTAAAAACACCTTTTTCTTACACACACATATAATAAAATCCCCATTTGAATTTATGGGATAAATCCCACACTCATGTCGCATTCAAAAGTGCATCGACTTTAATGCCTTTATAGGGTATGTAGGCATCTCAAGATAAAACTCTAGACTCGAGTCCTATTTTTCTATTTTTCCACTTTTATCCATATATATATATATATATATATATATATATATATATATATATATATATATATATCACAATTGTGTTTGATATTTGCGTATTATCTAACTCATATTATCGTTTCATAATAACAATAAATATCTAGATAAGCGCACATATCATGGTTTTAATTTCTATTTTGGGAACACTCCTATAGATGACATCACTCCATATTTTCTCGTGACACGAGACGAGAGATTCTGATCTCCAGTTATATATATGCTAGCACACACAGTTCACGGAGAAATTAAGGAGAATAATAACATAAGCTCATGGGAGATAGAAAGGGCCGGGGCGGGTGCCAATACCTTCCCATTCTGTAACTTAGCCCTCGAACCTTTGGACTATTTGTTTTGCAAAGCATCAGTTTGTCTGTAATGCCATTCTCTCGAGGCGATAATATTTATTTTGCTTGTTTTGTGCAAAATAGGTTGGCGAATCGATCTCTTTGTATCTCCTCACATCGATGACAATCGAAGAGTTCCTAAAAATGGTGCAAAACCTTCTCTTTCTACCACGTGCATGTGCGCCAACCTTGAGAGGATAAAAATGGAGGGATGGTCACAATGGCGACTCCACTTAGGAATTGCTTAAGAGGGCTAGACTCTGTTTGTAAGGGTGTTATCATTTTCTTCTTGTGTGCACTTACCTATATGTTCCTTGTTCTCCTCTATTACTTCTTGTATATATCTACCTCATCTTTACATCACCTCCTACTCACTTTTCACTTCACATACATGTAAATACTCTTCATGTACACCTCACACTACCTACACTTGTATATAGGGTCACTTATAACTACATACTTCACACACCAGTTAGAATATCCATGTTTAGGCTTCACTAACACACACCTCCTCTTATCACACTTACCCATGTACACTTGCAGATATCCATGATCACTTGCACTTATCACACACTACTTGTAGTCGATCTCACGTATCCATTCTTAGTGTAATCTTCATGCTCCATGCTAGATTTATTTTTCATGATACTTGAACATTCTTCCTTATTAGTGTAGTGCTCATCATGCCAAATAAAATACTATCTCCATAATATACTTATAAAGAATCATGCATTTTTCACATTACATCACCAAGAGCATGTCTATTGAACAAAAATTATCCAAAACTGGGGGTCACTTTGTGAGGGACGCTAGTCCAGCAGGGTGCAGTTAGCCTAAGCAATATAAATCTCACCTTCCATTGGTCTAATACCTTTGACGTATATCGAACGGTTCCACCCGTATCGTACCGCTTGACCGAACTCACAAAGGGAGTATATAGCAAGGAAATCGTTCACGTACATAGAGTATATCAAATTATCTCTCACACATGTTGTCCCCACGAGGTATATAGTGAGGGAATTAACCTACACTCAGGTATATCAAATGGCTTGTCTACAAGTATCGATTGCCCTTAAAAGAAAGGAAGTATATCACGGAAGTTATGCCAAAGAGCGTAAACTTTCCACTAGCTCAATAATTGCATACTTTCATGTAGGCGTCAAACCTAGGGCGCCCATATTTAGCTTGTCGGTTGCTACACGAAACTCTACCGAAAAGGCAGGTTGATATGATGCCAAAATTTTCGTACAATTTCATCTTTTTTAAAACGGGACCCTGTACACGAGCATAGCAACAAGTCAAATCATGTTTTACATATTTTTCAAACCCAATTTTTTCCATGCTTGGGTCCGATCCTGTTTGGCATTTATTTTGCATTTAGGTAAAATAATACAAGTGAAAACATAAATGTAATAATACTCTTGTTGAGACTCTTCTCTCATTTTTTCCTTCTTCTTTACCAAAAGTGTCAAAAACATTTTCCCTACTCTTTTATCAAAATACCAAAAACATTTTCCCCCTTATCATCAAAATACCAATAACATTTTCCTTCCTTTTATAAAAAAAATTAACCACAACATTTCGTCCTCCCCATTCCAAAAAAATATCAAAAACATTTTCCTCTTTTTCAAAAAAATAATTCTTCCCTTTCTATTTCAAAAAATAAATTCAGATAATTTTTCTTCTCAGGTCGATCACATACCTGACCCTTGGTCTGGCTCCCTATTGGATTCGTTCTTCTGTCAAACCTCCCCCAAGCTCCGTCAGTCATCCTGGTACATCCTCTAAGTCTAAAATCTACCTTCACCATGCTTCTATGGAGAACACAGACCAAGTGCCGAATGTGTAATATGATTTGATGATAGACCTTGTCCAACTTACCGCCAAGATTGACAACCTTCAAAACGAGGTTCATGAGATGCAGAAAAAATGTGTCTTAGTTCTTGAAGAACCCGAGGTTTTCTTTCCTCGTTCCATGGGTTCTCCCACTCCCGAGCCTATTTGGGTTCCCGAAGAATATCAACAAGCTCCGCGTGCCCAACCTGCCAATGGATCGTCACTAGCTCAGCTCCCTATGCCAAATCTTACCTAGGCAGGGGCTAACCTGCTAGTACCAATCGATCCAAAGGAAGAAGAGTTAAACAAGTTTAAGGAGGACCTTAAGCTGTTAACCAAGGTGTTTGACCAGGTTCGAATCATTAGAAACAACATGGATTACACCCGTATGTCTCCCTACCCTAAAGCTAGGTAGCTGGAAAATTTTAAGATGCCTAAAATTAAGAAGTTCGGGGGTAGTGGGAAACCAATTGTTCATCTTTAAATATTCCACCGAGCCATTAATCTCATTGGTGCCTATGAGAAAAAAATGTCCCATATGTTCCAACAAACTTCGAAGGACAATGCTCTTTGATGGTTTTTATCCCTGGAGGAATCCAAAATTTGCAGGTGGGAGGATGTTGCCAATGGATTCATGCCACAGTACAAATACAACGAGGAGTTGGAGGTTACACTCCGTGATCTATAACTTCTCAAGGAGAACCCTGGAGAAGTTGCCACTAATTCCATACCAAGGTGGAGGGAGAAAGGACCATTATGACCAACTGGCCTTACGAAGAGGAGCAAATTAGTATTGTAAAGATAACTTCTTACCCCATGTCCAAGCGACGATGGGAGGACACAATTACCTGCATTTTCGAGATCTCTAGTAAGTATGAGTGGAGATTTAAGAAAGTATTACCAAGACAAAAGTTGAGCTAAAAAAAGTATCCGTACAGTTCACTCCAAAAAAGTATGAGAATCCTGCTACAGGCTCAACCATCAATAACATCTCTCAGCCCGCTACCTCTTGGGTGCCAGAAATCCATGCTAGTCCAGTAAGAAAAGAATACACTGAGCTCCATGCTCCCCTATTTAAAGTCTACCAAGACTTGTTAAGCCAAAATCTCATCAAACCTTTATACCCTCATCCACTACCAAACCCACTTCCTAAAAATTTCAAACTCGATAGCCATTGTGATTCTCACTAAACTATTGGCCATACCACTAGTCAGTGCTTCCATATTTGGAATATTATCCATGGATTAATCTATCGAGGTTTTATCGCCCCAACAACCAATCCCAAACCTAATACCATTCATCATGCAGTTTGAAACCATACAAATGCATTCTTCTTAGAAAATGACCTAAAATTTGATCCATCTACCCAAGTTATGCATAGTAAAGCACCCATCGTACCCATATTTTCATCACTACCCATATTTTCTCCTTTACCATACCTGTTTTGTCGACCAAGATCTATAACTTCTCATAAGAGCGTGTACTGTCGTTCGTACCCAGTCTGGGGGGAAAGATATGGAAGTTCCAGCATTGCTGAATAATATTTTAGAGTTTGGGCTGAAATTTCCCTCTAAAATCCTGTTAATGGAAGCCTCTAGTGGGCTCGAGAGTCAGATAATTGGGTGGTATCCATTGATGAATTCAGTTTAGATCATGTAGTGCAAATTATAGCAGCTATATTCTGATAGACCAATTATATTTGAAGTAAATCCGAGTTACTCGATGCCTTAACGCTACAAGGGCAATTGGTCCCTTAACTTCTGCACCTCTCCGTTGAGTGGGAGGATCTATATAAAAAGGCCGTTGAGGTTGTAGAATGCATTGACTTCTCATGGAAAGACGACGTCATTGACATTAGGTGGGGGATGAATTTGATATCTCAGATGAATAACCAAGACAAGAAAATGTTAGTCCGATAATCAGTATGTATGGGATGATATCTTTCGAAAATATGCTAGGGGAAATCAACAAAGTGGTCATATAACCCAAAATAGATGAGGAAACGGGGTTTATGTTCTTACCCTCCTCTGTGAATTTAAAAAAAAAATATCTGGGAGACACAACTTGAGTTCAAATCCTCAGTCAGTTGGGATAGATAAAGGAAAGGGAGTTGTTGAGAAACTCCCCATAATAGAAATGACCATCGAGGAAAGCAAGATCCTCGACTAACTCAAGGAAACTCTGGACAACATCACCTTGTGGGATTCTTCATGTCTTTCTAGCTACACCAAAATGCTTTGAAAAAATTACTTACTTAGCCCACAGTTCCTCCTTTCACCACTTTAGAAGAAGTCATAAACCTGGTCGAGTCCTTAATCTCTCCTAGATTCTTTTCCTTCTCTAAAGAATAAGTCCAAAAAGTTTGGTCCTAATCATAACTATGCTCTCAATCAGAAACTGAAGTTGTTTGCTACGGGGCAGGTCATTACTATCTTGGGAGACGATGATAATACTATGAATGTCGGCACTAGCAATCCAATACTAGAAATACAGTATGAGACGAATAACATGAGTTTTTAGGGCTTTAGAGCTAATCCGTTTACCATTTCAAGAGGGGATGATTTCAAAGATCGAGTTTGTCCAGAGCATAACCCTCATGGTAATCTTAATGTGATATAGATGTTTAAAAAAATGCACTTCATGCCTAAACTGGGATTGGGACGATGATAATATGGGATATTGGAACCCATAATCCTAAAGAAGGCCTTTCTTCTATGTGGTCTAGGTTATCAACTATCATTAGAGGAACTCAAAATGCTCCACTAACCTCGGTTGAAGCGAAAATTAGAAATTACTGTGACTATTTCGGGGGATTCCTTGAATGGGATATTCATCAAGGAAGGTGAAGATTTTAAGTTTTGTGGCTTTCTCGAACCATAGTATGATCACGTGGATAAGAAGAAAAAGCCAGGGATGGAGATCTTCTTTCAAGACAGTTACTCCTGGGCCAAAGACTCTTAGAATCATGTGCAATAACTCTTTGAGAAAGCTATAGTTATTACCGAGGTTGCCGAGGGAAGTGACTACGGGGATTTGTTCAATATCCAGATACCGGGGCTAACACTCTACATGATGCACTCAACTGCTACATCTTCGGATCTGTCCATTCTGATTAAGGTCACTGATGAAACCTTCCTTAATTGGAATGCTATTCGAGTTTCACCTATTGAAATCCAACCCAACCCAGATGTTTATCCCATCTCTTTCTCTTTTGTTGTTCCTTTTTTTGTGATAATAATAGAATCGATACCTACTTTGACGAGGTTCTCAATGTTGTTTTTCTCAAAAATGAAATAAATAAAGATTTTGAGTATCTTGACGTGTCTTATAGTAATTGACTTGATACAAATCAAACTCTTGATGATGATGATTTTGCAAATGAACACTCCTTAACTAATCTTAATAAGGATAATAACAAATAAAATAACTTCATTTAAATTGTTGAAGATGAAACTATTATTATTAATAATCTCAGTTTCAATAGCCAACTGCATGATATTAGGATAGGGCCCACCATTGGCGAGCATGAGCACGCGTAATTTAAATAAATATTGAAGGAATTTATGGGCATGTTGGCATGGTCTTACGATGACACGCCCAACATCAATCCCAAGATATCCAATCACAAGATTCCAACTCTTCGAGAATGAAAAAAGGTAAAAAAGAAACTGTGAAAGCTTTGCACCAAATGGCCTCTCAAGGTTAAAAAAGAGGTGATCAAATAGTTAAATGTATGTTTCATCCATATGATCGAATATCCCCCATGGCTAGACAATATTGTACCCATGCCAAAATAAAGGGAAAAAGTCCACATGTGCATTGACTGCCAGTATTTGAACAAATCATTTCCAAAAGATGATTATCCACTGCCCAATATTAACACGATTATGGAAAATATGACCAGCCTCGCTTTCAAGTCATATGTCGATGGGTTTGTCGAATATAATCAGATCAACATGCATCTTAATCTTAAGGAAAAAACATTATCCATCACCCCTTGGGGAAACTTTTGTTACATAGTTATACCATTCAATCTAAAAAATGAAGGGCTACCTACCAAAGGGCATCCATAACCATATTGCGTGATTTGATACATAAAGAAGTCGAGCTCTACGTGGATGATATAATCATTAAGTCTAAGACTGAGGAAAGTAATTTTCTCTCCCTTCAGAAGTTCTTTGACTACGGTGATACAAGATGCGACTTAACCCACAAAAATGTGTCTTCGGCATCATCAAAGGAAAGATTTTAGGATTCATAGTTAGCGAGAAGGGAATTGAAGCAGACCCTGCCAAACTGAAAGTTATGCTCAAAATTCAACCACCGCACATGGAGAAGGATGTTCGGGGATTCTTGAGAAAATTATAGTATATCAGCCAGTTCATTAGCCACTTGACTTCTATTTGTGAACCCATCTTCAAACTCATCTGAAAGGATTCCACTAAAGTATGGAATGAGGCTTGTTAGGAAGCCTTTAACTGAATAAAGTTGTACCTTACCCGACCTCCAGTACTCATGCCACCACATCCTGGTATCCCCTTACTCCTATACTTCACTGTAATAGACATTGCAACTGGGGCTTTGATATCCCAATACCTTGAAGAATCACACAAATAAAGTTCCATTAACTATTCCAGTCAAAAATTGGTAGGGTACGAAGTTAACTATAATGCCTTGAAGAAAGCATGTGTCGCCCTTGTCTGGGTCACTCAAAGATTACGGTACAGTATGCTAATTTTTTCCATCAGACTTGTGTCTGAAATGGATCCTATCAAATATATGCTCAAGAAACCTACCCTATCTAGACGAATTACCCGATGGTTGATGCTTCTAGCCGAGTTTGATATTGTGCATGTTACACAGAAAGACATCAAAGGAAGAGCCATCTCTGACTACCTTGCTAACTACTCAATGAAAGAAGACGATGATTGGATCTACGATTTCTCAGATGAAAATATAATTTTCACCTCTTAGGAAGACCTCAAGTAGAAAATGCTCATTGACGGGGCTGCCAACAAGAAATGATAAGGCATTGGGATACTCCTAATCACCCCTGATGACTCTCACACTCCCATTGCCATCAAGTTATATTTTCCATGCACTAATAATATGACAAAAAATAAGGCATCCATCGTAGGCCTCAAAGTCTCTCTCAAGAAAGGTATCCGTGCCTAGATGTTGATGGGAACTCTGCCCTTATCTTTGGCCAGGTCCTTAGAAGATGGAAAGTTAAAGATGAAAAGCTCTTACCCTTCAATGCCCACGTAGAAGAGATGGTCTCCCAGTTCCAAGATATTACCTTCTACTACTTACCCCGAGCACGGAACAACTTAGTCATTGCTCTGGATACTCTCACCCCCATGGTTGATATAATGACGATGGCCCTTTTCTTAGTTCAAAAAATAGATAAACCAACCCATTGCTACCACATTGAGCTCATCACAGAAGAGGACTCAGCCATGGCCGAGCTATGGTATTGCGATTTTTGGTGCCTCATCAAGCACGATAGGTATTCCTAGGACACCAACATTAAAAGATCCTGCAACCCTCTGCAAATTGGCTACCTAATAAATCATCTTTGATAAATCATTATTCAAGAGAAACTTCGATGGAACCCATTTGCCCTCCATTGCAAGGGCTTACATTGAAGAAATAATGCAAAAAAATCACAATGGGGAATGCGGACCCCATACGAATGGTCATTTTCTTGCCAAGAAGACTATCCCACAAGGGTACTATTGGACCATCATGGTTCAATATTTCACCGCCTATGTCCATAGATGCCTTAAATGCTAAAAAATTTCCAATCTCTACCACTTACCCCCTTGGGGTTTGTACAAAATAACTTTTCCCTGGCCGTTCTCCACTTGGGGCATTAACATCATAAGGAAAATTGCACCTAAAGCCTCCATTGGGCAAGAGTTCATCCTGGTTGCCATTGATTACTGAAGTCGAGTCATATGCAGTGCTAGATGCCAAAAAGCATCCAAGTTCATTAAAAAAAATCATTTGTCGATAGGGGTTACCCATGAGTTAGTGTTAGATAATAGGTTAGATTTTGAGGCAGAGGCCACATAGTTGGTCGATGAGTACGAGATTCAGAGGCACAAATCTTCTCCCGACCGACCACAAATCAACGGTGCAGTTATAGACACCAATAAGAAGCTCAAAACAATCATCAATAAGATGAACGAGAGTTACCGAGATTGGGATAATCGGATCCCGTATAACCTTTGGGGCTACCGCACTCTACTTAGGGCATTTTATGGGGCTACTCCTTACTCTCTGGTATACGGCATGGAAGTAGTCCTACCCGTTGATATAGGAATACTTTCATTATGTGTTATTTTTTAGAGCAAAATCATAGCCGTCTGGACGAACTGTCACTCTTGGATGAAAAGCGACTGAAAGCTCTATACCATATTCGAGGGTACCATCGACGGATAGCGCAATAATTATACGAAAGATTCAAGGACCGTGGTGTCCAAGAAGGGGACTTATCCCTCAAAGAAATCATAGATTCGTCTAGGACCCAGAGGGAAATTCAAGACAAACTCGAGTGGCCCACACATTATGAAGAAGATCTTACTCGGTGGAACATCTATGCTAACTGACCTTGATGGAGAGGAGATGGCATGTCGAATCAACCTGGACCGACTTAAGAAGTTCTACCCTTAGTCAGAAATCTCAGTGCGCTACGACTCCTCTCATTTCCTTTCTTTTCTTAAAAAAAATCTTCATTTCTCTCTACTCAGAACTACGTGGGACCTGATCCTCTAAAAAAAAGTTTCTTTCAAAATGAAACTCATAAGATTTTTAAATACCCCAGAGGCACATAGGTAGCTCATACTCTTTACATGGGTACGATCCCCTTCTTTTTCATAAAATGCTATTCTTTTCTTAGCTCCGAGAATAATAGTTCGTTTTGTTATTCACATGAACAAAAGGATTATGTATGGATTAGCGATTAATATATAATTCAAATGTAAAACTCATCAAGAGGAACAACAATATAATCAAAATTTTCTTTATTTCAAATAGGGTAATTCAATACGATTACACAAAATATCATCGTAGAGAGTCAAAACAACTACCCCACACCAACCAAACTGTCCTTAAAATAATCCTTCCGAAACCTTCCCAAAATTATTCCCAAGAACCAAAAATAAACCAAAAACATACAAACACATCCCAGTCACAAAATCTTCATAAAAAAAGAACCCATGTTCACAAAGACACTATCTGCAACTGCCGAAAGACCCTTCCCCGTCATCATCATTAGCCTCTGGAGGTCCATAAATTTCCCCTTCCTGGTAGCTATGCCGAAAGATCTCCATAGAATGATATCCCCTGACCAGCCTAGAGAAAACTATTATGTCCTCCTCTATGGTATCCAAAAGGGCAAACCATATATATCCGATCTCCTTTGCCAAGATCTTTGCCACTATCCACTTCCAAATCCATTTCAGATAATCTCCACAAATCTTCCAAACCCTACCAACATATTATGATGGACGTATTGACGGTCGACGATTTTCCCATAGAGAACCCAATCTAATCCACAGAGCTTCAGTGAAAAAAAATCTAGGGTACGGTAAGGCACAATTTTCTCCTATTCTACTTGGTGCAGAAGATGCCAGGGGAAATAGAATGAGGTATGTCGAAGGCCAATTAACCAAACGTATTGGTATTCCCCCTAGTTTTAGAATGGATTGCATCTCCCCCCCATGGCACCGACCAATATAGGCATCGAGATCCATGCTCCAAAAACCAATTTACCCAGTTCTTTATGGATGGGACAAAGTTGATGAAATAACGAGTAAAGAAATTAGGCACAACTACCAAGGGATATTCAGGTGGGACTGCTAAATAGAATCTCTATGCTAACCACATGAACAACATAAATGGGTTTCCTCTCAGAAAATTAAACATCCTTCTCACCGAGTATCTAGACCATTAAGGGTCTTTTCTTGTATCATCTCTATAGGATTGCAATGATATTACATCCACGCAGTAATGGCAGCCAGTTGAGGGTCCACAATCTGGTCCCCGATCACCAGAAGTAGCTTCAGAGTTAGGCCCAGGGCCATAGCTCCAACATGGCCCGCATCGTTGAAATATCGGTCATGTACAAACTATATGACAGTTTGAAGAAAAATTATTCCCCCACTGACCAATGCTTGAGCCGTCGAAGGATAGATGTGGAGAAATTCTTCTAACAACACATAAGGAGACCAAGGGAATTCGGGCATAACCGTCGTCATGATGGGAATATATTTTTCACTTGATAAATAAAACTCATGAGGTCACACTCAATAACTTCAGGAGATAATCCAAAAATATTGCGCAGGTTATTCGCCCCAACCCTATTATGATATATATATATATATATATATATATATATATATATATATATATATATATATATATATATATATATATATATATATATATATATATATATATATATATATATTGTGTTTAAATAACCAACCACTCAAACTAGAAGAGGAGTCCAAAATCCACGAGTCAACTACACAGAGGGTGGTAAGGCAGCTCAAAGTGGCGAAGAGGCAAAGAAGAAGAATAATAAATGGACATTAGAGAGAGAAGATCACCCAACTATTTCCTTATACTATTAAGGAGGAAATAAGTTGTTTATCCTCCTAAGAATGCACCATAATATGTTCTTTGCACATACGTTTAGACTAACACCAAGTATTTCCAAATTCATTGGCATGCTTTCCACCCAACAACTTCATGATGGAATTTAAAAAGGGTTATCGATAAGCATATGTTGGGTGCAACATTATAAATTCTCTAAGGTAACATTAATAATAATTTGTTCCTACCATATAAGGCATACATGATGATGGAATTTGATGAGGAAGATGAAGGTTGGATGCAAATAGATAGAAGAGAAGAAAAATTTTTGAAAGGCTATATGAAAGATGTGTGGCCTACGATGAACCTGGCATCAGAGATAGCGAGGAGGTTTATTATATGGACAATCACGAGTTTGATCCTAGTAAGAAGTATCAAGATGTTTTGAAATCACCAAAATTTTCATGGTTCTCAATCGGGTTGGGATGCCTCAAGAGAGTAGAGTGGAGATCACACAATAAATTTTAGACATAGCAAGGAAGAATGATGTAGCTTCTCTAAAATGGAAAGGGCCCATGGCTATCCTGGTAACAAAATTTATATCTGAAATTACTCTTGTAAATGTTGATAGAGTATTATTTTCCCCCCACAATAAACCTTTATATGTAATGATGAAAATCAATGGGATCAATTTTTTAAGGGCTTTAATGGATGGAGGTGCCTTGATCAATATTATGATAATTACCTCATTTTATGCTGCTAATATTTCTGAGAGTAGGTTGATCACAATGATGCTTCCAATTTCTATCTATGATAACCAAACTTCGTAGTCTATTAGTTATGTAAATATTGGGATAACGATGGTAAGTATCACCTCACATATTAAGTTCCATGTGATTGAGTTTGTAAATTCCTACCATATATTGATAGGAAGAGTTTGGATGCATAACCATGGGTTGGTACCTTCAACATATCACTAATGTTCCCATGTTAATGCCGAAGGAACTGATATCCGCATTGAAGCAACCTAAAATACATTTGCCACATATGAAGCTCATTTAGTGGATGCCTCATTTACATCGAGCTTACTCAAGTCATTTTAACAAGGCGCATTGATGGCGTTTCCATGCTCACATAGAGATTAGGACTAACAGTGGATCAAGACATTAAAATAGAGGAAACAATACATGTTATGGAGGAGGTAAACAAGTTTTCTCATAGACACCAAACTATCTATGAACAACTAAAACATAAAATTATGCTAAGGATCGATTCGATTGAGCACGACATAAGATGTCGGAGTGTGTTGAGTAGGTTTTCCTTGAACTAAGACGGAATAAGATAAGAATGGAAGGAAGAGGAAGTAAATTGCACCTCCTAAGGGAAAATGCAAGAAAGTTTTTCATTAAGATAGAAGGGTGGTGTATCACCTTTGAAGGTATGAGTAGGAAGCCAATAAAGCCGAGGAAGCTAACCCCGAATAGGTATTTTTTTAGTAGATAATCAATTATAATGCCTTATTATTGATAATTCCAACATTCAAGAGTTTGTGGAAGATATCAAAGAAAAACTTGAATTCATGAAAGACCACCTAAATCCCCAAGTACAAGACTTTGAGTGGATCTATCTGGCTGAGGGTGAAGAGGAACCAATGCCAGTCTTTATATCGACAGACCTAGAGCCTGCGAAGAAATTGGAGTTGATGAATTTCATTTGAGAATACATAGATGTCTTCATTTGGAAGTACAATGATATGCCTGGGGTGGACCAAGATGTGATCCCCCACAAACTTAATTTTATTCCCTCAGTCATTCCACTCAAGTAAGCCACCAAAACATACAATTTGGGGTTAGATCTTAGAATTAACTCTGAGGTAGAATGATTATTGGCTACTAGATTCATTATACTAATTCAACATCCAATTTACCTCTATAGCATTGTGGCAGTAGGGAAAAGGGACAAAAGGTCAAATTTACATTTATCTTGACTTTAAAGACCGTAATAGATCCTGCAAGAAATATGAGTCACCCTTATCTTTCATTGGTAGCTTTATTGATTCAAGAGATGTTCATGAGATGTATAACTTTATATATGGTTATGTAGTCTATAATTGGATAAAGACGGATCCAGTTGATGAAGAAAATAAAACATTTAGGACCCCTTTGGGTAACTTCATGTACAATGTCAGGCCTTTTGATCTAAAAAATACGGGAGAAACTTATCAATGCACAATGATAGCCAGTTTCCATCACCTATTTCATGAAAATTTTGACTTCTACATCAATGATTTGGTGATCAAGTATAAGAACGAGGATTCATACTTGGTTAATTTGAGAAGAGTTTTCAAGAAGTGTAGAAAATATGAGCTAAAAATGAAACCACTCAAACATGCTCTTGGTGTAATGGGTGGGTACTTCTTGAGGTGTTGGTGGATATGCAAAGGTTACAGATAGACTAAGATGAGTATAAATCAATCCTCAACATGACTTATCCAAATCCGTAGAAGGAGATAAAGAGTTTCCTTAAAAAGTTTTCCTACTTGAGAAGATTTACCTTGGGTCTATATGAGATCACTCATCCATTAATGAAGCTCTTTGGAAAGACCACAAAGTTCAAATCGGAGGAACAACACAAGGAATTGTTTGATAAGATTAAGATATTGGTCACTTCTCCCCAAACAATGTTTCCACCCAAAGCTAGACTACCTTTGTTGTTTTATTTTACCTCAACCATAATGTCCATCGGTGCATTGTCGACACAAGATTTTGATGGGAAAGAGAGACATGTATGCTATCTGTGTAGAATTATCGGCGATCCTAAGAAAAAATATACCACCATAGCGAGGCATTGCTTAGCTTTAGTGTTTGTTGCCCCAAAACATAGACATTGTATGCCATCTTTCACTATTCACATTGTGATAATATGTGATCCAATTAAGTTTTTGTTAGGACGAACAATTTTGATTAGGAGATCAACAAAGGTGCTTCCTCATCCTTTCTGAGTGTGATCTAAAATGCGTGGTCCCTCACGTGATTTAAAGCCAAGCCTATGTAGATCTTTTGACCATTTTTCGATAGTATTTACTTGAGCCACCTCACGAAGACATTTCAGGCAATGATTTACAAGATAACTTTTGTGAGGTAGATTTAGAAGAATGGTCAATGGAGTTTGATGGTTCATATGCTTAAGGAAATGGAGGAGCATGTGTCATTTTGTCTAGAGGAAAGGAAGAGATTTTGTTGTCATTTAAATTGGAATTTCATTGTTCAAATATTGAGGTAGATTATGAAGCATTGGTTTTTGAGTTGCTCAAAGGACTGCATAGAGGCATCCGTTCACTTTGCATCAAAGGAGATTCCAACTGGGTGGTTAATCAAGTGAATGAGGAATACGCATTGAAACATCTCAGTTTGGCACGTTACATAATCATTATACATAGGTTGATCGAGGAGAAATTACATAAGGTCAAGGTGGAGAGACACCCAAGGACAATGAATCTTCATGCTGATGCCTAGGCCACGATTGCATAGAAAATGATCATGGAGGGAGAACTAGAAACTGTGGTGATCCATCAAAGAACAATTCCATTATTTGTGCTCCAAAATTTTCCTAGCGATGAAGATTCGAACTTGAGGGGGGGGGGGGGGGGGGATAAAGAGACAGTTGGAAAATAAAGATGGCATGATGAAGCTTACGAAGCTAGCATAATATTTCCTTCTCCAAGGAAGTTTGTACTATGAGAATGCCAAAACATCGGTCTAGAAGAAGCTGAAAGGCGGTTGAATAAAACTCACGAGTAGAATTGTGAGACCACTAATATTTCCCTTTATAGATGAATTCAAAGAGAGGGGTATTTTTATCTTATGATTAAACAAGACGCAACAAAAATATAGAAAGTGTGTTAAGTGTTAATATTTCTTTCAATTAGCTGAGTGTGACTTCTTGGAAGCTCAAATGTACTGGAGTCAGACCTACATAGATTTTATTAGGGATGGATTGTTCTAGGGGAGAAGATGATTCCATTGGAATGAGAATGAAAGCCCTAATGTTCAACCTATTGGAAGAGAAGCTGTATCGAAAAGGATATTCCAATAGGTCGTTGCGATGCATCACAAGAGATGATCTAGAGGAAGTACTCAAGAAAGCTCATGACCCAGCTCACTGTGTAGGATCCAAGTTATAAGATCAACTCATGACACTTGGATATTATTTACCAACTGTGGATAATGACTCAAATGATTTTGTTCAAAAGTGCAAGGTGTGACAACTTCATGGCAACCTTATATATGCACCATCGGTAGAAATCCATTCACTAGCAACTCCTTATCATTTCCCTACTGGGGCATTTGACCTGGTGGGGGTAATCAATCCACCATCTAGAGGATGGATATGGATCCTCGTGGAAACTGAGTATTTTACCAAATGGACAAAAATAATACCCATGAAAATAGAAATAATGGGTATAATGGCACATTTTATAAAGGAGTACATCATTTTTCAGTTCGAAATTCCTAATTTTATTTTGTCAAATAATGGAACTACATTTATTAATAAATAGGTGACAATGCTAACCAACAAATATTCGATCATCCACCACACCTTAATAATTTCTTACCCCAATGGCAGTGTCTAAGCACAGGCCACAAACAAGACTTTTGTTAACATTTTAGCCAGTATGATGGATGATTTTTTTACACATGGAATGACAAAATCCCTTTAGTGCTTTGGGATTATCTGACTACCAAGAGGAAACCAACAAGTTATACACCTTTCCCTTAGTTTATGGAGCTGAAGCAAATCTTCCAGCGGAGTTCGAAGTTCCTTCTACTAGATATGCCTTGCGAAGAAGCATGTTTAACTAGAGCAGACACAATCTACTAGAAGCACTGGATGAGTATCTAGATAACACAAGAAAGAATTTTCAGATGTACACAAAGAAATTTTCTAGATCTTATGAGAACTTGGTGAAACCAACAAAATTTATGGAAAGGAACTTAATTTTGAAAGCTTTCGTCAGCCACATTAGAGGTCTCTCGTTGCCAAAGTTTGCAGCCAATTGGGAAGGATCATATGTTGTTAAGGGGGAGAACGCTTCAGGTTATTGTCTAATCTCATATATTGAGGACGATAGACCTTTCAAATTCAACAACAAATGGTGAAAGTTTTATCATGTGTAGATAACACTTGCATATATTTTTGTTACTCCTTACTCTTGGAACTTTGAGACTGTGATGGAATACATGTAAAAAATTATTTACAATTTGATAAAAATAAACAAGTGTTGAAGCAAGTTAAATGAATAATGAAAACATGAGTTGAAGAACAATATTTCTTTTGTATTTCAATTGAAATAGTTACAACACAAAATTAGGACTATTGCCTAGAAATATAACAAAGGGAAAATATATCATAATTTAAACCATAGATCAGGAAAGGTGAAACAGCCATCAGGAAGTGAAGAAGCTACGTCTTTGGAAATATCACTTTGATACTCACTTATAGTAAAGATACGTGATGCTCCTTCATCTTTAGCTTCAAATACATTTCACGTTCTCTCATGGCCCTAGCAAAATCTTCTTAGGCTTCTCTCACTATGTGGTTACACTCATCAATGCAGGTGTTACGCTCCTTCAATTTTGTTTCCTCAACTCTCAAATCCTCAATTCTTGGAGATATTGAGAGTGATAGGTTGACATGTTAGGATCTCTGAGGTACCATAAACTGTTAA
The DNA here is from genome assembly GCA_949130495.1 of Sambucus nigra. Lineage (NCBI taxonomy): Eukaryota > Viridiplantae > Streptophyta > Magnoliopsida > Dipsacales > Adoxaceae > Sambucus > Sambucus nigra. The sequence goes on from OX422213.1 coordinate 115,462,665, forward strand.
TAAGCCACGAGATACTAATTATGTCCTTATTCTGATCTTTGAGGATTCCCTAGCATTGATCCAAGGTCGATCAATCTAAACTGAAATTAGGGTGTTCATAATATCAGACAAGACCGCTGATAGACCGGGTTTCGCCGTAGCGCGACCGTCACCTGCACGTCGGTCATTTTGAATCCGGCTCACCTAAACTATACAAATACCTAAACTTATGAGTACAATCAACAGGTGAGTATAGCGGCCAAGTCCGGGTATCGAAAATCCACAGAGACGAGTTGCTAGAATTTAATTGGTTTAATATTCCTAAATAAAAGTGTAAAAGATGATTATACACAAAAAGGAAAAGATGCACAAAAGGGAAATGATTAATCTAGACGAGTGTATTGAAGCTAGACTGAGAAAGCGAGTACAAACTATACGTTGCATCGAATATCCCTCATCCGAGTTAATTAGTGTAAAATGGTTATATGGGACGAGTTATTACAAATGCGTCTCGTTTTGACAGTTAATTAAATCAAGGGTTGTCACGCCCCTAAATTCGCATAAAAGCCTAATACGTTTTGGCATCAACAAATACCCCAGAAGTTACGCGCACAAGGTCATAAGAACGGAGCATGCATGATATGCCTCGTTAAATCCCCTAGGCGTAATAACTAGGACAACGCACCTGGAATCGACCTTTAAACTCCATCACCAAAGCAAAGCAACATGTCAACCTGGAATGAGGTCAATCCGACACAACCTAGACTAACTTAGCTAGAAAGCATATTCAAAACGCGATAAATAAATGTGATAAAACTAAACTAGAAAGCACGAAAATAAAACATGTAAACCTAATTATGAAAGTATGTAAATTAACTACAATGCAAGAATAAAGGAAATAAAAATTATATTAATGGAGAGGGAAGATGAAAGTACCAATTACGAACACTAATGGGTGTCAAACCAAGAGAGAAAGAAGAAAATAGCTATCAACCCCCAAACCCTAAGAAAAACTGACCTAAAATCGATTCTTTTTTATATTTACAACAAAATTGGTTTATATAGTTAGTGGAATTAAATTGGAAAAGAAAAGGAAAAAGAAAAGAAAAGAGAAAATATCTGCAGAAAATAGGGGATAGATCAATCGAACCCTTTGATCGATCTATCGATCATTGGAAAATAACCCCACTGTCTAAGATCGAAGGCAAATATCTGAAGGATCGATCAATCGATCCTTTTGATCGATCGATCGATCAAGCAGGTCTCAGCCAAGTTTCCTCCTGCTTTGGTTCGATTGGTTTTCTCTGTAGCTAAAAATGCCGTAACTTCTTCGTTAGGGATCGAAATCGCCCTCCATTTACGGCCACACGAAGCTTGCGAGGAGGGCTAAAATTTTCGTGTAGATGTTGGGCCAGGTGCCCAAACTATGAATTGACCGAATTTCCCTTGAATGCGCGGTTACGAAAATTAGTCGGAATGCGTCTGAACTTCACACTTAGCATCCAAATACCTATAAAAGCTCAATTGACCCCTGCAAATCATGTTAACATAGAAATACGAGGTTGTCTGGTTAACGAGCATAAATATGGGGAATAAGATATCTGAGGGGGCTAAAATGCGTAGGTTCGAGGGATGAAATACGCAATATTTGCGTATAATCACACCCCCTAACTTACACATTGCTAGTACCTAGTAATGAAATAGGATGCAAAAAGAACTACAATCAAACCAAAAGCAGGGTACAAGTACAAAAATATGGTATAAAAGCATAGGGCCACTTTCACGGGCCATTCGATTGCATTTAGCATATGCAATAAGCCGTTAAACCCCTAGGTTACCCTAGTGGACGAGTCTCGTCTCGTAAGGGTTTTCAGGGATGAAACCCACAAACATCATATGGTTTCCTCAAAATATGCGCAAACCAACATGCGACAAGCCCAAAAATATCGAAAAGCATTTCATATGCATTATTAGCACTACGAACAAATTCAAACAAAATTCCGTATTATTAACATTATAGAATGCACCTCATAGAATTGAAATTTTAAAATGTGGGAGGGGAATGAGAACATGCAAAGTGTGATTTGACACAAACTTATATCAATCGGATACTAAATAAATCAATCATATATTCAATCCTCATGGGCATTACACTCATCAAGTGAATTCACTCAAAACAGGGAGGTAACACACGGAACATGCGGGCAAAGGAGTAAATGTAAATGGAAACTAGGCCGCTCACATATCACAAATGAAGAACACTATATATAAAATGAAAAAACTGTAATCTCAATGAAAGATACCACCCATTAAAGGAGGCGAAATGTATTTTCACAGATTATCAAAACTATTTCAACTTTTAAATTAAATTCACCCTAGGATCACATAGGACTTTATAGGGTTGTAATGTAGGTATGGGGTTAAGGTATGGAATGAAAGGATATGTATCTAAGGATTCAAAGTGTTTGGAGGTGAAAAATCGAAATAATGGGAAAATGCGGGCAATATCAAAAAATAGAAAGAGAGTTCCACAATCAAGCATTAGGTATCACAAATGGGGAGAGTAGTCAAAGCTTATTGAACACTATACACAACATATACAAACTTTCTTTTTCTTTTCTTTTCTTCTTTTTCTCATGTTTTCTTTTGTTTTCTACTTTTTCCTTTTCACCCTTTTTTCACTGCTCTTTGTTTTCTTTTCTCACTCTCACATGCCTAAATTGAAACCACGCGACAACATCATTCAATCCCAAGCAACATTCCAAACAAAGTCTTGGAAGGTGTATGTATGGTATGTAACTCCATTTTGGAGTTGGTTATGGGATTGGGGTTATGAAATGAAAGGCTAATATTTAGGCTCAAAGGGGTTGATGAGGGTAAACATATAAGGTGAGGTCAAGTCTAATATGGGTGATATAACAAGGATGGACTATGATCATTTCATAAAGTTTACACAATTCTCGAGTCAAAACAAAGTTTAAAAATCATGCTCAAGTAACACATTTCATAAATGAAATCAATTAATCGACGATAAAATGAAAGAGTAGAGAGATTACAAACGATTGTAACGTTTTCAAAGAGGAAAGAATTGTGTGTACACTCACAAACGACGAAAGGTACAAAGCTTACTTAGTGTAAGTATATACAATGCAACAAAAGACACCGAGTTATAAAAATCTTAAACCAAATCCATAAAGTAAGAAAAGTTCATGTGCTCATGGGATTAAAGTTTAATTCTTCAAGTTATTCATAATATCAATGATTGAGGACTAAAGTCTAATAGTTTCTAAAATCGAGAACATGCATCGTTGAATTGTCAATTGGATCGGGCAATTATTGAAATTTATCATCGAAAACAAAGGCAAAATGCAAAAAAAAAGAGAAAAAAGAAAGAAAATCTTTTTGAAGTTTTTCAATTTTTCTAAGAAAATCATACTAAGTAACTAACATGTGAGCAAAAACATGGACTAAATAAAGAAATGGGTAGAATATCCCACACCCCCTAACTTAAACCTAACATTGTCCTGAATGTAAATTAATAACCAAGTTAAAGAGAGGAAAAGAGCGATATTACCCAAAATTGGAGCGATCCCTATAAGAACAAGTCCAAAGAATCTACAAAACAAGTTAGTACCGATAATAGCAAAAATAAAAAACAAAAAGTTAATTAATTACAAGAGACTAAATTAAAAGAAAGAAAAAATAAAAAGAAAGAAATGATAAAAAATCTAACTATATACAACCTACTATACACTAGAAGTCTAAATAGTTGAGGGTCCACCAAGAAAATGATTTGACTTTGGAGGAGAACCGGTTTACCCTTACTCTCAAGCATGCCTTCCGAAAAATATGAATTCCGTTTGAACAACGGAAGGCATGTGTAAGGAGAAAGAAATGAACCATCGCTAATTAAAAGTTTTGGGGGGATGATGGGGGATTTGGATTGAACGAGTGATAAAAACATGAGGGGATCGAGAAAAGTAGAATATCTTCCCAAAGATTATGAAATTGGAATGGGAGGGGGCACACACGAAGGAAAAGATGCGATCACAGAAGGCGACTCGATCAAGTTCTCCTCATCGCCGAAAAGGTTTAACACATTAAAGTTTGAAATTGATTCATCGGGTACTTATGATGGTGTGATAACATAATGAAAATGGGGAGGAAAGAAATTCAAACTCACGAGATGAATCAGCATCACATGAAGATTGAGTTTCGAAGGAAGTAAGATCATTTTCAATGAAATGATCTTCTTTGTGGGCCAAAGAAGAAATCATTTCATTGCAAATAGATAATACATCATTTTCATCCCCACTTTCAGTATCTATTACGCAAATGGGCAAAGTCGACAATGATTTGTTCCAAAGTAGGCACAAAGTCCTCATTTGGTTCAAAACATTCCTCGACTTCAAAAGTCTTGTAAGATAAATCGTCGTCGGATTCAAATAATAAATCCAGTTCATCTTCCCACAAATGATTTTCTTCTCGATAACGATTTTCAATTTTCTCATTTTCAAGCATACGCAAGCCCTCTCCAAAAGTCATAGGCCAAGGCGCAGATTCTTGAAAATGCGAACTTTGAAAATTACCATAGGACTTAAACTTAAAATCATTATTATAAGAATTTTGAAAACTATTGCAATTCGTTTCAAAATTCCTATTATAAGGAATTGGAGGCCCAAAATCATTATCATCATCATCATCAAAATTCCAATAACCCAAGTTTTGACTTTCGTTATACTCGCCCAAAGTCATATTTGAATTTGTAACTTTTTGGGATTACGAGCATTTTGAGAATTATAACAATGATTACCGAAAAGAATTGGAATAAGACATGCTTACCCCAAAAATGGCTCGAAGTGGCGAATTCCACTTCATAGATTCGCACGGGAAATTCAAGCGTTTATTGGCGCTCAAATGTAGAAGTCCTACTAAAATGTTAGGAAAATAATACAAATAGAAAGAAAAAATATGAAATACTAAATCAAATTAATTCTAAAACAAACTAGTCCCCGACAACGGCGCCATTTGATAGACCGGGTTTTGCCACGGCGCGAGCGTCACCTGCGCGCCGATCATTTTGAATTCGGCTCACCTGAACTATACGAAAACCTAAACTTATGACTACACTCAACAGGTGAGTATAGCGGCCAAATCTGGGTATGAAAAATCCACAGAGACGAGTTGTCAGAATTTAATTGGTTTAATATTCCTAAATAAAAGTGTAAAAGATGATTCTACACAAAAAGGAAAAGATGCACAAAAGGGAAATGATTAATCTAGGTGAATGCATTGAAGCTAGATTGAGAAAGCTAGTAAAAACTATAGGTTGCGTTGAATATCCCTCATCCGAGTTAATTAGTATAAAATGGTTACATGGGTAGATGAGTTATTACAAATACGTCTCGTTTTGATAGTTAATTAAATCAAGGGTTGTCACGCCCCTAAATTCTCATAAAAGCCTAATAAGATTTTGGCGTCAACAAATACCCCGAAAATTACGCACACAAGGTCGTAAGCACGGAGCATACATGATATGACCCGTCAAATCCCCTAGGCTTAATAACTAGGACAACGCACCTTAAATAGACTCGTAAGCTCCATCACCAACGCAAAGCAACATGTAAACCCGAAATGAGTACAATTCGACACAACCTAGACTAACTTAGCTAGAAAGCATATTAAAAATGTGGTAAATAAATGTGATAAAACTACACTAGAAAGAACGAAAATAAAACATGTAAACCTAATTATTAAAGCATGTAAATTAATTACAAAGAAAGAATAAAGGAAATACAAATTATATTAATGAAGAGGGAAGATGAAAGTACCAATTACAAACCCTAATGGCTGTCAAACGAAGAGAGAAAGAAGAAAATAGCTCTCAACCCCCAAACCCTAAGCAAAACTAACCTAAAATAGATTCTTGTTGATATTTACAACAAAATTGGTTTATATAGTAAGTGGAATTAAATTAGAAAAGAAAAGGAAAAAGAAAAGAAAAGAAAAGGGAAAATATCTGCAAAAAACAGGGGATCGATCGATCGATCCCTTTGATCGATCGATTGATGGTTAGAAAATAATCCCACTATCTAAGGTCAAAGGCAAATATCTGAAGGATTGATCAATCAATCCATTTGATCGATCAATCAATCAAGTAAGTCTCAGCCAAGTTCCCCCCGCTTTGATTCAATTAGTTTTTCTCTTCCGCTAAAAATGCCATAACTTCTTCGTTAGGGATCGGAATCGCACACCGTTCATGGCCATGCGAAGTTTGTGAGGAGGGATACAACTTTTGTGCAGATGTTCGACCAGGTGCCCAAACTATGAATTGACCAAATTTCCCTTGGACGTGAGATTGCGTACGGAAATTAGCCGAAATGCGTCTAAACTTCACACTTAGCATCCAAATACCTATAAAAGCTCAATTAACCCCTGCAAAGCATGTTAACTTAGAAATCCGAGGTTTTCTGGTCAACAAGCATAAATATAGGTAATAAGATGCTCGAGGGGGATAAAATACGTAGGTTCGAGGGATGAAATATGTAATATTTGGGTATAATTAACCCCTGGCAAGCCTTGAAGGCTATTGATAATAACCACCTTAGTAGGCCTCAACAAATCAGCCGTGAAAGTATTTGGATGAGAATCAATTTTTAATTCTAACCCAGTTCATAGGGAACCTTAAACGAAAGGGAAACCTCGAAGCATCTAATGATAGAACTCATTAGATGCAATGTTGGGCATGGAAACACCTCAACAACATTCACTTTCTTCCTTGTTCACATTGGTCATAGAACCATGATCACTTTCATCGGAAGAATATGCCTGCTAAGGAAATGTGACAATAGGATCAAACTCCATTGCTTGAGCAGGCACAACAAATTTTGGATATGCCATTTAAGGTTCCACAAGAGGAATGTTATTTATCACAAGATGGACAAGAGGAAGCATAAAAAGAGTTAGCCAGATTTTGGTGAATTTTTCCTTTTACCAAATAGGTGAAATGAGAAAATCATAGAAAATAGTTAGGCTAAGTCACCAAGAAAGTGCAGGTGCATTTTCTTTCAAGAGTTACATACCCAAGATAGGTACATCACCAAGCAGGTGATAAAACTTGAATTTTTTTTTCCTTTCTAAGTTTTACTCAACAAAACAAACAAATCACTAAGAAGGTGTTATTTTAAAGAAATATTTCCTAAGAAGGTTGAGTCACCAAGCAGGTGTTTATTTGAAAAAAAATATATACCCAATCAGGGTACATCACCAAGCAGGTGTCATTGTAGAGAAATATTGCCCAATGAAGGTGAGTCACTAAGAAGATGGTTTTAAAAAATATATATATATACCCTTATAGGGTAGATCACCAAAGAGATGTATGTTTAGGGAAGTCACCAAGAAGGTGTCTATTCAAAAAAATAACCATACCTAAGCAAGGTATATCACCAAGTAGGTGTATGTTTAGAGAAATTTTTCCAAGTTGAGTGCATTGCCAAGCAGGTGAGGTTTGTGGATAAGGTATATCCAAGCAAGGTACAACACTTAGCATAATAAAAAGATTAATGAAAATTGAACGAATTAGCACAAACATGATGATGGGCGACAATTTTACCTCATCAACATATGGGTGTATTTGGAGATCTGCTTGAGTTGGAAATATGGTTATAGGTAGAGGTATAGTTGCTTCCTTAGAAGAAGTTTAAACATCAGTCGCGGGGGAACTCTCAATAGACAAAATCACTGGCTTACTCAAAGATGGAAAAACCTCTAAGGACGAAGAATCAATAGCCGCTGGCATAAGATTAACCTCAATGGAAGAAGATGATTACTACCTCGTTTCACCACTGGAAATATGACAAAACAATTAGATGAAGCTTAGAATGAGTTCACATATAAAAAGGCCAAGTAAAAGTTATAAACCTTTTTTATCACAAGGAGCATACCTCAAAGATGGTTGAATGAACAAGGGAAAACTTTTCCTTTTCCTCAAGTACCACAATAACAGGTATCCTAACTAGAAAATTCAACTTCATAACTGGTCTCTCGAGGGTGTGAGGAAGCATCTCCTCATTGGTTGACCCCATAAAGGCTAGCACATATATTCAGGACTAAGGTGTTAATGAACCTTTAAAAACAAAATGAAAATAAACATTGGTAATCCCAAATATGGATATCATCTAAGGGGTTAAGCTATGTTTGAAGTAAAAATTATCTATACTGGAAAAACTGTAGAAACCACATCCAGTAAAAACTCGGGGGAAGTAGAGGGAGAAATTAAACTAGTCATTTTCATAGTTCCTTTTGAGTCACCCATTGTCTCTTTGCCAATGGGTAACTTTTGTCCCACCTCAGAAGCATATTTAGATGGGGCATGCCTAGAGGAATCACATCTCATGTAAACTCATGTGATTTTTGACAAGTGGGTTAAACGAGGAGGTGGATAATACATTCTTTAACAAGTGCACCGATTGGACATTTTGGTAGGGATTATCATCACAAATCGATATGAATTCCAATTTTGAAGAGGAAACATCCTTCAAAAATGGGCCAAAATAAGTGTCTAATATATCTTTTTTACAATTAGAAACAATAACTCAGCACTTAGAATTTTTTTTGGGGGGGAAAAGAAAAAAATGTCTTACTTATTAAGCTCCGTGAGTAGGCTCAGACAAATAAAATTGGAGAGAAACACCCACCACATCTTCAGCTGACCTATCATCTATCATGTTTTACAAAGAAACTGAGGGAGAAGAATGAAGTTCAGTAATGACTAGGAGTAATGCACCATGTTTCTTTCTCAAAATCTTTTTGCATGTGGAGAGTGCGGCAGAGGAAGACATCTATTTTGCTTGCTCAATGGGAGAAGTTGTTTTGCATGAGAAATAACATAATAATAAGTTGGAAGTTGCCTACCCCTATTGGATAAAACATCCCCTAAGCTCATAGGAGGGGCTTCATTTTACTCATAACATCAAATGTCATTTGTTTTAACTTTTGTACAAGAGCTGATCGAGGTAGACAGTGGCCTCAATAGGAATCCCACCAAGGATGGAGGCACTTATGGTGGACTTGGACTTTTTGAGCTTTTGTATCCGTTGGAGAACCTGCATGCATCCACAGCTGATATAGCAGACGTCTGACTCGAAGGAAATTCCATCCAGGCATCTCTGTGTTTGGACACACACACATATATATATATATATATATATATATATATATATATATATGTATAGCAAGAGAGGAAAAATAGATAAATGGGTCAGAGACCGAGTTTTGAAAATATTTATCAAGTGCATAAACGCCTTATCTTTTTAATGAAAAAGGTTTTATGTCATATTTAAATTTGGTATCGCACTCCCATGGGATATCCCTCACATCTCTTCTAATAGTGCACTCCTAGCGTATCCCTATAAACATCCTAGTCAGACCATACTGACTAACTAAACCATTACCCATCTTCTAACAACCCTAGGTAATCCCAGTACTAAGGGCTAAACTTCTCCCCAGTCTCAACTTTATGCCATGTTCGTGCGTGGGGTGTCTCGCAAAGAGAAATCCAAACCAGGAATCCCCCTGATACACTACTACGCGGTAAGGTCAATCGTCGAGATCCATTAGACCCTCAGTACATAATTAAGGTATAAATACATACTTGTATATTAATATACATATCATACTTATTCTTATATATATATCTTACGATATACCTCTGGATAATATCTCCCGGACTGAGGTTTACTGTATATTCATCTTTTACATACATATCGTGTTACACTTCCAGATATATCTCCCGGAATGAGAATTAATTTACTTGATTTTCATTTTTATCTCAAAACTTTCCATTTCCTTTCTTATATCCAGGAAATGTATTTAAAAGCCAATTTTATTATCATAAAAATGCTTTTTCATCTCATATGTTCCCATTTCCCTTCTTCCATCCAGGAAATGTATTTGAAGCCAAATAAATTATCCCATTTCCCTTCTCCATCCAGGAAATGTATTTAAAGCCAATTTATTATCATAAATTGCTTTAGAACCAATAATGTCCCATATTATTGAGAATAGTTATATTACATATCATATAACATTTCTAAGACCGCCCATCCGGGTTTTCCCACTGTGAGCGCCCCTAAATGGCTATCATCTTCTAGGGCCTATCAGCAAGATAACCTGGGATCCTAACGAAACGCCGGGAAGCGGCCATATGCCTGCGGGATAGTCATAACCACACCCAAAATTACCTTACCAGCGCAGAAAACATACAATAATCGCTCATATGGCCTGGGACTATATTCCCCTGCATTCATTAGCCAGGAGACTTCACCACACGCGCAAACTTCCCTTATGATAGCGATTTAGAGAGGTGTTTATACATAAATTATCATTTATGAAAATCATTTCTTTTCCATTTTGAAAACATTCATTTTTACATTCTCAAAATCATTTATTCTTATAGACATATGTATTACCTTGTTCTCATGCACAAGGAATATACTATACAGTAGACATCCGTATCATATTTTATATATATTTTAATCACATAGTATACATAATATATATTCCTCCTCGAATATATATAAATGGCCATAATTTCCAATCACATCCAGCGATGACAAATTATCCCAAAGATTCTCTCAAAGAATCATAATCATGCATTCATATACGCACGATACTAAACCCAAAGTATTTCCTCACTCTGATAAATAATACATACCTTAATCCCATCTAAGGATTTATTGGATATCTCCAATTATAACACTCCACACTAAGTGAATATATATCTATATTCCCAATTTATCCTAATTATTTCATAGGATATACTCAATCCACAATCGATTATAATTATGTTTCCTACATGCATAATTATATAGGCCATAAATGCCGACTAAAATATCCCCGGGGATAATCCTTCCCTGAACAACCTTAAACTTAGTAGGTCGTGGATTCCATTTCCACAACCCAAGGACTACATCTCGTCCATATAATCACTAAGAGGTCCCCACCCTAACATAGGAACCCTAAACCTTCAAATTATACAATTTCTCTATTTTCCTCAAAAATATAGTTTAAGGGTTATACATTTAAAACCCTCACCTTGCCCTCCTAAATTTCCTCAATTGGAGGACTATATACTCCTAAAAGGTCCCTTATGTTATCCCATAATTAACCTCGAATCAATTAGAATTGGAATTCATCCCATCCAATTCACCCTAGGATAATTGCCTAGCTTTCAGAAGGGGTCGATCGATCGACCCATGGCCCTCGATCGATCGATCCCCTATGATTGATCGATCGATCGATCGATCATGACGGCAGCTTCTTCTTCGAGAAGATGTTTCAGTCATTAAAGCTTCTCCCAAGCTTTTGCCTCCTCACCCAACGTCCTACAACTTCAACCAACAACAACTACACATATATTACGGGTTCTAAACGTCCTAGAACTCGAAATCACCAATTAATTTTGATTAAACCCTAAGTTCCAGGAATTGAAATATTATTGGGGTTTATTCGTTTTAACTCCCAAAACTCATTTTATCCATGAAAACCCAACCCAAAATCTTTAGGGTTTATTAATACCAACAATGATATGAGATATTTATGCTCAAAAATAAATAAAGCAACTAAACACTTGCCTCGTGGATAAAATCCGACGATCCCGAGTCGAGTCCCGTGGAGGTTGGCCGAAATCTCCCCTTTTCTCCTCTTTTCTCTCCTCCTCTCTCTCTTCTCTCTCTTTTCTCTCTTTTATTTCTCTTTTCTCCCTCTCTCCCTATTTATATAGAAAGAAAAGGGTTTAAACCCTTAAAACCCAAAAACGACTCGTTTACTCAATTACGAGCCCTTTTTAACTCTAAAATTCCCCAAAACTCAATTTCGACAATCGGACACTCTTTTCAAACCATCTCGGCCATTTCGAGACTCACGGCGCAGTCAAAATTCCCATCTGAGGTACTTGACCGCAACTCACTATTTTAACCCAAGACATCTCACCGCGGGTTTTCTAATTAAAGCCTTACTTCTTATCACTTTACTCAACGACGACGTATAATTAAAATACTTCGACCTATTTAATCCCAAAAGTATGTATTGAACCCATAAAAAATCATTAAATCCTTGAAAATCCCAAAAATTACTATTTCGAGAAATTCCTCAAATCTCCAATTTATACCCAATTATGGAATTTAATTATTTCCAAAAAGACGGGTTGTTACAATCACTGTATAATTTGTAACTTATTTGTTATTTCAATGTCATGTATTTTAATTTGGGATTTAAAAGCATGTTGAGGATTTAATCTATTTTCTTAATCGTCGTATTGGGTATAATTAGGTCAATGAATTGAACTATTCGTGGTTTTATAATCTGACTTAAATTGGAGATTTTTCTTGGAAACCTTTAATTGAATTGTTTTGGAATATGATTATGTGAGTAAAACTCATGCTTAGGAGTCATTTTCGGGTGTAAATTATATCGTCATGTTAAATTGATGTTTGGATATAAAATTTCATGTTTAATTGGATCAATTGAATGTAGATAATGAAGTTAGGTTTTCATATATTAGAAACCTAATTCTTGTTAGAATAATGTTATTCGTTGTGGAATAGCATTAAGATCATGAGTATATACTTCATATACTTGGATATGGGGTTTGGCATGTATTTAGAAGCTTGGGATTAGCTTTAACGGAGGTTAGGACTACATTATGAAATTTTAGGGAAGACGGGCTTACATCTGTACTCGTCGGATCAATCCAAATTTGGACCGAATTAATCCATCCCTGGGGGTTTTGCTGGTCAAGGGTTTTCTTAGGGGGCTTTTGGTTCCGGTTGATTTTGGGTAGATCTGAGAGACATTTATATATGTATAATGGCTTAGAATAAGATTTTGAGATGTAATAAGCACACACACACACACCCACCCACCACACACACACACACACACACACACACACACACACACACACACACACACACACACATATATATATATATATATATATATATATATATATATATGATAGGACAGGTTTTGAAAATATACATATTTTTAACGGTGCGGATTGATGCCACCTCTTTACATATTTTAATCGTTGAGATCACATCTTTTTTTTTTCACAAATCTACCCTTCAATTAGTTGATTTCACCCCTTTTTTTACTCATCAAAATTACTTTTTAATTCAAAAATTGGGGCATTTTGGTAACATTTCCCTTTCTTCCAAAGATAATTTTCTACCTACCTCTCTTATCTTTCGACAAAACTATCAGCACAACATCAAACCACGACATCTCTCTCAACTCTTTGAATTACGAAATCACAACCTCTTTCTCTTTGCATTACGCATGTTGGAACCCCCTCCCACTCAGCACCCTCTTTGAATCAGCAACTCAGGTATACTCTATCTAGGGATTGATTTTCCGAATTTGGGTTTTTATGGTTCAAATAATGTGTTTTGTTGTTTTTTTGCAGATATCTCACACTTAATTCACCATGACTCAAATCAGGTATACTCCTCTCTTTTTTAAATCAATGAGTTTTCAATTTTGGGCGGTTTTATGGTTCATATCGCGTAGAGATTTTTTTTAAGCATTTAATTTGAGCAAACCAGGTATACTCTATTTAGGGTTTATTTTGGCTTCGATTTTTCTAACTTATGTTTTTTATAGTTGAAATCATGTGTATCTCACCCTTGATTCATCACATCGAGTTTTCCAAATCATGTCTATTATTTATTTTTATTGAAGAGCAACTCGTAATCTATTTTCTTTTCAGGTTGTTATCTAATTTATTGCATTCATTATGATGCTTATAAGATTTTCAAATCAATGAGTTAACTATTTGAATTTTGTTTTGTTCTTAGTTTTGTGTTATGCTTTGTCTTGATTGGTATATTAGTTTTTGTGTTATGTTTTTTCTTAATTGGCATATTAGTTTTGTGTTATATTTTGTCTTTGATTGGTATACATCAAGGAAAGTAATTACTAATTTCTCAGTTGTGGTTTATGTATTTAATGCTTTGTGGTATACGGTTTGTGGGTGGATGTTTTGTTGTTGAGTCGTTCATTTATATTTGGTTTGACAGTGAGTTGTTGACCTCATTATACTTGATTTTTTTTGTAGCTCTACCATTTAAGGATTTGCCATCTCAGCTTGTTCAAAGGGTAAACCCTCACTCTTTACTCTTCTTTGTGGTTTTCATTTATTGGTTTTTTATTTGCGTGGCTTTTTTTCGGACTGAACACGAGCCTCATTTTCACATGAGAACGTATGGATTTTCACATTTATGGTTTATTTGTGGTTGATAATGAGAGATTTTATTTGTGCTTCTTTCTGTAGTGAAGTGAATTTCATGTCTTGGTAGCGCCTATGAATAATTTTTTTGAAATGTCACTCACCAATAGTTTTAAAAAATAGCCAATGTCAGTACATACCCAAATATTGTGTATTTGATATTTTGAAATGTATGGCCATTAGAAAATCTTGGGTTTCTACACATTCATTTCTCACATTATTTAGAATTTCGACATAGATTAGTGTTTGTGCCAAGAAATCACGAAACAAATGACACACACAATGCACGAAACAGAGAAGTATATAGTAGTTGTACCAAAATCCCAACCCAAACAGATATATGTTGATTGAAAAAAACATTATATGCAAGTTTTCATTTACTGTTTTGCCTTGCTCATGTAGTTTAATTTTGCCAGTTTACTGACATCAAGATCCTAATATTTGTATTTATCACCCACATTGTGGGGATATTGGTGTACTTCACATTCCTTTACATTTTGAAAAAAAAAATTGTTATACTATTATGTGTTTATTTATGTATGTTTTGGACATAATATTGCACATGTAGTATTTGTTAAATTGTCTCTAACGCGTAATAAATGCATATAGAGTTTTCACTTCTCAATTTTATATCTATTTTGTTTGATCGTACCTTTGATCATTAAAAGGCATAACGTGTTTTGGCCTTGCGCTAGCTTGCTTAATTGTTTGTTCCCCATGAGCATATGAGCTTTAAACTAATGGATCCTCTTTTTTTTTGGTCTCATTCTAAATTAAACTCATTGTGGACTTGGAGATAACTAAATGTTGTGCATAATTTTTTTGTGTTTGTTTTCTGGGAAAATAGTGTGTCCTCTTTGTATGCATTTGATTCATTTTTTTAATTTCAGGGGGGGACCCAAAAAAATCATCAAATTCAACATTCTTTATCGTATGGAAGGTATAAGGTTAGTCATATTCAACTTTCTTCTTACTTTTTCTATTTTATTTTGTGTTGTTTCTTCAACAATGTGTTTGAAAGTGTCATAATTGTTATGATTATCAACCGCACATTGGTTCTGCATATACTGCATTGGTTATGCACATTGGTTCTACATGCATATGCTTATCAAGTGCACATTAGTTCTTCATATGATACAAATTGGTTCTATATATGCTGCAATTCCTACAAATTGGTTCTGCTGCAACTCCTGCATATGTTGGTTAATGCCAAGCTGGGGCCCAACAATTGGTTGTATGTTGGATGAGGCATGCCCAAACCTCCTTCAATCATTAGAGAATACCATTACTTTTATTAATACATCGGTTGAAGAATACGATTAGAGTTGGATTATTTCGTAGCTTAATGTAATGTTTATATATTTTGGACTTAAGGTTAGTGTTCATTCTATACCTTAATGTAATTCTTTAGCTTATTGACAGGATACGTTTTATATATCATGCTTCTCCCTCCCTTCGACTGCCTCCCTCGCTCTCGCTCCACTGCTGCCTTTATCTCTCTCAGTGACCCTAAGGTTAAATCTCTCTTCTCCATTTGATTTTTGTGGGTATAGATACACTAATAGTTCACAGTATATAGATTTAGTGATTCAAAATAAAGTTCTTACTTTGGGATTTGGGGCCAGAATATGCTGGCTGGTGGTAAGAATTTTGGCCCACATGTTTGTATTTGTTATAGATCAGATGGTGCATATGGGAAATAAATAAGGGTGTGTGAACTTTGGATTTGTTTGATGTAAGCATTTGCATTTTATGGTGTTCTGGTGAATGTTTGGTTAGTTGGTATAAGTATGTGTTCTATAAATGTGTTGTATGTTTTATATTATATTTTTTTTTTCAAATTTAGGGATGCTCAATTGCCCTGTTTTTTTTTAATAATGAAGAACATTTTCATCACGTGGTAAAGGTTTAATTTAGTCTTTTGATTTCTTTCTCTGTGATTTTTGTATTTAGTAGGTTTATTTGTAATATTCGGGAACTTTGTTAAATACCTCTTTATATGTCATAGTTGGATTAAAAAAGCCTAAAATGGAGGAATTGTGACTCTAATTGGATACTAATAAGTTTGAATAGAGATGATTATTATATCTATGAATGGATGTTTATGTTCTTTTGTTATCTTAGAGAGAAGACCTCATGGTGGTAAAAAAAATATTTAAGTTTTCTAATTTGTTCTACCATAATACCTTTTTTTCTTTAAATCGTGTTATGTTTTGATGCTATTCCGACACATGATGATTCCTTTATCGTGAAACCATTTTTATTTGATGGACATGATATGATTTAGATATTTTTTTGCCTTCAGTATAAAGTTTTTTGTTCTTTGCTTTTATAATTTATTATAAATATGATTTACTATTATTTAACTAACTTACTATTTTTAGTATGTATCGAGAATAAAGAAGGCCAAATTTTAGGTATGTCAGGCCTTTTAAAAACTAACTGGCGTTATTGAATGTCAGAATTTTCCTCATTATCTTACTCTCTACTCCCAACTCATTTTGGCCTCATTAACTTTATATACCTTACTCTCTATTCTATATGCCTCTTTTTTACAATGTTATTCCTTCATTGTACACAGTTTATTTATTGAAGTTGTATGTATATGTAGATGGTTGGGGTTAGCCTGTGAGATTTGGTTGGGTTGGTCTTTTGAATTTGAATTTACCCATGAACTATTGTTTCTTAGTTTGTTGCTAATTATAATTTAATATACATGCTTAATTTTTTTTGCTCTTCTTTATTGTAGGCAAGACTAATTTTGACCTAAAGGTAATGCAGGGAAATGCTTAATCCTGATTTTTTGCATACAATAGCAGTCCCTGATGATAAGCTAATGTTGAGTAGTTACAATGTTGAGTAATCATGGGTTTATTTATCACAGCCAACACAAAAACAAATCCCATAGATATTCTTTCCAAACACGTAGTAAATCTGACCATTGAAACACCAAGAGGAAAAAATTGCATAAAAGAATCGAACCCTATAATTTGAGTCATATGTGAAAGCATACAAATATGCATATATCAGTTTCGATCGATCAGACTTGATGATCCATATACTAATGAATAAAACCGTTGGATCATAGGAGCTATATATCAATATATTCTCATCCTTCATCACATAAGTTTCCTATTCCCTTTTCTCTATAAGTTCAAATTTTCTATTATCAAAATCATCCATAATTTGTGGCCACAACTATGCTCATTGTACTCTCTGCATCTTTACCCATATTTCATAATTAAAAATGATTGAAAACTAGAATTTCTTTCGATTGTCAACAATTTTAGAGATCTCCAACTCTACTCCCTCAAAATTATTCGACACCACTATTTTAAACAGATCCGTAAGTTTTTATGCATGCGATGATAAAACTCACTGATCTTCAATAATTCATCTATTTCTTAGATATATCGAATGACGGGGCGAAATATGGATTAATTCGAAGCATTTTTTGGAGAGCCAATTTAGATCAGGACAGTCAGATCAATGGATCTGAGGCTGTTAGTTTCCTCCAAGGCTCCAATCTACCAAAACAAGTTCTTGCTCAGGTAATTTTACTCTACTTCTCACTTTTTAATCCCTAATTCTAATTATGCTCCTGTAATTAGGTTTTTCTGATTTTATTTAACTTGGTTTCCACTTTTACTTGGACATTTTCTTGTATTGATATGCACACAGGCACTCATGTATGCATATTTTTGGTGCAAACTGTTTTGCATACCATTGTAGCTTATTGATTTCTTGTTGGAGATCATCAATGACTCTTTATAAATTGAAAATACACATTTTGGGTGAAAACTATTTCATATGATCGGGATGATAAAATATATAGAGATACATAGAAAACGGAGTGTCCTCTTAGATGCCTATTTGTTCGATTAGAACTCATGAAAAAAATAACGAAACTGACTTCACT
The DNA here is from genome assembly GCA_949130495.1 of Sambucus nigra. Lineage (NCBI taxonomy): Eukaryota > Viridiplantae > Streptophyta > Magnoliopsida > Dipsacales > Adoxaceae > Sambucus > Sambucus nigra. The sequence continues at coordinate 115,480,853 of OX422213.1, forward strand.
CCAGATGTTGCAACTCCAAGTAGTGTTTATTCTTTATAATATTTAAGCTTATTTCAGTCCATCTGTTTTCTATTGCTACATAAACACAACCACATTTCATATTTTCCATCTAATCTCTTCCTTATCCCTCTCTCTTTTCAGGTAAATAGGGTATCATTGACTTCATTGTTGATTTCTTTTACTCGTAGTTAAGGTACACATAGTAGCAAATGTATTACAAGCCCATATTTGGACCTATACTACGGGATTTCAAGTCAATGCAAGCATCTCTTAATTGCAAAACACTTATACTTTGTTCTAATTTTAAGGCATCATCTCTATTCACCGTCTCTCCACACGCGCGCACGCGCACACACACACACACACTCATTTCAGGTTATATTTTGTTTTTACATGAATTATTTATGATTTAATTCATTCTATTTAGTTATATTTTGTTTTATTTTGCAGGTATAATCGGTGTTCTATCTTGATTCCTTCTCCCACCTTCAATCGAGGTTTTGATTTTCATAATTTTCTACAAATTTTCTTAATCTGTTTGGCATTCTATATTGGTTGAAAAAATGGCATTTATTATTTTATAGAATCGAACATTGGTTCTTAGTATGGATATAATTGAGTTTCATGTTTTTTTAATCAAGCAAGATATCTATTGTTTTCGATTAATAGTAAACATGTATGTTTCCTTTTGCTATGTGAGGGAATTATGTCGCCAGTATACAATTTCAAACGTTATTTGTGTTTTTCAAAGACCAACTAACTATACGACAAACTTTATTAAAGAACAAACAAAATTATTTACGGCAAAGGCAAACATAAAGTTTGAATACACACTTTCACGCACACACGGCTTTCGAGGTTATTAAAGAACCTACTGAATTATTTTGTAATGTGAAATTTATTGCATGCTTTCTTTTAATCAGGTAACTATACCACATAAACAGGCCTTAGTGATCTTCAGGTTGCTACTCTTTTTCCTTTCTTTTCTTTTTTTCTTTTCGATCATATGAATGATTAGTTTAGTTAAGTAACAACCCTGATGAATAATTAGTAGCAACCCTCAATTAGTAGCAGCCCTTTATTTGAGAAGTATGTGATTATATTTGTTTTGTATGTCCTTTTATTGAGTTCAGAAGGATAAACATAGTGCCTAAAATCTCCTATTAGTCCAGTTGAATCTCATCCGGTCCTAATTCCTCATGTTGGTGATGAAAACCAATGTGAAGTTACAACAGAAGAACACATCGGTAAATCTTCCAGTGACGTGGTAATTATTAATGGGGAAATTGTGCAAAATAAACAAGACCAAGGATTCAGTAAAAAAAAATGACCAGTTGCAGCAGTTATACAAAACCAATGCATTGGGAAACTCATGCCAATATTGAAGAAAAACAACTAGTTACAGTTGATGTGTTTACACTTTCTCACAAATGATATTATATTTGTTTTGTACTTTATAGATTACGTTTGGCGAACAAATATTATTGATTTTTAACCCAAGCAATTGTTAAATGATACCTGAACCACCTATTTTTCATTTTGTTCTCTTCTATTATTTTTAGTTGAAGGCTAATTTTAATGTATTTGGCTTGCAAGTGTCTTGGAATCTATTAGAGCACCAAAACATCAGTTCATAAAGTTTGGACCTAAATGCAGTTTTTCCAAGTGAAAATTAGGATAGTTCCATTAATATATGTGAGGTCGAAGATTTACTATTATTATTTTTGTGGTATTTTTTATTCTCTAAACAGGGTGGATAGTCGTATAAACAAAGGAATTTCAGTCCAATTTTTATAAATTATTTATATTATGAATGGAACTTGTGAAAAGTTTTATTATATGCTACGTAGCACTTTAGAAAATTATGCGTGCCTTCGGGAAAGTTGACCACGATAGATAGTATATGACAAAACATTTATGATTTGACCATAATTGATACTTAGGAATTTTTTGTCATTTTGCAATTATGTACTTTGGAAAAAATTTCTTCGATATGAAACAATATTTTTTTACCAAACTCGAACCCCATCCAAGTAAAAGCGGCATAACAAATTGTTTTTTATCCAAGCACAAACATAACCGTTTTAGAGGATAGTCCTATAAATAAAGGAAATTATGTCGGGGAATGAAATTTTGTCGGGGAAGGAAATTTTGTTCGTTTTGCGATTATGTACTTTGAAATTTTTTGCTTTGGGTATGCTTAAGAGTATGTGCTGTATGCTTGAGAATATGAGTTATCTTGTGTGTGCATATATATATATATATATATATATATATAGAGAGAGAGAGAGAGAGCCCCTCATACATACCAAGTATACATACTTGTTGACGCAAACCTATTTTTCTAAAATATTATTAAAAAAAATTAAGTTGAGTTTTTTTTGTATTTAAATATTTCAAGGGACCCATATAGAAAAAATCGGCTCAAAATAACTTCTTTTGCTATTTTAAAAAAATCGGTCAAACTTTCACAACTTTTAAAATACTTTGAAAGGTGCAAAAGTTTGACCATTTTTTTTAAAATAGAAAAAATATTATTTTGAGCTGATGTTTTTTATATTGTCCCCTTGAAATGTTTAAATGGCACAGAAAAAAGCTTAAACCAAAAATAATTTTTTTAATATTTTAAAAAGTCGCTATTTATACTTGGTATGTACCGAACCTCTCTCTACGTGTGTGTTTGTATTATTTGGTTATGTGAACATACCAATTACTCATGCGGAATCTAACGGTCGGGGCTTTGATGAATTTGGTTAGGATCGTTCACCGCACTTCTGGATGTTAAAGAAGGACCATGTGGAGGCAATATGTTTGATCACATGTTCAGGATGGTCACCATCTCATTATGAGGGATACAAATGGCTCGATCCATTGAGCGAGATATATGATGGTGTTACATCATGGGGACATGTTAGTTACAAACGTTCAGGATGTTCACCAGTTCTTTCTGGTAGATGTGGATGACTCAATCAATCAAGTAGGTGTTAGTATGACTAGTTGATGGTGTTACTGTGTAAGGATTCCCCATGTTTTTTTATGTGTTTTTTTTCTTTAAATTTGTTTGGTAAAGGACTCCTACATATTTACCTATAGAAGCACAAGAATTTCACCCATAGGTAGATTCCTTCATGTAGTTTTTATGAGACTTATATATGCTCTTGATATTAGTCCGATGTTTGAAACTTTGATTTAAAGACCTATGTCACATTTACGAGTTTCAATATGTGTATATCTTATTGTGCGACTAACGTTGAGTGCGAGTTAACACGGGATTGTATTGTGTACGTATGATATAGTTCAGTGATAGGCACATTTATTTAAAAGATATTAAATAAGAGAAAATGTTATATTATGAGATTGTGTGTATCATAAGTGAAAGGAAGATTATTAGGTAGTATTATATACATGGGTAGTTAGTTGCATACCATGTTATTATTTCATTATGTGGGATTATTTACTAGTCTAGTGATGGAGACTTATTACTATTAATTATTCTTTGGGTTGGGAAACTCATATAGTATTTCACTCATGATGAGGGGTGAAGTATCTCTTGCATGTGAGAGTTGACAGTTTGGCATGTTAATCATAAATTAGTCGCTCGATTATTACTATTTGGGTTAATATTCACGTGGCTGGGTGATCAATTACGGTTACGAGCGTGCCGGGTAAGATATGTGGTCTTACCAACCTAAATATTTAGCCTAGTGATAATATCAAGCAATTGTGTTGCACCTTAGATGCCTCAATTAAGAGGATGTATGCTTCCCTTAGGGAAGACTTTGATATAAGTCTTAGGTTCGGAAAAATAACTATAACAAAAGTAGTAAATTACATGAATTGAAAGGAAAGTAAATCTTTGAAAAGAAAAGAAAAGAAAATGCAACTAAAGTAAAGGATATGAAGAAATTGAGGTGTGGGTAGAGTAAAGAATTATAGTGAGGAAATTTTAAAGCATGAAAGTAAATAATAACAAATGTAAAGAAAAGAAACTTTAAATAAATTTTGAAGGGAAAGGTTCCAAATTACCCTAAAGTCTACTACGGAATGAAAGAAATGTTGTAAATAAAAGAAAGGAAAGAATAGAAAAGGAAAGGAAAAGAAAAGGAAAAAGAGGATAAAAGTAATGTAAATGTATTTTTGGTGAAGGAGTCCTCTCTTCCTTGTTGGATTTGTTGCTTATTTATAGTGTCTCTTACCATTCAACATAACTGCTCTTTGGTAACAGCTGGGTGGTTACTCGCCCATTTGAATTTTTCTCGCATTGGTCACTAACGTTCCAATTTGAATTGTAATATGTTCCAATTTTGAATAACATATCCCAATTTTGATAAATTTCATGCTTGCATGATGCCGATTATTTTATATCTCCATATTATAATTTGGCTAGTTATCTCGATTTATATATTATGTGGAAACATCTTACTAGTTCGTGTTAACATGGTGTAAACATACCCCCCGCGCTAATTGGTTTTTGAAGAAAATTAATTAGTGGACTGTTGAGTTTCTCTAAGGAATTATCTCACGTTTGATCATCATTGCTTCTGCATAAATATGTGCCTTGTGGGTGTGAAGTTGCCAATATTTTGATCAACTGTCATTTTGATCCTTTGCTTTAAGATATTAATCTCCTTCACTTTCTTTTTATTTTTACACAAATGGATCCTTAAAGTAGTAATGGTGATGTCTCTAAATGCCCCCGTGAATCTTCTTCTAGACCCTCTAATAGTTTTATATACGTTCTTGGCTACTATGATGATGAAAATTTTGTCACTTTTAGGGGTATGCGAAGATAGGATTATATTGAGGATTCTTCCCCTTCGTCTTATGATGACTATGACTTCAGTATTATTCAACATGGTGCCTAAGCATATTCATTTGAATAAGTGAAAGAGGATCCTGAAGACATAATGGTCCTTGAATCGATGCTCCAGTTGAGAGGTCTAAATATAAGCCTAACCGTATCCTCTCCAATTCCTCGAACTTACTTATTTTTCTCCAATCTTTCACCATCAATGGCGCCCATCTCTACAAAGTCAATGAATACCTCTCATTTGATAAAATCGGCAATCGGCTTACTCCCAATACTTCTGTTGTGTTGGGAGCCTTGTTTACCCCATTAAATCCTCATGTAGGACACCACTTACTACTATGGGTCCCTATTTCACATAATAGCTTCCAAAGATCGTAACTCTTTAATATCCTAGGTTTAGGGACCATAATTTTCTTATCTAACAACTTGATGAACTTAAAATACACTCCATATTCAATTTTAGGTTGTATCCCTCAATATTAGATGATGACTGGATCGAATCAGTATATTATATAGTTGCCCTTAACGAAAAACACATGGAGAGATCTGGCATTTTTAACGTCGTTAAGTTGATCTTGCAGAACATTAAATTTGAGCCATTTGTGATTTAAAGTTCCATTTGTTTTTGGAATGAATGGTTCAATTTCTTAAAATTCAATTTTGGGATGATAGGTCCCACTACTATGGATATATTCCAACTGGCTAGGTTCAAGCCTTTAGGAAAATAAGTTCACTCATTCATGTCATCAATTGATGCTCCCAAGAATTTGAAGCACACGAATCTTAATTTGTCTTACTCCAAATTCATGTGTACACATAAGAAAGTTTTTCTTAGTGTAACAAATTTGGAATACTATTAGTTTCTTTTTTCTATCTGTCTAGATATGTTTTCTATGTTGAATCCCAAAGAGTTATGTTGGAATACTCTTTCTTACCTACTAATCTCATAAAAGGAAAGGATGTTATGTTTGCTCCTTATTTAATGGTTACCCTTTACAAGTTTTTTGTTGAGCTTATCAAGGACCCTTTTAATCAAAACTGGATGGGCTACTATGGGCTCTTCAAATATGGCTACATGTATATTTTCCAAAAATTGTCCACATCATAGATGACTTCAAATTTATCCATTGCAATGCTTATTAGCGCACTAAATCTATGACTAAAAGCTTCGAAACTCTTATTACCATGTTTAGTAGTCTATCTAATGATAGACCTAGAATTCATTCACAACCCTTTTTGCTATCCATAAAGTTACCACTTTGGTTAGTCCTAATTCTGAGAGATCACCATAAATCACCACAAGTTTATCACTGTTGGAGGGAGGGGGGGCTTAATCCCTAAAGATTTGTATTATGTAACCTCACCTCCCACTCTCCTCAATTTCAAGTCATTTGGGGATATATATTTGCCTGCTCAATTTTTAAGAAAAATTGGATTGTATCAATCCATTCATATCCCAATGAGGAGACATGACAATCCTCATGTATTTCCTAGGACTTCTTAGCTTCCTAAAGTAACAATTTTTCATGACATAACTGAGTATTACATGCCTTGAAGCATTTTCAGTGTTACCAAAGATGAATTCAATGCTGGGATAACTAAAGCCTTTTAGGATTGGTGGTCTAATTACATTGAATTCTTTTTTAAACCATTGCCATCAGCCATAAAGCCTTCAAAGACTTTACCCTTTAGTAAGGATTTAGCTATCTCTTGTAACTTTGTTTTTTATTTTATTGACCTTGACTGATCTACTTGACTACCTTGTGCAAGCTCTATGTACTGAGGTTTATCAATCTTCCACGAAGAAGAAACTCACCCTTGAAGTTAATAAAGATTTAAAGTAGGAAATTTTGAGGGAAGTTGGAGAGGAGGATGCATAAAAGCATGCACCTCTTATTAGCTAAAAGAAAGAAAATACTCCTCTGACAATCCAATAGGTACCTCTTCAAGAATGGATGAACCTCCTATTGCTGATATGTTTGTTACTCCAAAAGTAAAACTCATGAAAAACATAGAAAGGAATTCGTTCCTCTAGTAAAATTAGTATGTAAGTCAATATTCTACTCTTATAATATTTGTAAAGTACTTTGGTATTAATTTCACTATTAATCTTGAATTAAATTTCCTTTTCCTTCATTATATGCCCCATTGGTTACTTATTACAGAAGCATGAGTCAATCCATCCTACAGAGCTTAGGACACCACCATCGACATCCCCAAATGATAAGCCTATGGCTGATCCCATTAATGGTCCTACCTCACCACCCAAGCCTTCTTCAAATCTAGTTGCAGATGAAGAAATATTTTCTAAGGCAATGGATATCTACGTGCCCTTGATTGTAACTCAAGGTGAGGCAGTTGAGACCTCAAGTCCAAAGGATACAGAACCCTTCGAAAATCTCATTTCAGTTACCAATAATCCTACACCCCATGCTGAATCTCCATTAAAAAATAATTTTTGAGGAATAAAACAAGGAATATACTTATTAGAATGGATCCAATATCTACCTAGTAATAATAAATAAAACAATTATATAATTTCTAGTGCATACTTTAATATCAATGCATAGTACACCTTTGGTAGACTTCTTATATCTAGAAAAACTAGAGATAATAATCTGAGTCTGGACCAATTTAGCAATTTGTTTATTATTTTTAGATATCATGAAAAATGGCATTAAGTTGACAACTGCACCATTATTTACCAATATTTTATTGATTAACACTCCATTTATTCAAGATTTTATAAATAAAGGCTTTATGTGGTTAGTCATATGTTTATTAGGTTTTCTAACCCATATACAATGCCAAGTGCAAAGACAAATAGATCAAATTATTTACCTCTGACTCTTTTTCTCCATCCACTTTCATGGTAGGTTACTTTTGACCTTCTTCAACTTCAAACCTCTTAGGGAGGATCATAGCCATATTGATTATCACTTATTGAGGTATAGAACCATACTCGATGAATTGTTTTTGTTTAGTCTCTTAAATAGGTGTTGTGGCATCAACTGTCATTATTTATTCATTTTCATCTTCATTTGAAGAGATTTCCTCAGATAAACTTCATTCATACATTCTCATAGTCTTATCCATTTCCTTTATCCTTTATTTTATCAAGATGAAAGTGGTGTGACTCCCATCTGGTTCCCTATGAAACCTTCGGTTTGGCTTCGAAGATAAAGAAGAAAAACTTAGGATCCACTAGTTCGTATAATCTCAGAGGCCTCTTAGTTGCCCGTCTACTTCCTTTTGAATCCTTCTTTGCTGAATTCGAGAGATCAACACTTTAAATTCTCTTCTCTTTAACTTAGGCTACTTCACCACATGCCACATGCCACATGCCACATGCCACATGCCACATGCCAAGACCCACCTGCTTAGGTTTTATTACCTTAGGTTTCTTTGGCATATCATTGAATTGATGTGCAACCTTTGGGTCTTGGACCACAAACAATTCAGGTACGCCTTTAACCATGGGGAAAAACATTGGGACCTTTGTTGACCCTAAATTTCCCATGTGTTGGTAAGATCTATGTTGGTAATATTTAGCATCTTTGAAGCCATGTGTGATGTATTGGTTAGTCCTTGGTATCTTAACATTCCCTTGTAGACGAAAAGGACTAAAAATGATCTTAATTTCCTATAATGCTTTCTTTGAACCTCCTTTTGATTTTGAAACATTAGAGTTTGGGATGTATTGTCATTATTCCAACTTAGTTTGTTCTTTTTCAGATGATGTTTTCCTTTAAAATCCACCAACTGACACATTTTATCACAGTATTCCCCATATCTAATAGACAGGTATTTCATCACCTTTTGATCGGTATCTTTAGTGAATTCGGGATTCAAAGCCTTAGATTCAACCTTAGTCTTCATTCTGAACAACACATGCCCTTTGTTTCTAGGTAGATGAATTGATTGCACATTAGTCCCTAATTCTTTGGCTTTAGGGAAATGGTCTTCATCTATCCCCATGGTGCTCTCCTCTTTTCAGGGAATTTTATTTTTCCCCACCTGATCAACTCTTGTACCCTATCACGAAATAAAGAGAAATAATTAATGAGTGGGTAAATACATCATTCCATTTACAATAATTTTTTCCTTTAATTTTATGTGACTTTTTAGCATTATCGGGTGGTTTTATCATTGTAAAGTGGTGATCGCTTAAATAAGCTCTGATACCAATTTGTAGAATCACTACAGCGGAAATATTGTGACTTCTCAAATAAAATCCAATTTTAATTATTCCTAAATTTTAGTTAAACCCTAAAACATGCATCTAGATGATCTATCCAATAAAATAAAGCATACAGGATAAAACAAACAATTTCAGGAAAAATCCCCCAAAGGGGTAAAACCTTTTATTTCACTATAATTTGTAAGAAAATGGCTTACACGGATTATAATGAAATAGGGTGACATATGAAATACCCGCAAGTGTCGGTTCCGATGTCTCGGCTGGAACTTTCCCTTTTCCAGGAGGGCAACAGTGAAGAAGAAGACGGCTCCTCCACAAGTTACAGCTGGAATTTTCCCTTTCCAGGAGGGCAGCAATGAAGAAGAAAAATGGCTTCTCCACAAGAGTGATCTTTATAAGGACTCCCTCCATAATAGCATGCAATTGTCGGTTGTAGAGCTCTCCCCACAAAGTATAAACAAGAGCAAAGTATGTTCTTGAAAACCAAAATAATTCACAAAAGCATATGGGAGTTTTGTGAATTGAAAACCAAAAGGGATTAAAACCCTAAAGGAATAAGCCAAAAAGGATTCTGCTTTCACAGTTTTTTTGTTCGTCAAAACGCTGTGACTTCTTAATGAAAATGGAACCAGAGAATGAGATTTTATAGAAAATTGCACCGCCTCGAAAACAGAGCTCGTTCGAATGAGATAGCATGTCGCTCGAACGAAGGAAAAATATCGTTCGAACGAGATATCACGAGATGCAATGTCGTTTGAATGACAAAAGCAGGTCGTTCAAATGACCTATCAAACGAGATTCCACGCGAGCCTGTAGAAAATTTTGAAACGAACGTGCGGCTGCTAGTTTCGTATTTTTCTAATTTTTTATGAATTAGTTATGATTTTTCTACGGAAAGGTGTCCGAAAACAAAATCTTTAGAAAAATATTTTGTAAAAATATCACAAAAGCTCTAAGTGAAAAGTTAAGGTATTTAAAACATAACCTTACTAAAGTAAACTTCGCGGAGTCTTGAATGATGAAGAACTTGAGTAATTCGGATCCGTATTTGATGTAGATGTCTCTTGAATGCTCTTCGACGATGTAGCGGTATATGACATAATAAATTGATAACGGACCTATGAAAATATGTCCTTACAAATCTCCCCTATTTCTATACCGGTACATACATAAAAATCCAAATTATCAAAAAACCAAAATGCCTATACAAATCTACCCTCCCATGAATATATTTGCAAGATTTCAAAACTGTTCTTCAATCACCTTCGTCAATTCTCAAAGCTTTTCTCATCAGGGTGTGCACCATCATGATCTTCAATCTTCATACCTACACACATGAGATAAAGCAAAATATCTTCGTGACGCATCGAGTTTGAAATGATATAAGAATAAAGCATTAATAAATCAAATCTCCCCCATAATACAAAAACTCCCCCATAACTGATAGTTCTTTCTCCCCCTTTTTATGATGTCCCCAAATAGACATATAAGAAGAAACAATCAAAACATGGAGTGTCGCAATAAAATTTCATAGAAAATATGAATCAATCAACGCGCATGCAAAGGGATATCTCAAAAATCTCACAAACTATTTTTTGATTTTTCAAATTTTCATACAAAAATAAGATACAAAAAAGCACACCATGGATTTAAACTCAAACAACCAATAAGTTGAAGATCAATGAGTTTGCGCAAGGACTCCTAGTTATTTCACATTTGAAACTATTGATTTAAGAATCATAAATATTTCTAAGCTATTGTGCATTGCGTTTGTTAGTTCATTTATGAGTTCACTTTATCGTCACTATGGGGCTAAATCTTTGTTTGATAAAGTTAATGGAGTCAAATAAAACTACTTGGACATTTTTAAGTGATTGGGTCATATTTTTTTGTTTCTAGTTCACACCCCCTTCACTCCATCCCACATGTTTAGACACGTCGATACTATGCTAGTGTGTAAAGCATATGTGTTTTGTGTCCTGTTTTGATCGTTTATACCTATATATACACATATAATGTTTCAATGGTATCTTTTGCATATTTATATATATATATATATATATATATATATATGATATCATTTGTTTTGAGTCTTTGTGTTTGCATTTTTTACATGTTTTCCATGTGCGTTATCTTTGAACCAAATTGGCATTCTATATGATGATATTGGTATCTCTTGTTTCTTGTTTACATTGGTATCTCATGCTTCATTTTTTATTCAAGTTGGTATCATTTTTGCATCAATATTGGTGCTGATTGATCATTGTTTGGTCTATTTGTTCTTATGTTGCCATGTTGTGTTTGTCACACTTTAAACCATTGCATGATATTATTATTTTGTGTGTATTTCCAATTGGTATCACATGTTCTCACATTTTGGGAGTGAAATGGTCTATAGGGGAGACATAGTGATTATGAATTATTTCTTTGTTTATTCTTGAACAAAAGGGGAAGAAATGGTTAGTCTTAGGATGATATCTTTATCTTAGGTTAATACATCCTACCTAGGTGGGTATCGTTAGACATATGGGGAGTTTATTCTTATGAAATTTAAATATTGTTAAATTCTCTTTATACTTAAAGGTGTGTTTAAGTGTGCAGGTTTGAAACAAGCAGAAAAATTCCAAGAATACAAAGCTACTCAAGTTTTAGGAGTCAATCAAGTTGTACTTTTCCTTTAAGGGTTAGGGATTGAGTCTTATATGATCATGGAGACCCATAAATTTTTTTTTTTTTTATTTTGTTCCAGAATATCCAAAAGGGGGGATTTGTAAGGAATTTTTTTTGAATAGAGTCAATTTGTATATTTTGACTTATGCCGTGTTTGGAAAAAATTGTTTGAGCCATAGGTTATGACTTGAGTGTGTTGGCCTTTCAAGACTATGACATGGTTTCTTGAAGACATAGTGGCAAAGTTAAAAGATCTACATCATCGTGTTGTATTTCGTGCTTGTTTCTATCTTCACATTTTAAGGATCTCTTAGGTATGAATGCATAAATATTTTAATCCTTGGAGATTATATATTGGGATGTTAGGTCTTTATAAAATTATTTTTAAAATGATTTTATCTTCTTTTAATATTTTTCTTCAAGATTGTTAGAACGAAGTGGGGTATGTCATTCCAAATGAAGTATGGTGCCTCGTTAAAACAAGTTCCAACGAAATTTTAACGAACAAACTTTATCCTTTAGTGGAAGCTTATTTTATAGATCATTGAATACGTGTTAGAACAAGATTATGTACTTCGTTTGAATGAGGTCCAATAGTTCGAATGAACCTGAGAATTTACGATAATTTTAAATTTCCCAAATTGCTTTTCTTCCTTATCTCGATTGTAGAAGACCTTTTATAAATAGGAGTGCAGAGAAGCAATTTTATTAGAGATAAAAACTTGCGTTTTTAGTTCCCAAACTGTATCAAAAAGTTCTCAAAAACCCTAGTTTTGTTTAGGATCCAAGTGTTAATCATATTATGCATTGAGATCCTATTTTGGAAATCATTGGTTTAGATTAGCTTCATATTGTTGAGAACATATTTTATACGAGGGACTCCATATTTGTTGTTTACACACGATGGACTCCGTGTTTGTGGTGTTGCGGTGAAGAAGAGGTGGATTTCGTATTCATGATCCATAAATCGAAACTTATCTTTTTTATGGATACTGAGGCATGTGTGGACTCACACGTTTGGTAGTGTGCAAGTGGAATCTTAAATGACACTAGGCGGAGGTTAAGGAACAAAGAGCGTCAAGATTTTTTAGTGCATCGAGTCTGTGTTGTAAGTCTTCTGTCGTGTCCTTCGTAATTTCATACTTATTGGATTTTTCGTGACTAGACCATCCGAGGTTTTTCCCATTTTGGGTTTTTCTCGTACATTGGGCATTGTGGTTTTGTTTACTTATTTTACTTTATCCTCTTATCACTTAGGTTTAAATTTTAGGATAAATTAAAATTGGCTAAAATTGGTTTACATAACTTTTGTTTATAATTAGTGTTTTGGGTTAAACTTGTTTGAGGATAATATTGAATTTGAAAAAAAATAAAAATTGGCATTTGTTTAGACCATTTCGTGTATACCCTCACTTCCAGAAACAAACGATTTCTAATGGTGCATCATCGCGACACCAGAGTAAAACAACCTATGACATGCCCTTACACATAAGATAACGCTCAATAGAAAATGGAACAGACACAACACAAATCCTCAAGACACTAGAACTCGGATGCTCTAAAACCAACTATTTCTCACGCATGATTCATTAGGATATACGCCAAATATGGGTGAGTGCTAAACAACATAAATGACAATAAATAAAACAACCCACAACATAAGAGATAAAAATGATAGTAAGAACAAATGAATTGAGATAAAATAAAATTCTAATAAATGTGAACCCACTAATATAAATTTCTTTTATACAAAAGTCTCAATTGGCATATAAATACAATTGTATCTACATATGAATAAAAAACTTCAGAATACAAGTTACTATTGAAATGAAAAAACTACTACTCTAAGTATGATAATGTTGAATCTCCAACCACAGTAAGTCTGACTTGCTCAGTCCTACTATTCATGTATATAGAAATAATAATACATGTGGGGGGAAAAGGATTTATTGATTTGGCTGAGCCGCTTGAAGTGTGACACCCTACCTATTTTTATCACGGGTGATCATTCCTTTACCAAAATAAATAGGAATCTTATTTGATTCATTCTTAGCATCACTATTGGAACTTTTTAAACTACTAACCACCTATGTTAATGTTAACTCGGTGACAAATTTTATCTTTCATTAATCATAATGTAATAAGAGGAAACAAAAATAATAAAAACCATCCACGCAATGGTAGAAGTCAGAAACATCGCATGATAATATAATTAAATGATAAATGCCGAATAAATCATCGACTCGAAAACGAACATGGAAATCATAAGTCTAACTAAAATGAAAGTAAATCTAAATACAGAGTCTGATAAATAAATCTAAATAAATGTCTAATCTGAATGGGCAACATGCCCAACTGAAATGACTGATCATGAATCCTAATCTAAGAATGAAATAACTTAAGTGTGTACTCAAGTCCTGCATGCCTCCACAAGTGCTGCAGCTATGAATCCATGGAATGAATCATCATTTTTGGTGTCCCTGGGGTTGGACACCTAAATTTTTTTGAAAAATAGATTTTTAAGAGCCTAAAACCTTTGAAAAACATTTAGCATGTATTTAAATTGTGGATAAAAGAAGTCATTAGATACACACGTTAGTTTCATGCACACTCTCTTAAGTTCCTCACCTCTCAACTATAGTGAACACCAAAAGTCTCCTATTAAATCCACCTAGTTATGCTACCCAGCCCAACTAGACATCATAAGTATCTGACTAACCACAATAACTTTATCTCACCCATACCGCCCATACACCCCTTTCTTTTTACTACCACTTCTTTGTGTCATCCCCACCCCGTTCTAAGTGGAGGAACTCTTTCATTTTTAGGCACTATTCCTTTGGTGTGCCTCATGTCAGAATGGATATGTTTGGTGTTCATATATGTGTGACAACCCATCCTTTTGGAGAAAATTAAATTCCATAATTAAATATAAATTGGAGATTTGAGGAATTTCCTGAAATAGTGATTTTTGGGATTTTCGAGGATTTAATGATTTTCCATGGATGTTGTAATTACTTTTGGGACTAAATAGGTAGAAGTATTTTAATTATATGTCGTCGTGGAGTAAAGCGACAAAAAAGGTAAGAGTTGATTAGAAAACCCGCATTAAATTATATGGGTTAGAATAGTGATTTGCGGTCAAGTACCTCGGATGAGTACTTCGATTGCGCCGTGAGTCTCGAAATGTCCGAGATAGTCGAAAAAGAGTGTTCGATTGTCGAAATTGAGTTTCGGGTAATTATAGAGCTAAACGGGCTCGTAATTGAGTAAACGAGTCGCTTTTGGGTTTTAAGGGTTAAAACCCTTTTCTCCTTATAAAAGGAGGAAGAGAGGGAGAAAAAGAGAAAGAATGAAAAGAGGAGAGAGGGAAGAGAGAGAGGAGGAAGAAAAGAGTAAGAAAAGGGGAGATTCCGGCCTACCTCCGCGGGATTCGGCTCGAGGTCATCGAATTTTATCCACGAGGAAAGTGTTTACTTGCTTTATTCAATTTTTGCATAAATATCTCATACCGTAGTTTGGTTTAATTAAACCCTAAAGATTTTGGGTCGGGTATTCTTGGATAAAATTGGTTTTCGGGAGTTAAAATGAATAAACCCCAAAAATTTAATAATTGGAGAAACTTAGGTTCTAACCTAAATTATTGGGTGATTTTGGGTTCTAGGATGTTTAGAACCCTTATTATAAGTGTATTTGTTGTTGGTTTGAGATGTAGGACGTCGGGTGAGGAGATGGAAGCTTGGGGGAAGCTTCCATGGCTGAAACAGCTTCTCAGAGAAGAAGCTTCCCGCCATGATCGATCGATCGAAGACATCGATCGATCGACAGCCATGGGTCAATCGATCGACCCTTGATGAAAGATGAAATTTTTTGCAAGGGTGATTTCGATGGGATAGATTCCAATTCATCATGTTTCGAGGTTAATTATGTGATAACATAAGGGACCTTTTAGGACTATATGGTCCGTTGATTAAGGGAAATTAGGAGGCTTAAGTGAGGGTTTTAAATGAATGACCCTTAAACTATATTTTCAAGGAAAATAGAATAATGGTAGAATTTAATGGTTTAGGGTTCCTAAAATATGTTGGGGACTTTAAGTGATTAATTGGACTATATGTGTTCCTTGGGTTTATGGAAATGAAATCCATAACCCACTAAACTTAAGGTTATTCGGGAAAGAAATCCCAAAGTTATTGATTTGGCTTTTAGGCCTATACGATTTATGAGTATACGAAAGCATAATCATATTTATTTTGGTTGGGTGAATCCTATGAGTGGATTAGAATATATTTGGGGAGTATAGTTATATATTTGCTAAAGGAGAAGTGGTACAATTGGAGATATCCAATAAATCCTTAGATGGGATTTAAGTGTGTTTTACTTATTAAAGTAAGAAAATACTTTGGGTTAGTATCATGCGAATATGAATGCATGATTATGATTATTTGAGAGAATCTTTGGGATTATTGGTCATCATTATATGGATTGGCAATATGGCCATTTATATATATTCTAGGAGGAATATATGGTTTGTGTATATACTATGTGATTAAAGTATATATATAATTTGATATAAAGGATTTTGAAAATAAAATATGAATATTTTCATAATGGGAAAAAGGTAAATGATTTTCATAATTATTAAATTATGATTACACACCTCCCTAAATCGCTATCATAAGGGAAGTTGCGTGCGTATGGGATGCCCCCTGGCTAATGAATGTAGGGTGGATATAGTCCTATAGGCCATATGAGCGATTATTGTTTACTGCACTGGTTAGGAGATTCTGGGTGTGGTCTTGACTTTCCCGCAGGCATATGGCCGCTTCCCAACGTTGGTAGGTTCCCAGGTTGTCTTCTTTGATAGGCCCTAGAAGATGATAGACATTTAGCGGCGCGTCCAATGGGGAAACCCGAGGGGCGGTCTTAGTTTTATTAAAGAAATTTTTGATAATAAATTGGCTTTAATTTACATTTCCTGGATATGAGAAGGGAAATGGGATAAAGGTTTTGGCTTTGGTAACACTCCCGGATGGAAGAAGGGATGTGGAAGCATGTGATTTGATCAAAGCATTTTTATGATAATGAAAATGGCTTTGAATACATTTCCTGAGTATAAAAAGGGAAATGGGGTGATATAAAATGGAAAAGCAATTTTATGATAATAAAACTGGCTTTTAAAAGTATATGATTTGTTAAAGCAATTCATGATAATGAATTGGCTTTTATATTTACATTTCCTTGATATAAGAAAGGAAATGGGAAGTTTTGAGAAAAATAAAAGTATTGATAAATACTTGATGTATGAACCCTCAGTCCGGGAGATAGATTTGGATGTTTATGGTAAAATGTATATGTATAGATGGATGAATACAGTACCGAGGGTCTAATGGATACCGACGATTGACCTTGCCACATAGTAGTGTATCAGGGGGGTTCCTTGTTTGGATTTCGCTTTGCGAGACACCCCACGCACGAATATGGCAATGTGTTGAGACTGGGGAGAAGTTTAATCCTTAGTTCTCTAATATTAGTATTTCTTATAGTATATATATATATATATATATTCTGTACTGAGGGACTGGCGGATCTCGACGATCGACCGTGTCGCGTAGTAGTGTATCGGGGGGGTTCCTTGTTTGGATTTCGCTCTACGAGACACCCCACGCACGAACATGGCATAGCGTTGAGACTTGGGTAAAGTTTAGCCCTTAGTACATTACTTGGACTATCTAGGGTTGATAGTAGTTGGGTAATAGACTAGTTCAGCAGGGTATCTTGACTAGGATGTTAGAGGAATACGTTGGGAGTGCACTATTAGTGGAGAGGTGAGGGGTATCTCATGGGAGTGCGATACCAAATTTAAATATGAGATAAAAACTTTTTCTAAAAATAAGGCATTTATGCACTTCCTAAACATTTTCAAAACTCGGGCTCTGACCCGTTTATCTACTTTTCCTTTCTTGCTATATTATATATATATAGGTGTCCAGACACAGAGACGCCTGGATGGCACTTCTTTCGAGTCAGACATCTGCTGCAGCAGCTGTGGATGTGTGCAGGATTTTCAATAGTCGCTTCTATCCTTGTAATCTATATAGGAGGTACTATATACACATTCGGGCCAATGGTCCAATTGCATTTATTTATTCTTTGAGTACAACATTCAATATGGTTGTATATTTTGACCGAGTGTTCGGTTATTTTATTTCATTTTAGTTTTATTTTCGTAAAACTGTGTGGATGTTTTATTTACAGTTGTTAAAAAGAGTAGTAAAGTGAAAATTTTGACACCGGCCTAATAGGTTATTAGTAATTAAATGGATTTTTTACAGTGATGCTAAGAATGATCCATATGAGACTCCTGTTATAATTTGATATAGGAGTGATCACCTGGTATTTTATTTGGCGGGGTGTCAGAGATGGTATCAGTGCATTAGGTTCTAGTGTCCTTAGGAATCTGTGTGGACGTGCTACACTTTCAGTGTTCCTCTCGATTTTTTATAGAGCCTCAGGACTAGGATTGTTGATTTATCTTGTGAGATTTTGTTCTCCTGCCATATTATGAGATAATAGAAATCTTTTGCATGCTCGTTTTAGAATCGTGTACGGAGCTTGGATGGTAGCAGGAGGTGAGGCTTAGCTGGGGCAGCTGGTTGAAGTTGGGGACGAGGGCCTTAGTAGAGGTCACTCTCCTTGTGGCAATTGCTAAGGATTTCGGTGGCGACTACTAAATAATATTAGTTATGAGTAACGCAGTACCGCTGAAGTAGAGAATGGTACTAAAGTTGAATTCCTCATTAAAGTTGAGGGTTCGAAAGGGATCTTACGGATAGTCTTAACCGTGAGTCCCCACGATTTAGTCAGAATGAGAAGGATATTGTTATGAGTTTTACCTCAATTGAGGAGGTATAATTGGCGTGGCTAGATAAAGTCGCGGTGTTTGTTAGCCCTAGACTCGTGTGTGTAATTTGAGTTATGGAAGTATCGATAACGTTATAATGTATGTCTATGTGTTTTTCGCGATAGCGGAATTTTATTTTTCTTCATTCGCCATAGAGGCGGGTGTTGATATATTGTATATATATATATATATATATATATATATATATATATATATGGTTTGGGATGCTCGTTTTATATGTCTATACGAGTATGGTGATATGATGAATTTAATACATTATGGTGTATTTTCGGAGCGATAACAGGCTAATGATGGCAAGACTATCGTGTCCATGGTTCCTCGAGGGAACGGGTTGTTGTTATGGTGTCTCACCTGGATACAGGTTAAGTTCATCTTTATTGTTATGGGTAGATGGAACTTCGATGATCATAGGTTTCATTATCGTGATTTGAGTATATGTCGACCTTATATATATGATTTAAGGCCGCAGGATTATTGTGAGCTGTAGGATTAAGCTCATTATTGATTGCGCAAGGACTTAAAATTAGTGCGAGCGCAGGGTGCTATGACTCTTAGTTATAGATAGGAGTTCAGATCACCTTTCTGTTAGAATAGGGGATAGGGTTATCCCGATTGCATGTTGAAATAACGGACCTCCATGACGGACGAAGTTAAGGGTTAGTGTGTGGAGGGGTTCCTTGTTTGGATTTTGCTTTGCGAGACGCTCCACACATGACTCTTAACGGCATTGGGAGCAGAGAGACGTTATAGGATGCAAGGATGTTGATTTTGTGGAAAGGTCTTATAGTGTGGATGAACCACTATAGGCTATGAGCCACATGATGTTGATATACTTATGGAGATATTGTGCTATGGAAAAGCACTAAAGTAGTCCTTTCACCACAAGTGGGTGGGTGGAGTAGAACTTAGAGAAATTGATTTGAGGATAATAGTCAGGCCTCAATGAAAAGGCAAATTTTGAGAAGGTATGTTTTGGGTATGATGTACGTGACACTTTTACAGAAAGTGGGCACTTCGATTGGTTAGGTTTCCTTCCGTATGGGCGGAAGGATAAGATAGTATAAATGTATTCTTAGTTTAGCATAGGCAGGATTTAGGACGTCCCGCTGGTATGCCTTGGGTCGCTATATCTTGATGACCGACAATGCGAGGGAGTAGTGTAACGGGAGGGTTCCTTGTTTGGATTTCGCTTTGGTGAGACGTCCCACACATGAAACCAAGCAACTGTCGGGAGTTGAGAGAGGCCTTGGGCACTAGGGACATACTTAGGATTATACTAGTTTTGTATAGGTAGGGTATCGCATAGACCGTAGTATTATTTAGGATGTAAGTTTAGTAGAGTTAGTGGTGCCAACGTTAGGAGAATTGAATTTTGCGAGTTAAGGAGGACCCATGTGTGAGTATTACACCGAGGAAAGGAGACCCTTATTGGGAGAGAGTGTTACGTGTCTGGTGTTGACTATGGATGTGCAGATGTGCAGAGGTTAGAAAGGTGTATGGGCACCCTAGTAAGTTGGTTTATATACCGCCTGAAATAGATGGGGTGTAATATATAAAGTTGAAATTTATGCCGAGAGGTATTATAGATGATGGGTACAATGTGACGTTATTAGAGTCACTTTACGATCGTGGTAGTCGTATAGTATATGGTTGGGAACCATTGGGTTAGTGTCATTCCCTTTGAGGTATTAGGATTTGCAGTGATCCTAGGATTGGCGGTGTAGGTTGTATCCGAATTTTGAGGACGAAATTTCTTTGTAAGGGGGGGGGGGGGGGGGGGGAGGGGAGTATGTAACAACCCGTCCTTTTGGAGACAATTAAATTCCATAATTAAATATAAATTGGAGATTTGAGGAATTTCCCGAAATAGAGATTTTTGGTATTTTCGAGGATTTAATGATTTTCCATAGATGTTGTAATTACTTTTGGGACTAAATAGGTCGAAGTATTTTAATTATATGTCGTCGTGGAGTAAAGCGACAAAAGAGGTAAGAGTTGATTAGAAAAACCGCATTAAATTATATGGGTTAGAATAGTGATTTGCGGTCAAGTACCTCGAATGAGAATTTTGACAGCGCCGTGAGTCTCGGAATGCCCTAGATAGTCGGAAAAGAGTGTCCGATTGTCGGAACTGAGTTTCGGGGAATTTTAGAGCTAAATGGGCTCGTAATTGAGTAAACGAGTCGTTTTGGGGTTTTAAGGGTTAAAACCCTTTTCTCCTTATAAAAGGAGGAAGAGAGGGAGAAAACGAGAAAGAAAGAAGAGAGAAGAGAGGGAAGAGAGAGATGAGGAAGAAAAGGGGAGATTCCGGCCTACCTCCGCGGGATTCGGCTCGAAGTCATCGGATTTTATCCACGAGGCAAGTGTTTACTTGCTTTATTCAATTTTTGCATAAATATCTCATACCGTAGTTTGGTATAATTAAACCCTAAAGATTTTGGGTCGGGTATCCGTGGATAAAATGGGTTTTCGGGAGTTAAAACGAATAAACCCCTAAAATTGAATAACTGGCTTTGAATACATTTCCTGAGTATAAAAAGGGAAATGGGATGATATAAAATGGAAAAGCATTTTTATGATAATAAAACTGGATTTTAAAAGTATATGATTTGTTAAAGCATTTCATGATAATGAAAATGGCTTTGAATACATTTCCTGAGTATAAAAAGGGAAATGGGATGATATAAAATGGAAAAGAATTTTTATGATAATAAAACTGGCTTTTAAAAGTATATGATTTGTTAAAGCAATTCATGATAATGAATTGGCTTTTATATTTACATTTCCTTGATATAAGAAAGGAAATGGGAAGTTTTGAGAAAAATAAAAGTATTGATAAATACTTGATATATGAACCCTCAGTCCGGGAGATAGATTTGGATGTTTATGGTAAAATGTATATGTATATATGGATGAATAGAGTACCGAGGGTCTAATGGATCCCGACGATCGACCTTGCCACATAGTAGTGTATCAGGGGTGTTCCTTGTTTGGATTTCGCTTTGCGAGACACCCCACACACGAATATGGCAATGTGTTGAGACTGGGGAGAAGTTTAATCCTTAGTGCTCTAATATATATATATATATATATATATATATATATATATATATATATATATATATATGTATATATATATATATATGTATATATATATATATATATATCCTGTATTGAGGGACTGGCGGATCTCGACGATCGACCGTGTCGCGTAGTAGTGTATCGGTGGGGTTCCTTATTTGGATTTCGCTCTGCGAGACACCCCACTCACGAACATGGCATAGCGTTGAGACTGGGGTGAAGTTTAGTCCTTAGTACATTACTTGGACTATCTAGGGATGATAGTAGTTGGGTAATAGACTAGTTCAGCAGGGTAGCTTGACTAGGATGTTAGAGGGATACATTAGGAGTGCACTGTTAGTGGAGAGGCTAGGGGTATCTCATAGTAGTGCGATACCAAACTTAAATATGAGATAAAACCTTTTTCTAAAAATAAGGCATTTATGCACTTGCTAAATATTTTCAAAACTCGGGCTCTGACCCGTTTATCTACTTTTCCTTTCTTGCTATATTATATATATATATATATATATATATATATATATATATATATATATATATATATATATATATATATATATATATATGTATATGTATGTGTGTGTGTGTGTGTGTGTCCAGACACAGGGACGCCTGGATGGCACTTCTTTCGAGTTAGACGTCTGCTGCAGCAGCTGTGGATGCGTGCAGGATTTTCAGTAGTCGCTTATATCCTTGTAATCTAGATAGGAGGTACTGTATACACATTCGGGCCAATGGTCCAATTGCATTTATTTATTCTTTGAGTACAACATTCGATATGGTTGTATATTTTGACCAAGTGTTCTGTTATTTTATTTCATTTCAGTTTCATTTCCACAAAACTATGTGGATGTTTTATTCACAGTTGTTAAAAAGAGTAGTAAAGTTAAAATTTTGACACCGGCCTAATAGGTTATTAGTAATTAAATGGATTTTTGACAGTGATGATAAGAATGATCCATATAAAACACCTATTATAATTTGATATAGGAGTGATCGCCTGGTATTTTATTAGGCGGGGTATCACAATATGAATATGGGTATGACCCCTCATTTTAGTGTTATCTTGTTGTTGAATCTCACTCTATTCCACTTGGTCACCATATTTATGGAGAGCTTCATGTCAGGCCAAGATGGGTGGAATCTATATCAAGCATTACTCGCTATTATTGGGGTCGGTATGATCCTTGGTCGGAATATCTTACCCTAGTGACATCTCTTGGTTAGATACCCAATTGCCTCCACCCGCCCCTTTCTTATTTTTGTGGAAAACCTTCTTGAGACCACCATCTTTTCTCGGTATGCTTCACGTAAGGTTTAAGGTTACTGGTTCCTTGAATTCGGTTGGCTTGGGCGATGGATAATTTCCAGAGAGAAACAGATTGTGTGGTTCTCGGCTTAGATTTTGTGCTTTGATTTAGAGACAGAGGAGATGGGTTCCAATTTGGATCGTAGTTTGACCTTCTATGTTTGGGTATTTGTTGGTAACCTGTTTTGTTTGTTGGTTCAGTTCAATCATGTGTGGTGTGTTTTCCCTGGATCTGCTTTGGTGGTTGTCGGTGGTTTCGAATGCGTTTGGAAGTGTTTGGTGATGTTTCGTCATTTTTGACGAGTGTTACTGTACTGCGATTTATATTGAATATTCAACTTACATTTATATTGGTTTATGACGTGCGTGCCCTCTTAGTTTTAGATTCCGTTGATAGGTTTTTCAACTTGTTGTTGGGTCTTTATTATATTTGTTGTAGACATTGTTGTACCTAGTGTGTATTTTTCTCACAACTTGTTTGCGGTTGTTTGGTTGTACCATTGGTGTCGGTTATAACCTTTTTGGATACACCAATTGGTGCTTGGTTTTGTTTGGAGCGCGCTTGGTTTCGTTATTACTATGTCGTCAGCCTTCCCTCCTCTTGAGTGTTTCCCCCTCCCTCCATGATATTTAACCTCTCTCTCTCTCTCTCTCTCTCTCTCTCTCTCTCTCTTATCATCATTTTTGTGAGTGGGCTTCAGGTCAAATGACGTTTCAGATGAGGCTTGTGATCATGGTGGTTGCGTCATCTTAGTATCTATATGACTCTCCCATTCTAAATTTTTCCTCTTCTCTCAGTCGCTATCTTTTGGTTGAGCCTCATGTCGGATCGAGCAGTGTTGTCCAAAATTGGGGATTGTTTAGAATTTGTGTAGATGGGGTTGTATTCGTCCCCTTTTTGGAGGTCTCTCTTGGTGTTAAAACCAATGGCGCAGTGTTTGGTGGGATTTCGCCATTTTGTTGTAAAATCTTCTATGGCGGGTGTTGTGGGTACTGTGATTTTATATTGAATATTCAACTTATAGTTGTGATTGTTTTGTGGCTTGTATGCCCTCTTGCATTTTGATTGTTTTGATAGGTTTGTTGAGTTGTTGTAGGTATTTGTCCGGTTTGTTTTTTATGTATGTCATTTGGACCTTTGTGCTCTTGTCTTTATGTCTTGGGTTTATTATATATATGTGGTGGTTTGCCTTTTGGGTTTAATATAATTACATTTTACCAAAAAATAATATTATTATTGAACTATTAATTAAGTTTCTGTTACTTAATTTATATTTAAATATACATTATCTATCTTTTTCTACCATCATATAAAAGTGGAATAATAACACTTGTGTGTGTGTATATATATATATATATATATATATATATATATATACAACTACAACATCCTCGAAATGGCCACTGCAATGCATGCATACTCTGATATCAAGTCCATGTATCTCTCACACCAAATTAAGGACTATCAGTTCGGATTGCCACCTCGAACCACAAATCAAATAATACATAATGGGGACGAATATGGTTCTAAGACTTTGGGCTACGCACATACCTAATGTAACCAAATGACCCGACAGACTCACTATTACACTCTCAAATAGTGAGCCACCATAAGTTCTAGATTCTGGATCACACATCCCGACCTCGCTGGCATCGCCAAGGTGGGATCACCCAATGCATTGAGCCTTTTGTGATTGCAGGCAGCGCTGGTATATTCACACATGTAACAAAAAACAAAATAGGTAGACACACAACCTATAAATATCTCCGGTATAGGTATACACACAACCCATGATATATTTAGTACGTAGTATATATCTCTCAAATACCCAACGTACTAACGATTCACACTCAATATAATTTTCTTAATTTCCCGAGTATCACTCACTACTCTAAGTGTCCTGGTTATCCCTTAATTATTTCAGTAGTTAATTCCCTCATATACAACTGGTGTAAGTCTTGGGTTCCCTCATGCTCTCTGTAATTCATTCTAATTCTCATGAATTATTAAGTCCTATAGTATGCCTAATAAGCACTGGCATTGATTTCCCCCACTTTGGCTAATTCCTAGTTCCTACCATAGGTCTACTGGAATTTATTAAGTCCTACCCTATGGTTTAAACCAATAAAAAAGGTCCCCTAATTAGTTTTATGCAAAGTTACTACATATATAACCAAATCTAGTAAAACTAGTAGGCCAAATCGATTCACCCTCACGAATTGATTCGGTCCTGGAGCCGAATTGATTCGCACCTGATAGTTCGCCTTCTTCGTTGCTGTTATGAGTTTTCACCATTTATATCAAACCCAAACTCCATGGATCGTACCCACACACCCATATAACATTACCAATCATCAAATATATCTATATGGACCCTTTATAACGTAAATATAACATCAAATCTTTAAGAATTCAACAAGAATCAAATTAAATATCCCATATGTAATATAAACCCTAATATGGTTCTTTTTAGGTTTATTCGTAGCAAAACCTATATTTCCCTCATGTGTATAATCATTTATACTCAGATTTTGTACCACAATCATATAGGAATAATATCTAGCATGATTTATATCCCAAAATATGCCCTAAAAATAATTCCAAGATATCATTCTTTCATGCAGTTTTAACCCTACACTATCATTGGTATTATAACATGCTCAAATGATTTCAAGATAAACACTTGCCTTATGTTTGTAGAATTGATTTTCGTTGTTTGATGATGGAGTTATTCTTTTCTTGCTCTAATTTTGATTTCGGCAACGTCGGTGGTGAAAAAAAGTGTAAAATAGCTTAAGGCTACTCTCTTCTTCCTCTCTTATGGCCTCCCTTCTCTCCCAAGTGTTGTAGCCCTAGGCACCATTACAAAGTGGCTAATATAACTCTTAGAATTTTGGAACTTTTCCAATCCTAAACTCCCAAATGACCAAAATGCCATTACGTGGTGCCGGGTTGGTGTAAAAATTCTCCGGGACCCAATTAGTACACCCGGGTACTTGTTTTTGCCTATTTAGGTCCATTCGGAATCAACCATAACCTCTAAATCACCATCTGACTCACTCTACATAATTTTTCCTATCTCAACCTTAACAAATCTTACACGCGACTCCTGTTTGAGATATAACATAGTCATGTCGATATTGCTCGCTACGACGTATAATAATTACCACATGTTATTTACTATTCACTTAGTAAATGTATCCCATTAATATTAATCATAATATCTCCCGATTAATTTTAATAAACACATAATATTTTATTTTAAATTAAAGTACTGCAGGCATGTAATTTAAAAATAACCGAATTAATTAAATTTTTAAATGCTCAGAAATACGAGGTGTTACATAAAGTTTTAAAAAATATCTTGTCGTATTAAAAAAGTAGTAATCGTGCGACTCACTTACGATAAACATGACAACCCATCGACACTCACATGCAAGAGATACCCCACCCCATCATCATCATCTGTGAAATACAGTATGAGTGTCCAAACCCAAGGCATATTCAATACTAATAAGTCTTTATCACTAGACTAGTAAGTAATTGCACATAAAAAATACTCACTTAGGATGCAACTAACTACACATGTAAAAAATACAATAATTCCTAAGCTATGAGGAATTATAAAATATATATATTACAAATCTCCCCCTTTGGCTATTTCGGTACAAAACAAAACTGAAACCTAAATTACAATATAATCCCTAAGACAAAGTATTCTAATGTTATCCCAAACCCAAGAAATGGAATGAAATTTGAAACTTTTTCTTCAACTAAAATTATTCTCCTCTTGGCAAACTTTGTCTTCATATTTTTTAGCCCATGTAATCATCATCAAGGTGGAAGTGACCTACGTACATGAAACAAAGAAATCACGTGACGCCTACGAGTTTTAAAGAAAAATAAAACTCCCCCTTAATTTGTTCTCCCATATTATGTCTGTAATGGACAAAAGGGTTCGAATCTAAACGTGAATAATAAGCATCACATGAAGAAGCAAATATATCATCACAAATATAATCACTAAAGCACATGTAATGATAATCTAAAAGGCATAATGTGTACTCCCCCTATCAAACAAATATTTTTGAAGATTTACAATTTTTTTAAGTATAAATATTATACATATAAAAAGATACATATAGGTACAAAATGCATACCACCATGGAATAACACTAAAAAACCCCGAATCATGAAAACGTAATGTAATTGTGTGAACATTTTTCATAGGTAAATCAACATAAACATTCATAACATAGATGCACGAAGTCATGAGATACTTCTAAAGAAAGAACTCAATTTCAACCTTAGGTATAAAATGTTTAACTTAAATGAAATTGACTTGACAGATTTAATGTTTTTTAAGAGAATCCATTGTGAAAACCCATTGATCATCTATTTTATTACTCCCTCAAAACCTTACATATATAAGGATTCACTCTCAAATATTTTGAAGAACTCATATTTCTCATATGTAGCGAAGCATCCATGAATATAAAATAAATGGACTTGGCACTTATGTTTTTTAGTGTTGTTAATATTTTTAGGCTCTTTTTACAAATGGGGATGCAAATAGAATTTTTCTCTTTTGTAGCCCCTTTCCATTATTTAACGTATATCAATATTTCCCGGGAAATAAAATCTAAGCGATGTTTCTTACAAGCACAACTTATCTATTTTTGCATTTGGTTTGTTATTAAGCATGATTAGGATGAGAACACCATATTCAACACCTGGTAAGAAGTGCAATGTTAAAAAAATCCCACGATCGTGTGCAATAAAATCGACAAAGAGTCTAACATCTACAAAGTAACCATTGATCAGTGAAATGTTATCCGCACATTATTAAGCACACTGATGAAATAGTGTCATGTCCTAAAGCACTATGAAAAAGTCACAAGGATGGATGAAATGTAGGAGTTATCCGAATATCTTAAATGCTCATCCATGTACCGTGAAAAATGGAAAGAGAAATATATTTTTGTCTTTTTTAAAATTTTTATCAAATATAAAATATTTTTCAATTTTTCAAACTTTTTCTTTAAAACAAATTTTTTTTTTGGATTTTTTCAACTTTTTATAAAAAATAAAAATCTTTTTGGAATTTTTCAAAATATATAAGAATAAAAACATATGAGTATAATAGAAATACAATCAAGCAATAGGCATATAAGATATAAACATGAGAGACACCCTATACTATATAAAGTTCCCGAAATCAATCAACGGAGCAAATACCCAAAGATTTCCTAAGATTCTCAAATCTAAATGCATGTAAATTCATAAAAATACTAGCTAATTGATGTTCGGCGCTCACAAAGCTTAAGGACACGATCTTCTCCGAAATAAGGTCACAAATAAAATTCTCATGTATCCTAATGTACTTTGTGTGGGAATGTTGGACTAGATTATGGGATATGTGGTCGCACTTGTATTATCACACGAAACAGTCATTGTGCCTTGGAAAATCCAATAATGTTCCAACATATGCTTCATCCATAATAAGTACGTGCAATAACCCCTGACAGCTATATATTCAGCCTCCGTTGTAGACAAAGATATGAGTTTTGCTTCTTTCTCCACCACTAGCTAAGAGCACTCCTAAACTAAAAATACCCAGTAGAGGTGCTCCTACAACCATCAATATCCTCAGCCCAGTCAGTATCCAAATAAGTGGACAAACGGTCGTCAGTATCAAAGGAATACAAAATACCTTAGGAAATAGTGCCACTCATGTATTTAATGATACATTTAGGTTCGAACAAGTGAGACTCTATCGAGGATGCTTAGTATCACGCACAGACTTTAACGCTAAATTCAATGTCGGGACGACTAGAGATTAAGTAGAGAAGACTATCAATCATGCTCCTATAAAGGGTTTGCTTTATGTCCTTACCTAAAATGTCTTTGCTAAGCTTAGTCGATGTAGTCATAGGGGTACGTGAGGGATTAGCAGAGTCTAAACCAACCTTCTTCACTATCTCCCTAGTATTTTTGTATTGAGATATGAATATGCCATCCTCTAGTTGACACACCTCGAGACCTAAGAAGAACGTAAGCTCACCAACCATTTTCATATCAATCTCACTCTTCATATCCTCCTCAAAAGTGTGAGCATGCTAGGAATATCTGGATTCAAACTTATTTCATCCAGATAGACTTAGGCAACCAAGATAGCACCACTCTCTCTCCTCATAAATAATGGTTTATCTACTCCACCTCCCTTGAAGCCACGATCTAAGAGATAATAAGTGAGCCTTTTCTACCAAGAACGAGGTGCTTCCTTCAAACCATACAAGGTTTTCTTAAGATAATAGACGTGTTTAGGGTGCTTTAAACCCCTTTGGTTATTCCACGTGCACTTTATCCTTAGAATGTCGTTAAGGAAGGAACTCTTAACAACCATTTGATATAACGTAAAGCGTATATGACATGATATGGTGAGTAGTAAACGGATGGACTCAAGCATAGTAACAAGAGAGAATGTCTCATCAAAGTCTGCACCCTCAATCTGTGTATAGCCTTGAGCGACCAACCTAGCCTTATTGAAAACTATGGTACCATTGTCATCCATATAATTCTCATAAATCCACTTGATACCTATAACACTAAGAGCATTATGGCATCGGCAGCCACCAAACTATGCCACGCATTACTAAATTAAAAACAATTCTTATCATTTGATAGGAATATAAGACATTCAAAACTTCAATTCCATAAGATAAAATGCAATTAAATCTAATGAATACACAAAATTATCCCACCATTAAGATTCATCGCCATACTAATTTCCAAAATAAATCCAAATCCAATGCATTTAAAAATCTAATGAAATAATCCAACAAGAAGTATCCGACTAAAAATCATAAATAACTGTGGAACCGATTGACCCACCAAATCCATAAATAAGAGTCTCATAATAAAAGTGGAGGAATGGAAAGTAAATATAAACTACTAAAGCCACTCAAATAGATCTCCAACTACATCTTCAAATACATATACAATCACTCCTATGCATCTACTTCAGTGCTATACCTGAAATGTTAGTTGACGCAATGGGTCAAAATCCACCACATGAATACTAGCTACTCCTCCCAATTAGGGTATATAAACCCAGACAACAACATTATACATGATAAACATAACAATAGAGTATTTTAAAAATTAAATGAGATATATATTAACAATCGATTAAAATAAGCTACCATTGTATATCCACACAACCAAGTCACCCCCAAGTTTAAGTCCAATTATGCCATTTCCACAACTAATTACACTGATGCTATTACATCACTTTCTACAATTTTATTCAATTTTCGTGTCCCAATTTTATTCATTTTTAATTATGCGACACTAGTATAGCCATTTCACCCCTTCTCGGGTCCTACATATATTGTAGGCACACTTTAAGTTTTACACCACACATATTCCCCTCACTACTGTCAGTTCACCCGTATTCTGTCAGCCCTTAACATATTAGTGAGTTTCCACACACGACACATCACACTATAGCCAGTTCCTCGTATTCCATCGACCCTAAACATATTGGTGATGCCAACACACACTCACGTCGCTATAGAAATTTCGCCCCTTATTGTTAGTCCTGCACATATTGGCGATGGAAATCCAATTTTAATACCCGTTTATTATGTTAGGCATTAGTTATTCATTCTGTCCTGTTCTCATTATTTTCTACTAGCCCAACCCTTTAATTGAGCATAAATTATCAAACCCACCCCTAGTCCCATACCTAGAGGTCTCCAAAACACCAATACATCCTAGCCCATAATTTAGGAAGAATACCTACCAAAATACCCCCTAGCCTCACACCTAGGCTACCGATCCAACGAAAACAATGTGAAAATCAGCCCCAATCTGGAGTCGTCCCTACTTAAAAATCTACACAACTATTCCCATACCTAGAAAGTGTTACAAACAACTAATGCCTACCTACTAGTCACATACCTAAAAACTAACCTAAAATAAGGTGAGCACTAGCTATCCCAACAATCACATCATCCTCGCGGTGTCAAATATTCATACAATTTACAAATAACACGTAACATATTTTCAACTTATCACAAACATTCTTTAAATTAATCGCACCACTACTATTTATCCCAATTATGTCCGTTTAATTATAATTTAATTAAACCACTTATTTTTCAACAACTTAAATGATTAATACCACATGCATAATTTCGGGGCATAAACGATAAATGTCCATTCTACAAGTAACACATAAATAACATAACTTTTATATGACGAAAACAATTTATAACATCCTACACTTTATTATACATGTGAACGTCCTAATTTCCAATTGGATCCCAACCTCTAACCTAAGCATGCAAGGGTTTTGAGTCTTAAATCGTATTAAAGATTTTAATAAAAATAGTCCCGGAATTTGTTTCACCTTCTCTAATTACTCATTTCTTTTAAGAAAACGATGGTAATTAGTGTTTAGGCAACATAATACTAAAGGGTAACAATATAAGTATTCATGCCCATAAAAATTCGGTTGAAAATTCTAATTGGATAGTTTCATTCCTCTCAAAAAATCAATAAAGACTTGTTCTTGAACGATCTTGAGAAAACACAGTTTGAGCCTTCAAAACTTGGGCTAAATATTAATTTTAAATGGGGCTATGGTTTTGTAGATGAGAGGAGGTAAAGATGTGGGAGACTTCTGATTTAAGAGTTAATGGAAAATGATTAGAAAACTCTAACCCCGAATTAATATTATATGAGAAGATATAAGTGTTTTAATTAACTCAAACTCTAATAGACAACCAAACTTGTCGACGTTGTTCGGGGTTAATCGATTCGTCCCTAAGTCTGAACTGATTCGATCCTAGACAGGTGCCCAGTCCGTCCAAAAATGTATATAGTTAGATAAAAATACGATTTCCCCCCCAATTCAATACGATTAAAATCCCATTTTCTAAATAATAAAACCAACATTTTTAATTTACCAAAAATAATTAAATCCAAATATTTTATTTTCCAAATTAAATTGAGTTATTATCTGTCCAAAATTACAAAGTTTTACATACTCCCCCATTAATACAGAAATTTCTTCCTCGAAATTCGACGAAATGTAAACGTCAAACGTAAAGTCGCGCAAATAAAAATAAGTCTTAAATTTGCCTACCCATAGAATGCTATAATTGCGCGCCCATTAACCCAATCCTACACGCACTACCCCACGAACAAAGATACAATACATATCCTATCTATATATATATACACACACACACACATACACATAACAATGAAAATAACGGCGTGCCACGCTCTCTCATGAATCACCACTCAATTATATCTCCAAAAGGCATCGCAATCTTAAATCCTCAAATAAAGTCACATCTCTGCATCGATACTAGATATAGAAAAAATTTATACTAAGATCTACCAAATAAATGTCGTTGTAAAAATCAACTCTAAGGATCCTCACATTAAGATTACTATTTCTAACCTTAATGCCTACAACTTCCTTAACACAAAACTCCCTATCTGCAAGAAACACAGCTAATATGTATGCTAGACCCAATACCTTAAGCAGTACGAATCAACAAATGGGATCAAATATCGATAACGTGAAAGCTAAAAGAATTCACAACATACGAAACCTAAGACCGTGCTCTGGTACCATCCGTAACACCCCACACATTTTAGCATCGACCGCCGCCAAACTACGCTGAGTCTTACTATATTAAATACCATTCTTAACATATGACAGGAATATAAGACATTCAAAAATTTAATTCCCCAAGATAAAATGCAATTAAATCTAATGAATATATAAAAATACCCCACCATTAATATCCATCACCATACTAATTTTCAAAATAAATCCAACTCCAATGTACTTAAAACTCAAATGAAATAATCCAATAATAAGGATCCAACTCAAAATCGTAAACAACTATGGAACCGATTGGCCCATTAAATCCATAAATAAAAGTCTCATAATAAAAGAGACGAAATGGGAAGTAAATATAAACTACTAAAGCCACTAAAATAGATCTCTAACTGCATCTCCAAATACATCTCCAATCAAACCTATGCAGCTACTCCAGCGCTATACTTGAAGTGTTAGTCAAGGGAATGGGTCATAACCCACTGCATGAATACTAACTACTCATCCCAATTAGTGTCCACAAACCCAAATAATAACATTGTACCTGATAAACATCACAATAGAGTATTTTAAAACTTAAATGAGTATATATGAACAAGCAAGTAAAATAAACTACCACTGTCTACCCACATAACTAAGCCGCCCCCAAATTTAAGTCCAATTATGCCATTTCCATATTTAATTACACTAATGCCATTACATCATTTTCTACAATTTTATTTAATTACTGTGTCCTAATTTTATTCATTTTTAATCATGCGATGTTAGTATAGAAATTTCATCCTCTCGCGGGTCCCACACATATTGCTGGCATGCTCCAAGTTTTACACCAAACATATTCCCCTCACTATAACCAAGTTCGCCCGTATTTTGTCAACTCTGCACATATTGGTGAGGTTCCACACATGACATGTCACACATAGCCAGTTCGCCCGTAATCTATCATCCTTGTACATATTGGTGTTGCCAACACACACTCATGTCGTTATAGTCAGTTCGCCCCTTATTTTTAGCCCAACACATATTGGCGACGCAAATCCAATTTTAACACCCATTTATTATCTCAGGCATTATTCATTATCTCCCGTTATGATTATTTTCTATTAGCCCCAGCCTTTAATCGATCATAAATCCTTAAACCCACCCCTAGTCACATACCTAGAGGTCTACAAAACACTTATATATCCTAGCCTATCATTTAGGAAGAATACCTACCAAAATCACTACTTAGCCTCGCACCTAATGTAATGATCCAACAAAAATAATGTAAAAATAATCCCCAACCTAGAGTCGTCCCTCCTTAAAAATCTACACTAACTAGTCCCATACCTAGAAAGTGTTACCAACAACTAAGGCCTACCTACTAGTCCCACACTTAGAAAGTAACCTAACATATGGTGAGCACTAACTATCCCAACATTTTCGTCACCCCCGAGGTGTCTAATATTCATACAATTTACGAATCACACATAACATATTTTCAACTTATCACAAACATTCTTTAAATTAATCGCAACATTACAGTTTATCCCAATTATGTCCGTTTAATTATAACTTAATTAAACCATTTAGTTTTCAACAACTTAGATGATTTATACCACATGCATAATTTCGAGGCATAAGCGATAAATTTCCATTCTACATGTAGCACATAAATAACATAAGTTTTATATAACAAAAACAATTTATAACATCCTACACTTTATTCTACCCGTGAACGTCATAATTGCTAACGCGATCCTAACCTCTAACCTAAGCATGCAAGGTTTTTTATCTTAAATCGTATTAAATATTTTAATAAAAATATTCCCGAAATTTGTTTTACTTTTCCTAATTAGTCTTTTTAATTATGTGTAAGAAAATTATGGTCATTAGTGTTTAAGCAATATTTAAAATTCATAATACTAAAGGGGAACAATAGAAGTATTCATGCCTATAAAAAGTTGGTTGAAAATTATGATTGGATGGTTACATTCCTCTCAAAAAATGAATAAATACTCGTTCTTGAAAGCTCTTGAGAAAGTGTGGATTGAGCCTTCAAAACTTGGGTTGAATCTTGCTTTTCAATGGGGCTAGGGTTTTGTAGATGAGAGGAGGTCAAGATGCGGGAGACTTATAATTTAAGAGTTAATGGAAAAGTGATTAGAAAAGTCTAACCCTAGTTTATTTTATATGAGAAGGTATAAATGTTTTAATTAACTCAAACTCTAACAAAACAACCAAACCTGTAGACACTTTTCGGGGCGAATCGATTCATCCTTAAGGCCGAATCGATTCGGTCCTGGACAGGTGCGCAATCTGCCCAAAAATGTATATAGTTAGATAAAAACTTATTTCTCCACCAATTTTAATTTTGATTAAAATCCCTTTTTCCAAATAATAAAACCAACATTTTTAGGTTACCAAAAATAATTAAATCCATAAAATTTATTTTTTGAATTTTGAATTAAATTGCATTAATATCAGTCCAAAATTACGGGGTGTTACAGTTACTATCACATTTTTCTCACTAGGTAGAGGAAATACCTCCTAGACTTCATTCTTCTGAAACTGAATCAACTCATCTTGTATAGTGGATAGTCAATACTCATCCTTGAGTATTTCTTTCACATTCTTGGGCTCGACTAAGGAGGTGTAGCAAAAGTATCTAACCACATTCTCAAGTTGAGCACGATTCTTGACACCTAGTTTGGGATCCCTAAGTATATCAAAACATGAATCTTACGAACCCAAGAGTTTGGATCCTTTAAATCAAGAGTGGGGTTCACCAGGGTAGTATGAGGAGTCGTCACCAGGGGGTGCATCATCCCCACACTCAATGTCAAGGTCAATATACGTCGGCGACTTATCGTCTGTAATCGTGACGTTTATTCAATCCATAACCTTAAAGATTGTTAGGTTAAACACCCTATAATCCCTACTTGACGATGAATAATCCAAAAGTATCCCCTCATCACTCCGAGAGTTAAACTTTCCTAATCACTCTATATCTCTCAAGATGTAATAAGTACTCCCAGAGACACGAAAATATGATAGGTTGGGTCATTTACCTATCCACACTCATAAGGCATGTGTAACGTATATGGGTGAAGATATATCATATTCACCGTATGTCATGTTGTACTCACTGCCTCTGCCCAAAATCATATAGGGACTTTTCTCCAAAGAAGCATGGATCTATACATCTTTTGAATCATCAGTTCTCCCTAACAGCTATCTCATTTTATTGAGGAGTAAGAATTATCAAAACATTGTGTTTGATGCCCACTCCATCACAATAGCTATCCATTATGTCTTCTTTAAGTTTAGTTAGATTTTCATAACGCATCTGAATAATTGTGATACGATCTTGGTTTTGTAGGACACGATATTGGTTTTGTAGGAACTCGATCGCATCAGACTTTTCTCTACGAAAACCCATAATAGAGTATCTCGAAAAATCATCGACCATCGCGAGAATGTATCACTTACCACATAAGCTATCCATACGAGTAAGACCCATAAGATCCATATGTATTAACTATAACATATGAGAAGTAGTAATGGTATTCAACTTCTGACGGGGACTTCAAATTTGTTTTCCTTATTGACAAGGACCACAAACCAAGGAATTTAATTTCCCAAGTGACGGTAAGACACGCACTAGGTCTTTTTTCACTAATATCTCAATGTCTCTGAAGATTACATGGCATAGTCGTTGATGCCAAATATCTATTGTGGAGACTATGGAATTATTGCGCACAAAGGGGGATTTGAGAATTAACCCATAACCATTATTGTCGGTCCTCACTCTTTAAAGTAATAGTTCATCGGGTTGATCATATACGTTACACTCTGATCGATAGAACTTTATTATAAAATTTACGTTGCAAAGTTATCTTATGCTAATCAAGTTCTTTTTCAACCCTTCGACCTACAACACATTGTCTAGTTTAGAAAATTTGGGTATGTCCACACAACCTCATCCTAAAAAACTAGACCTACTCCAGTCTCCAAAGGTGACTTTTCCTTTCTTGTGATCCAAAAGGTCGATAAAATACGACTTGTCACCAGTCATGTGCCTAGAGCACCCGCTAACAAAATACCTTTGTGAAGTATTTTGATCCTTGAGGAAAACGTGAACAACAAGGGCTTTATTATCTTACTTAGGTATCCAATTGGAGGTAACCATCCATTTGCCCTTATTGTCACTGGATCTAATCATAGCTTTAGAATCATTCTCAAACGGCATAGAAATTCGTTAAAATTCTTTCTTTAAACTTTATGAAGTCACTACTAGGACATGTGTACGTTTGAGATCTTTATTGAGTTGTGTGGTGCGCAAGAATATGTGTACGTTTAGTTCTACCTAACTTGTTACAATAGGTGTAAACATAGACTTCTCTGAGTCTACCTTAGTTCGCTCGTATTATCCCATATGTGTATTATCCCATATGCGTTATCGTTCCATTGTAATGATCAATGTAAGGATAATCGTGCAAATCCTATTTTCTAACATTAGTTTTACATTCCTACGGATGACTCACTTTATCTCTTTCATGGAACAATTCGATGACTCCTATCTCCATTATATATACACATGCACACATATCACGAGGAAAATAAAGGAAAATATCAAAAACCCATGAGAGACCGTAAGGGAGGAATGGGTGCCTAACACCTTCCCATTTCGTAACTTAGGCTCCGGATCCTTTTTGAATCATTTTGGTTTCGTATGCATCGGTATGTCTTTGGATGTTGTTCTTTAGGGTGTCTCCTTTTCTTTTGTTTGTTTTGAGTAAAATAGACTGGTGACTCCATCTCTCTACATTTTTCATGTCATCAATGACGCCGGCCGAAGCGCTCCCCAAAGGGACGCGCGGGACCTAGTATCCTCACTCTCCCATCCGCCGCGAGGATCGAGGATGGCCACAATGGCGACTCCGCTGGGGACTATATTTTTTTTTTGAGGGATAAACTCTATTTACATGGGTGTTTTATTTTCTTATATATTCCCCTATTTTCATGTTCCCCTTTACTACTCATGTGTACCTCATGCTTATTCTTATATTCACACACTTGTAGAAAATTTTCCATGTACACATCGCACCACGTGAACCTAGGATCACATATATCCATATGCTACACGTATCACCCATCCATACTTGGTATACCATTGGTACGCATACTTTTCTCCCCGTTGGGAATGATAAAAAGACACTCTCATCATAAGATACTAATAAGAGAATCATGCATGATTCACACGACATCACCAAAGAGCATTGTGAATGACCAAATTTTGTCCAGTAACTGGAGGGTCATTTCGTGATGGGCGCTGGTCCGGCAGGGCGCAGTTAGCCAAAGCGATATGACTATCACCTTCCATTGGTTAAGTACCTTCGACGTATATCGAATGGTTCCCTCGCATCGTACCGCTTGACCGAAGTCATGACGAGAGGTATATCGCAAGGAATTCGTTCACGTACGCCAAGTATATTGAATTCTCTCTTACACGTACTGTCCCAACGAGGTATATGGTGAGCAATTCACGTACACTCAGGTATATCAATTGTCTTGTCCACACATACCGATTGCCCGCAAGAGCAAGACGTATATCGTGGAAGTCACGCCAAAGGGGGGAATTCTTTTTGATTGACCTAACCAACTGCATACCCGCATAGAGGTGTCAAGCCTAGGACACACATATAAGATTGTCGGTTTCCACCCGAAACTCTACCGAAATTCCGGGTCAGCCTACCGCCCGAATTTTCACGTATTTTTAAAAAGGGACCTGCCTATGAGCCTGGTTATAAGTCCAACCATAGCCTTGCATATGTTACAAACCCAAATTTTCTAGGCTCGGGGCTTGTCCGACATTTAGGAGAATTTAATACAAGTGAGAACATAATAATTATAATAATCATGCTAAGACCGTCTCCCAAAAAAAATCCAAAAACATTTCTCCTCTTTTTATCAAAAAGCCAAAAAATATTTTGCCTTTCAATCTAAAAAAAAATTCAAAAATATTTTCATCCCTTTTTTCTCAAAATAAATCCCATTTTACGCCTTCTCAGGTCAATCGCAAACCTTTGGCCTAGCTCCTTATTGGCTTCGATCTTCAGTTAAATCACCCCGGAGTTCTGTCTGTTCCCCTACTATTTCTTTCGAATCCGAAATCCATCCTCTTTCCATGGAGAACACAGATCAAGTACCAGTTATGCAGCCAGATTTGACGACAGCTTTATCTCAGCTCGTGTCCAAGATTGACAACCTCCAAACTGAGGTCCGAAAGATGAAATGAAACCAGGTTCCATTACTCAAGAGCCCGAGTCCCTATTTCCTCGCGCTATGGGCCCACCCAAGCCTATATGGGTTCTCAAAGAATATCAGCATGCTCCACGTGCCCGTCCTGCTAATGAGCCCCCACCCGCCTAACTTTCGATGCCGAACCTTACCCAGCATGGGGCCAAATTTCCTATGATCATTGATCTGAAGGAGGAAGAGTTGAATAAGGTTAAAGAGGACCTCAAGATGCTCACTAAGAAGTTTGACCAAGTCATAATCTCGAGGAATTATATGGACTACACCCACATGTCTCCTTATCCTAAAGCGAGATTACCTGAGAAGTTCAAGATGATAAATATCGAGAAATTCAGAGGAAGTGGACCCCCGAGTGTTCATCTCTGCAGCTATCACCGTTCCATGACTCTATTAGGGGCTTCTGAAGAGGTGATGGACCAATTGTTTTAGTAAACTCTGAAGGATAGCGCCCTCCGATGTTTTTTTATCTCTCGAAGACTCCAAAATTCGTAGTTGGGAGGATGTAGCCCGAGAATTCATGTCACAATAAAAATACAATGAAGAGCTTGAGGTCACCCGCCGTGATTTAGAGCTGTTCAAATAGAACTCTAGGGAATCAGTCAGTAAATTCATAGCCCAATGGAGGGAAAAAGAAGCTACCATGACCAATCGGCCATCCGAGGAAGAACAAGTCAGCATAATGAA
This sequence comes from Sambucus nigra, assembly GCA_949130495.1. Taxonomy (NCBI): domain Eukaryota; kingdom Viridiplantae; phylum Streptophyta; class Magnoliopsida; order Dipsacales; family Adoxaceae; genus Sambucus; species Sambucus nigra. The sequence goes on from OX422213.1 coordinate 115,520,477, forward strand.
GAAGAACTTCTTACCCCATGTCCGAGAAATGATGGGAGGATAATATCATCCCCACTTCCGAGCCCTCAGAGAAGCAGGAGTAGAAATAGAGGAGAGTATGGCTAAACGATATGCTGAACCGAAGAAGGTGTTTGGACAGGTCACCCCCAGAAAATATGACAAACCTGTCGGTGCCGCGGTCTCAACCATCAACAACATCTCTTAACCAACCACATCATGGGCACCAGAAATTTGCCCTGTCCCAGTCCAAAAAGAATACACCGAGCTCCATGCTCCCCTCTCTAAAGTTTACCAAGCTCTGTTAAGTCGAAACCTTATCAAACCCTTGGATCCCCATCCATTGCCAAATCCACTCCCAAGAAACATCAAGGCAGATGCCCATTGCGCCTTTCACCAAACTGCTGGCCATACCAATGACCAATGCTTTCACCTCCCAAACGTAATCAAATTTCTAATTGATCGGGGTACCATTGACCCACCATCCATTCCTAAGCCAAACACTACTCACAACCCACTCCCAAATCATGCCAAGGCCATCGTCCTAGAAGAGAACCCAATATTTTATCCCTCAACTCAAATCACACCCATATACTCTCCTGAACCTCTCCAAACCTGCCCATATTTCCTCCTACACCCTGCTAGCCTCACTGATCAGTCACTATCACTCCTTACCAGAGCATGCATCACTATCCGTACTCGTTCTGAAAATGGAAGTATGGAATTACCAGAAGTCTTAAACCAACTCCTAGAGTTTGGGCTGAAATTACCCTCATAAATGATCATTGATTGCCAGAAATTCAGTACCCTATTCTTGGAGGCACATAAATGGGCTCGAGAGTTAGACAATTGGGTAGTACCAACCGATGGAGTCAGCTTAGATGATGTTATCCAGGTTATGGAAGAGATATTCAGGCAAACCAACGATATTTGAAGTATGATTGAGTTACTTGATACTCAGAAGCTACAAGGGCGCCTGGACCCTTCACTCTTATATATCCCCACAGAATGGGAAGACCTGTATGAAAAAGACATTAAAGTTGTGGACTGCATCGACTTTACATGGAAAGACAGAATTGTTGCCACCGGATGGGGGGAAGAGTTCGAAGGTTCAAATAAAGAGCAAGCTTTAAAAAAAACTGGCCCAGTTGCTGACATATGTAGGATGATATCATTTGAAGAAAATATCGGAGAAATAAACAAGGTGGTGCAACAACCCGAGATCGATAAGGAAACGGGATTCATATTCTTCCCTTCTTCAGTAAATCACATGACTAAATCAGGGAGGCATTACCAGATTCCAAGCTCACTACCAGCCAATGACAAGGGGAAGGGCAATGAAAACCTTCCTATGCCAGAAATTAACCTCGAAGAAAGTAAGATCCTCGATCAGTTAAAGAAAAATCAAGATAACATCACTCTATGGGGGCTTTTCATGTCTTCTCAGCTGTACAGAAGTGCTTTGATCAAGTTGCTCAATGGACCCACAGTTCCTTCCTCTACCACACCAGAAGAAGCGGTAAATTTGGTCGGATACTTGACCTCTACCTGAATGCTATCCTTTTCTGAAGAAGAGATCCCCAAGATTGGTCCAAACCACAATCATGCACTCAATATCTCTATCGAAGTTATGGGGAAGGTCGTACCACTCTCTTTTATCGACAATGGATCCTCCCTTAATATATGCCCACTAAGAACCTTCGAATGTTTAGGCTTGAAAGAAAGTGACCTCGCTCCAACCTCCGCTGTTGTATGTGCCTACAATAATACCCGTCGGGGGGTGATGGGATCCATAAATCTTGTAATGGGGGCTACCCATATAAACCCTATCGTCAAATTCCAAGTTATTGACATCCAAGCTTGTTTCAATATGTTGCTAGGACGACCTTGTCTCCACAGTATCAAGGGTGTGTCTTCCTCACTCCATTAGAAATTAGAGTTCTTCGTCAACGGATAAGTCATCACCATTTTGGGCGACGATGACAATGTCGAGGGTGCAAGTACCCGCAGTCTAATTCTTAAGATACAATATGGGTTAAATGATATGCTCCTATCAGGATTTCGAGTTAAACCACCTTTACTCCCGGCAGGGGATGACTTCAAAGAAATGATTTGTCCAGAATACGACCCCCATGGCAACGTCAATGTGATTCATATGTTAAGAAACATGAACTTCATGCCCGGACTGGGGCTAGGACAAAGACAATAAATGATACTTGAGCCAATTGAACTAAATAAAACTTTCCCTCCTTGTGGTTTGGGGTATCAACCATCAAATCAAGAGCTCAGAACGATCCGCCAGTCTCGACTAAAGAGAGTACTAGACTGCATCTAGACTATACCAGGTGACTCCTTGAATGGACGATTCATCAAAGAGGGCAAAGACTTCCCCTTTTGTGGCTTTCCTGAACCATGGTATGACCATACAAACAAGAAGATGAAGCCTGAAATGGAGATATTTTTCCAAAACGGCTACCCATGGGCCGAGAATTCCTAACACCATGAATAACTGATCATCAAAGATATCGAAGAGACTGAGGAAAGTGACTCCAAAGATTCCTTCAACTTACAGACAATTAGGGCTGACACTTTGGATGGTTCACTCAGGCACTACATCAACGGATTCATCCCAACTGTTAAAGCTGCTAATACACCTCTCCTCAACTGGCATGTTACGCCAGTTCTACCTGTTAAAATCTCCTCTAATCCTAATGTTTCCCCCATTTCTTCTTATGTTGTCTATCCTTGCTCAAATATAATCAAGACCTCCTTTGATGAGGTTCTCAAAGCTATTTTTCCTAATAATGAAATAAACAAATATTTTGAGTATCTTGTTGTGCCTTACATTAATTGTCTAGATTCTAATCAAACTTTTGATGATGATGATTTTGCAAATGAACAATTCTTAACTGATATAAATAAGGTTAATAATAAACAACATAACCGCGTTCAAGTTAATGAAGAAGAGACTATTGTTATTAACCTCGGTTCTAGTAGCCAACTGTGCGAGATTAGGATAGGGGCTACCCTTGACGAGCATGAGCGCGCACAACTCAAAGAATTGATAAAGGAATTCGTAGATGTATTCGCATGGTCCTATGATTATATGCTCGGCATTGATCCTGAAATAGCTCAGCATGAGATTCCCACTCCCAGATTACAAGCCGATTAAACAAAATTTGAGAAAGCTCCGCACTGAATGGTCGCTCAAGGTCAAAGAAGAGGTGGTCAAACAGTTAAATGTGGGCTTCATTCGTGTGATCGAATATCCCACATGGCTAGACAACATAGTGCCTGTGTCGAAATTAGGAGGGAAGGTTCGAATTGTGTAGACTATCGGGAATTGAACAAAGCCTCTCCAAAGGATGATTATCTGTTACCCAATATCGACATGATCGTGGACAACACAGCCAGTCATGATCTCAAGTCATTCATCGACACGTTCGCTAGATATAACCAAATCAAAATTCACCCAGACCACCAAGAAAAGACCGCATTCATCACCCCATGGGGAACCTTTGTTACACTATTATGCCATTTGGCCTCAAGAATGATGGGGCTACCTACTAGAGGGCTGCCACAACCATCCTGAACGATCTGATTCACAAAGAAGTTGAGGTCTATATGGATGATATGATTATTAAATCCTAGACTAGAGAAGGTCATGTTCCCTCTCTCTGAAAGTTCTTCGAACAACTACGACAGTATCAGATGAGACTCATTCCGCAGAAATGTGTCTTCGGCGTTACAAGGGGGAAACTCTTGGGATTCATGGTCAGTGAGAAGGGGATAGAAGTAGATCCCGCCAAGCTGAAAGCCATACTTGATATGCCACTGCCTCGAACAGAGAAAGAAGTCTGAGGATTCCTTTGGAAATTACAATACATCAGCGGATTCATCAACCAACTAACCTCCATCTGCGAACCTATCTTAAAAATCCTCCGAAAGGATTCAACTAAGGTTTGGAACGAGGCCTACCAAGAAGCTTTTGACTGAATCAAACAATATCTGACCCAACCCCCGGTACATATTCCACCACATCCTGGTCTCCCCTTGTTCCTATACCTAACCCTAACCGACACTGCAACTGGGGCTTTGAGCCCAATACCTCAAAGAATTCCGCAAAGAAAGATCTATCTATTATGCCAGTCACAAATTAGCCGGGTACGAAGTCAACTACACTACTTTGGAAAAGTCATGTATCGCTCTTATCTGGGTTACCCAAAAGTTGCGACACTACATGCTTGCCTTCCCCATCAAACTTGTATCCCGAATGGACCCCATCAAATACTTGCTTAAGAAACCCATCTTATCCAGTCGAATGGCTCGATGGTTGATGGTCCTAGCCGAGTTTGATATCGTGTACGTTACGCAGAAATCCATGAAAGGAAGAGCCATCTCTGACTACCTCACTGATTACCCCATGGATGAAGCTGATGTCTGGATCTATAAATTTCGAAATAAAAACATCATCTCCAATGTCCACAACAATCTCCGATAGCAAATGTTCTTTTACGGCACTGCCAAAAAAAAGGGATATGGCATTGGGATACTTTTGATCGCCCCAGATGACTCCCACACTCCCATCGCCATCAAGCTGGATTTCCCTTGTACTAATAACATGACCGAATATGAGGCATGCACGGTAGGCCTCAAAGTTTCTCTTAAGAAAGGTATTCAATGCCTAGATGTCTACGAGGGTTCTTCCCTCATTATCCGTCAAGTGCTCAAAAAATAGAGAGTTAAGGATGAGAAACTCCAACCCTTCCATGCCCGCTTAGAAAAACTAGCCTCCCAATTCCAAGACATCACCTTCCATTACCTACCTCAAGAAAAGAATAGCCTATCCTACGCCCTTGCTACCTTAGCCTCCATGGTTGACATGCCCAAAGGAATAACAATGACCCCCTTCCAGATTTAAAAACAAGATAAACCAACCCATTGCTACCACATTGAGCTTGTCACCATAGAAGATCCCGAGCTAGCCAATTATTGCTACTATGATATTTGGCACCTCCTCAAGTATGGTAGGTATACTGAGGGTTCCAACAAGAAAGATTGAGCAACTCTTCAAAGACTGGCTGCCCAGTACATCATCTATCACAAAGCACTGCTCAAAGAGAACTTCGATGGAACTCATATGCACTGTATCGCAGGGCTAAAATTAAAAAGATAATGCAGAAGATCCACAGCGAGGAATGCGGAACTGACATGAACGGTCACATGATTTCTAAGAATATCATTCGATAAGGTTACTACTAGACGACCATGGCCCAGGATTGCATCGCCTATGTACAGAGATGCCTCAAATGCTAATAATTCTCCAACCTTCAGCATTTGCCTTCGCGTAAATTATACAACATGACTTATCCCTGACCGTTCTCCACCTGGGGTATCGACATCATAGGGAAGGTTACATCAAATGCTTCCAACGGGCATGAGTTCATCATAGTTTCCATTGATTACTTCACCAAATGGGTCGAAATTGAGTCATACGCAGTGCTAAACGCTAAGAAAGTGGCCAAATTCATCAAAAAAAACATCATCTGCCGGTATGGGGTCCCGCACGAGCTTGTATCAGACAATGACTTGAACTTTGAGGTAGAAGCTATATAAGTGGTTAACGAGTATGGGATTTAGAGACATAAATCTTCTCCCTACCGACCTCAAACCAATGTTGCAGTTGAAGCTGCCAACAAGAACCTCAAAGCCATCATCAGTAAGATGACCGAAAGCTGCCGAGATTGGGCTGACCGGATCCCGTACGCCCTCTAGGATATCGAACCTCAATTCTAACCTCTACTGGGGATACCCCTTTCTCTCTAGATTACGGCATGGAAGTAGTCCTACCCGTGGAGCTGGAAATACCCTCATTATGCGTCATACTTGAAAGCAAGGTCAGCAAAGAAGACTACTGTCAAAGACGTCTTGACGAGCTGACCCTCCTAAACGAAAGGAGATTAAAAGCGTTGTAACACATACAAGGGTACCATCTCTGAATAGCGCGTTCATTCAACAAGAAAGTCAAGGACCGCGGTGTCACACCCCAAACCCAATATCCATACTAATCATTTGTTATTAGAATAATTGGATCAAAATCTTCAGCCCATTGAAAATTTAATTCATTTATCAATATTTTTTTGCATAATAAACATAATATCATTCTTGTGCGTAACGAATTCAACATCAGAGTCATAATTAGAGATTATACAATACTATGATTAACAATGATAAAATTTCACAATCATCAACTCAATCCATACTAATGCAATATATACAATGGGTGAGTACATTAAAATCTTCAGTGTGACAATGATAAAATACCCATATTTAAACCCCAGCTCTTATAATGGTGAAACTCTCAAAGTTATCGATCATGTAATATCCTAGCTGGCAGCGTACAAACCTGAAATTGTTAAAATATAAATCGTAAGCATTAAGTTTAGTGAGGTACTCCTTCCCTACAATGAAATAACAATTCTATATCGAATATGCGGATATAAATCCGAGCAATCCTTCCCATTGGCAATAACAAATCCTGGTTCATAATATCAAAATAATTCTTCCCATTGGCAATAACAAATCCTGGAACATGAGTTCCAACAAATCCTTATCATTAGACAAATCAAATCATTGGATCGTTGTCCAATTCCAATCCTGGATCATAAGATCCAAATAAATCCTGGATATTTGAATATCCAAACAAATCCTGAATACCGAAGTATTCAAAAAAATCCAGCTCTTAGAGCTATATTCATATATCTGCATATATGAGACAATCATAAGTACACTCAGCTTGGAAATTTAAAAAGATTTTCCTTTTCCTTTATCTGTCTCTTGTTCAGTCGGTTCTTCTTCTCTTCCTATCATTCTTAAAATATTAGTATCATCATAAGAATATTAACAATTCAAAGAACAACTTCAACCTAACTCAATTCATAAGCATCATATGATTCAATTCAAATCATTCATCATGAATGAAGTCCCATCTAGACTCAGATAATGATATCTAACATATTCAAATTATAGCCCAAAACTACTTTAATTATTCTTGGTAATTCAATCCTTATCATATTAGGTTTCCAACACAATTTACGTCACATCATTCTAAGTTTTCTAGAGCAAGATATGCCCATTTATTTACTACATAGCAAATCTGCCCTATAGGCTCCTTTATCATTCAGTCATTTTCCAAGAATTTTCATAATTTTTATACATTATAACTTTGTATGATATGTGACCCAATTTAAGAAAACATATTGAATAATACAAGGTTAAAATTTCATATTTTTCAGAGTTCATTTCCTATACCAAACAAAACATCAAACATATCGTATGCATATCTACTCTTTTGGGGAAGATTTCATACCCGATCTTCAAACCATCACCCAAGATTCATTTCTTGGTATTTTTACTTGATTTTCGGATATAATATACATATATGAGTGTATTTTAAGCTCCAATTGGAATAAATCAATTTCAGTAAGTATACAAAAAGATATGATAGTGTTAATACAAAAGGTTTCTAAACAACATAATTTCAAGGGTTTACACATTCAAGTTCGCTTAAACGTGCATCTATCCATAAGTACACATCAAGACATAGAATTTCAGTAAAAAAATGATTATTTACATCATTTAAATCATAAATACAAAAAAATAAAATAAGATTTATGGATAGAATTACCTTAGGGTCTTTTATGTAATTTTCTATGAATTTTTCTTCAATTTTTCCTCACACTTTCTTCCTAAACTTCAAAACTCTATTTCCTTAGGTTAAAACTCTTCCATGGCTGAAATATGCTGAAGGAATAGCTTAATTAAAGGGTTATAATTCGGCATAAGGTCACCCCCCTTGGTCCAATCAAAATATAGCATGTGACATTATATAAAATAAAATATCATTTAAGGCTAAATGACTACTTTACCGCTTGTTCGTAAAAAGACAATATCTTCCTACTCGGATGTCCGTTCGATGAACCTTTTATTATGTTATAAACCTAACTCATATATCTACAAATATCTAGTTTTCACCTCAAGTCAATTGTTATGTCATAAAGGTCAAAACTAGTCTTAAACATGAACATTCCTACCGAAAACTTCAAAATTTCACATTTGTAACTAAAACAATATTTCGTGCTTTATGAAGATAGGATTAGACTAAATATAATGACGTAAAATTATATATACTAATAACATATTATCCATATCACATAAGCTAATCATGATTTAAACATAATTTATCATAATTATATTTGGGTTGTCACAATTCTCCCCCTGATAGGAAATTTCGTCCCCGAAATTGACATACCTTGGTTGTCTGAATCAAACAAATACGGATAACGCATCTTCATGCTATCCTCACTCTCCCATGTAGCTTCTTCCATGGAATGCATTCTCCACATAACCTTTATAAGTTGGATCACTTTTGATCTCAATATTTGTTCTTTCCTATCGACGATTGCAAGTGGTTCTTAAACATAGCTCAAATATTCTTTCAACGCAATAGGTTGTTCCACCAATACATGTGAAGGATCCGCTACATACTTTCTCAACATAGAAACATGGAAAACATCATTTAATAGAGCTAACTCCTATGGTAATGGTAGCTTGTAGGCAACCATCCCGACTTTCTCAAGAATTTCATAAGGTCCAATGTAGCGTGGACTTAATTTACCTTTCTTTCCAAACCTCGTAACTCCTTTCCATGGTGATATCTGAAGAAACACATAATACCCCTTATGAAATTCTAAAACTTTTCGTCGCTTATCCGCATAACTCTTCTATCTTCTTTGAGCCGTTCTTATTCTATCTTGAATAATCTTCACTTTTTCAGTGGCGACTTCAATCAACTCTGGACCCTCTATCTTCCTTTCACCAACTTCACCCCAACATATGGGTGTACGACACAATTTACCATACAACACTTCATATGGTGCCATACCAATAGTAGATTGAAAACTATTGTTATATGCAAATTCTATCAAAGGCAAATATTCATCCCAATTTCCTTTAAAATCAAGCACACAAGCTCTAAGCATATCTTCCAAAATTTGTATTGTCCTTTCAGACTGCCCATCTGTCTGAGGATGAAAAGTCGTACTAAACTTCAAGTTAGTACCCATAGCACACTGGAAGCTATCCCAAAATTTGGATGTAAAAGTAGGGTACCTATCTGAAACAATAGATATCGGTGATCCATGCAATCGAATAATCTCATTAACATACAATCTAGCATACTTATCAACTGTATACGTAGTCTTGACTGCTAGAAAATGAGCAGACTTGGTCAATCTGTCCACCACTACCCAAATCGAATCTGACCCCTTCTGATATCGAGGAAGTCCAACTACAAAATCCAACATTACGTGAGCCTATTTCCATTTCGGTATTGGCAATGGTTGATGCAGACCAGTAGGTTTCTGATGCTCCACTTTCACTTGCTGACATATAAGGCACCTATTAACAAAATCAGCTATTTTCTTCTTCATATTATTCCACCAATAATGCTCCTTTAAATCCCTATACATTTTAGTACTACCAAGATGCATAGTATAAATGGAATTATGAGCCTCATCTAAAATTTCCTCTTTCAATCCACACACATTAGGCACGCATAACTGCTGCTTATACAATAAAGTTCCATCATTCACAATACAAAAATCTTCAGACTTACCATCTCGAACATCTTGTCGTTTCTTCTCAAGAAAAGGATCTTGACTTTGCAAATCATGAATACGGGTAGCTAACAAATGCCTCGTGCTTACATGAGCAAAGAACCTGTCCCCATCCGCTAGCCTCAATTCTTCTCCCACCAATATCAACTCCATGATGTGGGAAACTCTAGAACACCAAATACAAGATAACCTGCCCGAAGCCTTTCTACTCAGAGCATCTGCAACTACATTTGCCTTACCTGGGTGGTAGTGAATTGTACAATCATAATCTTTAATTAACTCCATCCACCACCTCTGCCTCAAATACAACTCCTTCTGAGTAAATAAATACTTAAGGCTTTGATGGTTAGTAAAAATTTCACATACCTCACCATATAGATAATGACGCCATAATTTCAAAGCAAACATAATAGCAGCAAGTTCGAAATCATGTGTAGGATAATTACGTTCATGTGTACCTAACTGCCTAGAAGCATAAGCAATAACTCTACCATGTTGCATAAAAACACAACCCAACCCCTGGAGTGAAGCATCAGTATAAATAACAAAAACGTCTCCATCATGCGGAATAGTAAGAACAAGTGAAGTTACCAACCTCTTTTTCAATTCATCAAAAATATTTTCGCAATCAGAATGCCATTCAAACATAACATCTATTCGGGTTAGTTTAGTCATTGGCAAGGCAATCGAAGAAAATCCATTATTAAACCTTCTACAATACCCAGCTAAACCCAGAAAACTCTTTACCTCAGTCACATTATTGGGCCTCTCCCATTTTACAATAGCTTCTACCTTTTTAGGATCAACACATATACCATCTCTAGAAATAACATGGCCTAAAAATACAACTTGTGATAGCCAAAATTCACACTTGCTAAACATGGCATACAACTTCTTATCTTTCAGTAGATTCAAAATAGTTGTGAGATGATTTCATGTTCAACCATATCACGTGAATAAATCAAAATATCATCAATAAAAACTATCACAAATGAATCAACAAAAGGATGCATTATTCGATTCATAAGATCCATAAATACAGCTGGAGCATTAGTCACCCCAAAAGGCATCACCAAAAATTCAAAATGACCATACCGAGTACGAAAAGAAGTTTTAGAAATATCACTTTCCTTGACCCTCAACTGATGATAACCCGATCGCAAGTCTATTTTTGAAAACACTTTAGCACCTTGTAACTGATCAAACAAATCATCATACGAGGTAAAGGGTACTTGTTCTTAATTGTAGCTTTATTCAGTTGCCTATAATCAATACACAAACTCATGGTACCATCTTTCTTCTTCACAAATAAAAACTGGTGCACCCCATGGAAATACACTAGGTTGTATGAACCCCTAATCAAGTAAATCCTGCAACTGAATCTTGAGTTTTTTTAACTCAGCAGGTGCCATTCTATATGGTGCCATAGAAATAGGGGTCGTCCCCGGTGCCAATTCAATACTAAATTAAACTTCTCTCTCTGGAGGTAACCCCGACAACTCACTAGGAAACACTTCTGGAAAATCCCGTACAATAGGAACATCGACTAATTGTAAAGCCCTCTTCCTAGTGTCAAGAACATATGGAATAAAACCCTCACAACCCTTACTCAATAATTTTCTCGTCTGAATAGCAGAAATGATGCAACTGGGAACAATTTTCCTTTCCACCACAAATTTAAATTCAGGCTCACCAGGCATATTAAAAACAACTTCCTTACAAAAACAATCCATAGATGCATGATATTTAGATAACTAATCCATTCCCAGAATTATATCAAAATCAAAAATATTCAATGGAAGTAGATCTATAACTGTATCTCTAGCGCCCACAGTTAAAACACAATCATGAAAAACATACTCGGCTACAATCATATCCCCCATAGGCATATAAATACCCAACCCCACATCTAAACGAGTACATGGTCTATTCAGGTATACAACAAAAGCATAGGACACAAAAGAATGTGTGGAACTAGGATCAATAAAAATATAAGCACTTCTATCAGTAACAGAAAGTGTACCTGTCACTACATCTGGAGTAATCTGATCTTCTTTCATTGTGAAAACTCGTCCACCTGGCTTGGAACTACTAGCTTGTCCTCTGCCCATACTTTTCACTGCACTGCCCGGAGATAACATTCTGCTTGCTACTTCACTATGTGCTGCGGAAGTCACTGCCAACTGCGGACAATTCTTCTTAGTATGCCCCACTTTATAACAATAGTAGCATTCTAATCCCTTAAGCTTAGGACACTCAGATTTATAAGGCCCTTCCTCTTTACAAAAGAAACATATAACACCTCCTATTGGGGCCTCACCTCTCCCTGACTTTCTGACTGAACCAAAAGATCCTCCACCCCTGGTATCTCTTCCTAATCTCCCATGACCTCTACCACTATCTCCACCACCTCTCTGAAATTTATGAGGTTCCATCTTAACACTTCCACCCTCACCTCCCTTAGAGTGAGATGCGTCGAATCTACTCTTGTTAAAACTCTCTCTACTCGCCACCCTTGGTTCATTTGTCTTTCTGTTATCGTGACTTTGTTTACCGGAGAAGCATAATCTTCTAACTCATAAGTGGCCACTCTATTCTGAATAGGCCAAATCAATCCATCTTGAAACATACTACATTTATCTTCTTCATTCTCCCTCACAGACATTTTTCCTTGGGTCAAATTTATAAATTCCCTCGGCATCTCCCTCCTATAAACCTTAGGGAAATACTTAACATAAAAATCTTTAATAATTTCAGCCCAAGTAATAACATCAGTACCTTCCATCCAGGGTACCAAATGGTTACTGGCTTCCCACCAATATTTGGCCTCTCCTTTCAGCTTAAACAGAGCTAGATTCACTTTCTGGTTATCTAGAACCTTCGTAACTGCAAAGATAGTTTCTAGATCCCTGACCCACATCTCAACTTCTATACGTTCAATTGACCCTGAATATTCTGGAGGATTTAACTTCAAAAACTTCTCATGCATGGAATCTTCCATTTCCTTCCTTACCTCTTTCTCAATCCTGGCCACAGTCTTTGATTCTAGATATCTAGCTTGTTGTTCTTCCATTTATGCCATATTTCTTTTCTGTTGATCTTCCATCCTCAATATTGCATGTGCCATTATTTGCATCTCTATAGGCTGCTCCTTCTCTCTATCCCTTCCAGCAACGCTCTGCTCTACTTCAGTATTGTTTGTACGAGAAGCTACTCCCTCTTCTATATGTTGTCCATTCCTAGGTTCCATCTATAATTATCTGTGTTACAACAAAGTTCTAACAACCAATATAAACAGTTTATAATACTAAAATATTGGTTAGTACATATAAAATTCATAAATATCAAATCAACTCAATAACTGTCATCTAATTGTCACACACGTCTAGAATTCATAACCACGCTTTGATACCACTAATTGTCACACCCCAAACCCAATATCCATACTAATCATTTTTTATTAGAATAATTGGATCAAAATCTTGAGCCCATTGAAAATTTAATTCATTTATCAATATTTTTCTGCATAATGAACAGAATATCATTCTTGTGCCATAACGAAGTCAACATCAGAGTCATAATTAGAGATTATACAATACTATGTTTAATAATGACAAAACTTCACAATCATTAACTCAATCCATACTAACGCAATATATACAATGTGTGAGTATATTAAAATCTTCAGTGTGACAATGATAAAATCCCCATATTTAAACCCCAGCTCTTCTAACGGTGCAACTCTCAAAGCTATCGATCATGTAATATCCAAGCTGGCAGCGTACAAACCAGAAATTGTTAAAATATAAACCGTAAGCATTAAGCCTAGTGAGGTACTCCTTCCCTACAATGAAATAACAATCCTATATCGAATATACGGATATAAAATCCGAACAGTCCTGCCAATTGGCAATAAAAAATCATGGATCACAAGATCCAAATAATTCTGCCCATTTGCAATTACAAATCCTGGAACATGAGTTCCAACAAATCCTTGTCACAAGACAAATCAAATCATTGGATCTTTGTCCAATTTTAAACCTAGATCATAAGACCCAAATAAATACTGGATATTTGAATATCCAAACAAATCCTGAATACCGAAGTATTCAAAGAAATCCAGATCTTAGAGCTATATTCATATATCTGCATATATGAGACAATCATAAGTACACTCACCTTGGAAATTTAACAAGCTTTTTCTTTTCCTTTATCTGTCTGCTGTTCAGTCGGTTCTTCTTCTCTTCCAATCATTCTTACAATATTAGTATTATCATAAGAATATTAACAATTCAAAGAACAACTTCAACATAACTCAATTCATAAGCATCATATGATTCACTTCAAATCATTCATCATGAATGAAGTCCCATCTAGACTCAAATAATGATATCTAACATATTCAAATTATAGCCCAAACCTACTTTAATTCTTCTTGGTAATTAAATCCTTATCATATTAGACTTCCATACAATTGACGACACATCATTCTAAGTTTCCTAGAGCAAGATATGCCCATTTCTTTACTACATAGCAAATCTTTCCTATAGGCTCCTCTATCATTCAGTCATTTTCCAAGAAGTTTCATAATTTTTATACATCATAACTTTCTATGATATTTGATGCAATTTCAGAAAACATATTGAATAATACAAGGTTAAAATTTCATAATTTTCAAAGTTCATTTGCTATGCCAAGTAAAACATCAAACATATGGTATGCATAATACTCTTTTGTGGCAGATTTCATACTCGATCTTCAAACCATCACCCAAGATTCATTTCTTTGTATTTTTACTTGATTTTAGGATATGATATACATATATGAGTATATGATAAGATACAATTGGAATAAATCAATTTCAATAAGTATACAAAAAGATATGATAGTTTTAATACACAATGTTTCTAAACAAAGCAATTTCAAGGGTTTACACATTCAAGTTTGCTTAAACATGCATCTATCCACGAGTACAGATCAAGACATGGAATTTCAGTAAAAAAATGATTATTTCTATCATTTAAAGAAGAAATACAAAAAAATAAAACAAGATTTATGGATGGAATTACCTTAGGGGCTTTTATGTAATTTTCTATGAATTTTTCTTCAATTTCTCCTCACACTTTCTTCCTAAACTTCAAAACTCTCTTTCCTTAGGTTAAAACTCTTCCATGACTGAAATATGTTGAAGGAAGAGCTTAATTCAAGGGTTATAATTTGGAATAAGGTCACCCCCTGGTCCAATCAAAATATAACATGTGGCATTATATAAAACAAAATATCATTTAAGGCTAAATGACTACTTGGCCCCCGTTCGTAAAAGACAATATCTTCCTACTCGGATGTTCGTTCGGTGAACCTTTTGTTGTGTTACAAACCTAACTCATATATCTACAAATATCTAGTTTTCACCTAAAGTCAATTGTTATGTCATAAAGGTCAAAACTATTCTTAAACATGAACATTCCTACCGAAAACTTCAAAATTTCACATCTGTAACTAATTCAATATTTCATGCTTTATGACGGTAGGATTAGACTAAATATAATGACTTAAAATTATATATACTGATAACATATTATCCATATCACATAATCTAATCATGACTTAAACATAATTTATCATAATTATATTTGGGTTATCACACGCGGTGTCTGAGAGGGGGATTTATCCCTTAAAAAGATAATAGAACCCATCTGGGACCCCAGAGGGAAATTCAAGCCCAACTAGAGCGGACCCTACATTGTCAAGAAGATCTTGTATAGCGGTACCACCATGCTCACCAAATTATATGGGGAGGATATGGTTCGCCCAGTCAACATGGACCGTCTGAAGAAATTTTACTCATAGTTCGAAATCTCGGCTCCCTACGACTTTTCTCATCTCCCTTCTATTCTAAAAAAAATAAAAAAATAAAAAATAATCTCTTCATTTCCTTCTACCCAGAACTACGTGGGACAGATCCTCTGCAATGAAACATTTTCAAACAAATTAAAGATTTTTCAAAAAAACCCAGAGGTACGTAGGCAGATCATACACCTTACATGAGCACGGCCCTTTCTTTTTCACAAAATACTATTCTTTTCTTATGTCCGAGCACAACAGTCCATTCTAACATATACTTGTACAAAAGGATTATGTATTCCTTAGCGATCGGTATAGATAATTTGAAACACAAAACTCATCAAAAGGCATAAGTAGATGATCAAAAACTTGTTTATTTCCTTAATAAGAAATTACGGTACAAATTGCATGAGAAAAAGGAACGGATAACTCCCTTCCCCCCCCCCCCCCCCCCCAACACTTTCTAAAAAGTCAAATAAAATCCCCATATTTATTCCCCATTATAAACTTTCCAAAAGTCCTATCCACAGCTACCAGAGGAGCCCGTTCTATCATCATCATCATCTGCATCCTGGGGTTCCCAAGCTTCCCCTGCCTAAACAGAGTGCCGCGGGCGCTCCATGGACCGATAACCTCGAACCAGCTTTGAAAAAAACACAAAAACTCCCTCCAGGGTATTAAATAAGAGAAGCCACCTTTGTCCAATCTCCATTGCCAACATCTTGCTGACCACTCTCCTCCAAAACCACTTCATATAATCCCCAGGGATATGCCAAACTCTCCCAACAAACTGAGAAGGACGGATCGACGGACGCCAATTCTACCACAAAGAGCCAACCTGCATATGCACACGCTCAGTTAAATCTTCTATCGAAAAGAAGTCTAGTGTCTGAGGTGGAATGACCTGCTCCCAGCCAAATTGACAGAGAAGCCTCCAAGGGAAATAGAAAGAGGTCTGTCTGAGACCAACCAGCCGGACATACGGGTATTCTCCCAGTTCTAGAATAGGCAGCAACTATCCCCACCAAGGCACTGACCAGCACAGATTTAGATCCCCATGCTCCACAAACTAGTTCTCCCAACTCTCGATGTCCAATCCAACACTGATGAAATAGAGCAAAAAGAAGTTGGGTACAACCGACAAAGGATATTCCAGAGGAGTCACCAGGCAGAGTCTCTCAAACAACCGCATGAACAGCATCAATGGGCTACCCCTCAAAAAGTCAGAATGATCTTCTCGCCAAGCATCCAGGCCAATTAAAGTCTCCGCTAATATCACCGCCGCAGGATTACAACGGTATGATATCTAGGAAATAATAGATGCAAGTTGTGGGTCCACCAGCACTTCCCCAGTCACCAGCAGTAATTTTGATACTAAGCCTAAATTAACGACTCCAGCATATCCAGCATTTCCAGCCTCCTACAAATGCACGGACTGTAACAATGCCGAAAGGGAGATCATTCCCTCAGCAACAAGTAGTCTAGACGCCGAAGGCAAAATACGAAGAATCTCGGCCAATAAATCCCTAGGAGAATGGGAAAACTCAGGAAGAGCTACAACAACACTGGGATTTATCCCCAGCATGGCAGAAAATTCCTCGTAAGTAGGACAGACTTCATCCATCCCAAAGCGAAATACATGATCTTCGGGGTACCAAAATTGTACTGCCGCCATCAACACGTTCCACTCAATGGGCCGGTTACGCTACAGAGAAACTCGACTCATATTGAAAGCATCGTAGTTGACATTATAAGAGCACATTGCTTCCAAGGCTTTGAGGTAGTTAGCAAACTCAATGCTACCAGGGAGAGCCATCATCCAAGTCTAAAGAAATAGTAGGTAAGTAAGAATGTGAAGGTGTGATGAAAACACTCCACCCTTACCCCTTTTTGTACTTGAAAACCCTCATAAAAGACATGACCCCTGCAAAAATCGGAGGAAATCCTACCCCACAAAGCATAAGAGGCTGAAGAGGGCACTAATCAAAGCTTTAAATTAATGGGACTGGACTAAACTGCTGATAGGCAGGACAAAGGGCTTGCCGATCGGCAACCCCCAATTTTTGGAAATTCTCCTTTTTCCTCTTTTGTCAAAATCAGAAGCTCAATAAAAAATAAATTGATATTCTCAACAGAATTTCAAAAATCCTCTTCCACCCCTATATAATTTCTCATTTTTAAAACATTCCTCCAAAATCCCCAAAATATCTCTTTACGGTCTCAGCAGAAAAGTAAAAGCGCATGTGCATGCATTCACTATTAACAAAAGATAATAAAAAATCCCATTGCATTTCATATATATATTCTTCTGTATTACATCAAATTTTGTAGGAAATAAAAGAAAAGAAAAAAATAGGGGGAATCAGATCGAACCCACACACTCTCTCTCTCTCCCTCTCTCTAAGAGCTCCCACCCCTGAGACGTGCTCTCTTTCCCCTACGGCGAGATGACGCACCACCGCTACCCGAGCCAGAGTTATCCCCAAATGAAGCAGATGGCACCAAGCAAGAAGGAACTAGGATTTCATCCTGAATATGGGCAGTCGCTGAAGATAACAAGTCCCTAATGTTACTCAGCCAAGTGGTCGACACCTGAACTTGCTGCAAGTAAAAGGCAAAATTAGTATCAAAGAAAAAAGGATCAAAACAAAAAAGAAACCAAAAAGAGGAAAAGAACAGAAAGATATACCTCACGTCAAAGAACCTCCTCTGTCAAACCCAGCTATATCGGATCCACGGCATGAGGATGGTGAAATATGGGGACCATCCACCCATCATCCCATCGAATACTGTAGGAAGGAGTGTGGAACCGCACAAAAGGAACCTCCGAAATCACCGCCATCGCAGATGCCGACGGACCACCACCGCTGTGGGAAGACCCCACCGCCCGACTCGAACCTGCAGGAGGGAAAGGCAAGGCATCATATATGCTGGGCGCCATCAACAGCTCATCAAAAAGTCCATATATTCATACGGCACATCTGTATCAGTGTACAACAGGTAGGACTCGTCGATCATCGCCACGATCCTTGTATCCTCCGGCATCAGCTGCTCCCGCCTCATAGATATAGGAGGCTACACAGGTGGAACCATCACCTCCTCCTCAGCAATCTGTTGAACCACCCTCTCCCCAAGATAACAAGAATTGCCAAACTCATGCGCCAGCAAATGCCACATCTGCGCGTTCACCCCAGTCATCCCCGTATCCTGATGGCTATCCCCCAAGGGTAAAAAGTCACATGAAAAACCCCAGCAGATATAAGTTAATACATAATCAAAACATGCAAAAACCAAGACTGAAGAGGAAAAAGCCTCACCCTACCATTAGTTAGGCCGTTCAAGACCTGACGCACTGCCTCCAAAGAAAGAGATCCCTTCGACTGTCGATTGACCTTCCGCCATCGATACAATTGGCAGAAGTACCCAACAATCTTGTCCTTTATGGAAATTAGCTGGGTATTGCACCCAATCACCTCAAAAAACCATGTCTGCGAAAGACACGAATTCATAATCAAAAAGAGAGGCATAAGAAAAATGCGAATGCATGAAAGGAGAATGCGCAAACTGAAAAATTCCTCAAGAAGATACGTTGCTCCAGTAAAAGTTTACCGGAAGCACCGGTTGAATGCATCCAAACAAAAGTAGAGGGTCGCCAAAGTCAGACTCCCCCAATCATAGAGAGAGATGTTCAAAAACATCCTCAAGTACGGCAATAACCACAAATTGACGACATCGCCGCTCAACCCCACCATAAAACCTCCCAACACCAACAATATGAACAATCGGGCCATATGCCTCACCTGCAGCTCATCCTCGACGTCAAACACTCTACCCATAAAACATCCTTCAGTAAGGATAGTGGGATGTAATCCCCATAAAATATCCTCCCTACGTCACCGAGCGCCGCCCGCACTACCTTCAGCCTGACCTGCAAGGGAGCGATCCACCTCTATCTGCTCTCTGTCACAATCCAGCCCCAGCAGTTGCTGCATGTCTATGGGAGTTATGGTCATCTCCCCAAAGCCGAAATGGAAAGTATGGGTAGTATCCCACCATCTCTCGTATAAAACCGCTATCGAACGAGGAGTCTCATCCAGCGCAGATGCCAACCTCCCAAAACTCGCTGATGATACCACCCAATGCTCCACGGGTGGAAGATGCTCCCAGACATCCTTAAGCCCCATCGTCCCACGGGCATGCATGTTCTTCAAATAGATATCAGATTGTTAAAAGAATAAAAAACCTTGTCAAAATTCAAGAAGAAAGGAAAAATCACTAAAAAAGAGAAGAATGCAAAAAGTCAGGCTACTTACATAACCTCCAAGGCTCACCACCCTCGAAGAGCGATGACGTGACGGCTCCCGCAACAAGATCCACTCATCCATAACCGGCTCGAATGCATCAAAGTAATTCTCTCTCCCCAAAGCAAGAGGTTCCCTAGCCCTCCACTCCACGTTCGCCCAGTTATTAACAGTCAACCATTCCCTATGCACTGAAGTACTCACAAAGGCGGCCATTTCTTAGAGATCAGGATGCTAGAACGATTTGCAGAGGAAAATCTCAGAAAGAGAGAAAGCAAGGAGCTATGAAAAATGAAGGGAGCTCGCCCCCTTTATATAGGATGCCAAGGGTCATGCAGATCGGCATTGACCCCCCACCACCGATCGTCACTGCCTCTTTACCTTCCTAAGGTAGTCCAAAAGTTCATGCCACTGCCGAATGGCACCCTCTACACCATGCCGACCAGAACCCCCTTAAAATTTTGTACAAAAATTCTCAAAAATACAAAAAATTCCTAAAAAAACCCATAGAAAATTCCTAAAAATCCCCGAAAAGATTTAGAACATTTTCGCCAAGAAAATTTCACATTTCCTAAAGTGGAACCCCTACTTCCCCTGCGGAACTCTCAAAGGCCAAGTGAATCTTCTCCCGGCAATGTCCCCAGAGAATCTCTAAGGATCGCCCCCTATACCCCAAAAGGTCTCAAACCTCCCTGAGCAATACGTCCAATATCTAGACCACCTAATCACTTCCCCAAGGGAGTTTATAGCATCAAATCGGCCTTTCCTTCGCAAAGTCTCCAAAAGACACAAGGATTTTCCCAACCATCGGCTCCCCGGCTCAAAACAACATCGGAAGGTAATTTTCCCCAGTGAAATTCCAAAGAATCATTCTCCCCAGGAAATATCTCTAAAGGACGCTCTAAATTTTCCCCAACTCATTCACTATTTCCCAGCAGAACCCAAAATTCAATCTTTATCCCCAGAAAAATCCCTAATTTTCCCATAGATAATGTTCACCACTCTTTAGGTCAAAATTGACCTCGGTCTTGGATCGTCACCATAGTTAGGTCAGAATTGACCTCGGTCCTCGGTCGTCAACTCTCTTAGGTCACAATTGACCTCGGTCTTGGATCATCACCTTAGTTAGGTCAGAATTGACCTCGGTCCTCGATCGTCACCTCTCTTAGGTCAGAATTGACCTCGATATTGGATCGTCACCTCTCTTAGGTCAGAATTGACCTCGGTCTTGGATCGTCACCTTAGTTAGGTTAGAATTGATCTCGATCCTCGATCGTCACCTCTCTTAGGTCAAAATTGACCTCGATTTTGGATCGTCACCTTAGTTAGGTCAAAATTGACCTCGATCCTCGATCGTCACCTCTCTTAGGTCAGAATTGACCTCGGTCGTCACCTCTCTTAGGTCAGAATTGACCTCGATATTGGATCGTCACCTTAGTTAAACCAGAATTAACCTCGGTCCTCAATCGTCACATTTCTTAGGTTAGAATTAACCTCGATCATCGGTCGTCACCTGTAGAATCGCTACAGCGGAAATATTGCGATATCTTAAATAAAATCCAATTTTAATTAATCCCAAATTTTAGTTAAACCCTAAAATATGCATCTAGATGATTTATCAAATAAAATAAAGCATGCTGGATAAAATAAACAATTTCAGAAAAAATCCCCCAAAGGGGAAAAACCTTTTTTTTCACTATAATTTGTAAGAAAATGGATTACACGGATTACAATGAAATAAGTGTGACACAGAAATACCCGCAGGTGTCAGTTCCTATGTCGACGGCTGAAATCTCCCACAGGAACTCCAGGTGGTCAGAAATGAAGAAGAGAAACGGCTTCTCCAAAAGTTTGTCGGCTGGAACTTTCCCTTTCCAGGAGGGAAGCAATGAAGAAGAGAGACGGCTTCTCCACAAGTTTGAACAAAAGCAAAAGTTGTGTTCTTGAAAACTAAAACAATTCACTAAAGAATATGGGAGTTTTGTGAATTGAAAGCAAAAAGGATTAAAACCCTAAAGAAAGAAGCCTAAAAAATACTGCTTTGGCAATGTTTCTGTTCTGGAAAACGTATGGACTTCTTAATGAAAACGTTACCAAGTAATGAGTATTTATAGAAAAATGCGCCGCCTCGAAAATAGAGCTCGTTCGAACGAGATCAGCATGTCGCTCGAATGAAGGAAAACTGTCGTTCGAACGAGATCGCGCGACATGCTATCTCGCATGAACGACATGCTATGTCGCTCGAACGACAGTTGCGAAATAATCATTATTTTAATGTTCACTTCAACACTTATAAAAAATACTCATTTTCAAATTTTGACGAAAAAATCTGCTCCAACACTTAGAAAATATTTTGTAAAAATATCCCAAAAGATCTAAGTGAAAAGTTAAGGTATTTAAAACATAACCTTACCAAAGTAAACTTCATGGAATCTTGAAGGATGAAGAACTTGAGTATTTCGGATCCATCTTCGATGTAGATGTCTCTTGAATGCTCTTCGACAGTGTAGAGGTATATGACATAATAAATTGATAACGGACCTATGAAAATATGTCCTTACAAATCTCCCCCTATGTCTATGCCGGTACATACCTAAAAAATCTGAATTATCAAAAACCAAATTACTTATACAAATCTACCCTCCCATGAATAAATTCGCAAGACTTCAAAACTATTCTTCAATGATCTTCGTCAAATCTCAAAGATTTTCTCATCAGGGTGTTCAAAATCATGATCTTCAATCTTTGTACCTACACACATGAGATAAAGCAAAAACCTTCGTGATGCATCGAGTTTGAAATGATATAAGAATAGAGTATTAATAATTAAATCTCCCCCATAATGCAAAAACTCCCCCATAACTGATAATTCTTTCTCCCCCTTTTTATGATGTCCCTAAATAGACAGATAAGAAGAAACAATCAAAACATGGAGTGTCACGATAAAATTGCATAGAAAATATGAATCAATCAACGCGCATGCAAAGGAGTATCCCAAAAACATTCACAAACTATTTTTGATTTTTCAAAATTTTCATACAAAAATAGGATACAAAAAAAATCACACCATGGATTTAAACTCAAACAACCAAGTCATGGAAATGGAATGTATGGGTGTGAACACATTCGATAGGTAAATAAACTCAATCAATCATATGTGCACGATGCACACGTGTACTCCTAACGAATGAACATCAAAAGTATCCTTATGTGTAAAAATTTGTTGAATTTAAATGACATCGTCTTATACAAATCAACAAATCAAAGTCAAATGACTTCCACACCAATAACGTCGAAACCTATTTAGTGTTGTTTCGAGAACTTTTCAAAGGACCTGCAAATCCATTGATATATCCATCCAAAACTCCCTCATATATAATAATGCAATTTTTATATCTGAAGAGATACTAAATTCTCAACTTAAAGAAAACTATTGGCCTAAATTTTTTGCATATTTCATCTTTTTATTGCCTTAAATTTTTGTGTGGGCTCTTTTCAAACGGTGGTTTTCACGACGTGATTATTATTCACTTGCAGGCCTTTTCCCGAGTTCACTCATCATTTTTTCAAACTAAACAAATTCCTCACGGGCAATGGTTTTTAGATGCACTACTTTTATTACTCTCGTATTATTGCACTTGGTTCGTTTTAAGGACAGGATTGAGATAAAAACACCCAACCAATATGTGATAAGTCAAGAATAATAATCAAACAAATCCGTGCATGTGTGAACTAAAGGAAATTATGAGTCAAACATGTAGGAAGTACCACGTAATTACATCTTAATGACTCCAAACATTATAAAGCACATGGATGAATTGACTTATTGTCTCAAAACACTATCAAATAGTCACATGGATAAATGGAATGAAATTGTGACTCGGTCATCCTAAGTGTTTAGCCATAAACGGTGTAAACAAAATACAAAAATCTTTTTGGATTTTCAAAAATTTTATCAAAATAAAATCTTTTTGTATATATTTTGTAAAATTTTCAAAAAGAAAAATAACTACAAAATGATACAACCAGCAATAGGCATATAATATCGATATGCGCAACATCCTATGCTAGCAAACAATAATTACACAAGAGAATCCATAATGAAAGCTGATGTGATAAACGAGCAATGCAGTGTTATCAATTAAGCATGGATACCAAGAATAATTGCATATAAACTGACCAGAAGCAACCCATCAGCACCCAAAACCTAAGCATATGAACACCGGGTACTGAAATCAGAAGAAAAGTAAAAACAGAATTTTCAGACAGGTCGCTCAAACGATATCGCTATGTCGCTTGAACGAAAAGGGCATGTCGTGAGACGCGACTTCGCGCGAGATAGAGATGTCGCTCAAACGACAATACATCTCGCTCGAACGAGAGAATAAAAAATTCCCAGTATTCCCAAAAATTGATACGATTTTGCCCAGTGCAAAAATTTTGTGAAAACAGTATCTGTAAGGGGAAAACAGATCCAAAACAGTGCTAAATCAGTAGCGAAACAGACAAATGAAACAAATATACTAATGTGCTCTACATCAAAGTGAGTCATAACACTAGAAAGAGTATAACAAGATGCGACGCTTGTGTATGACAAACATCCAACACAATCAACCAAAAGATTTCACATGGGGTGAATCACGTGCAAGCAAACGGGAATCATGGACAAGTAAACCATAACCCTCTAAATCCGATTTCCTGACCCAAATCGATCTGTAACGAGGAGTGGGGGTATGGGTAATGGAATTTATTCTTTTATTAACCTTCCTAGATCCATTTAAAATCTTGTAACAAAAGCGCCTAACATGACCTTGCCTACTGCAATGTGTGAAAGTGTAAATCGGGCGGTGTGTGTTACCTAAAGGTGGCCCTCTCCTCCAATTTCTCGGTTGCTCTCTCAGAATTTGCCTAGGTGGGTCTCTCCTAATGATCCTAGGAGGTTCTCTCACGATGTTCCTAGGGGGGTCTTTCCTAACAAACGTAGGTGCCTCTTTCTTAACAATCCTAGGAGGCTCTCTCACACGTGTGGGAATGGGTGCAACATATTTTTCAAGACCAATCCCACCCCTATCCTTTTTTATCTCGACGGTGCCTAAAATCTTATCAAGTTTTTCAGAACTAGACTCCAAATCAAATTTCACCTTACTCGAATCTTTCAATTTCTCCTCAATTTCAACTATCCTAGATTCAAGTACACGTCTAGAATCCTCAAACTCTAAAAGCTCCTTTTTCATAGTCTCCACCAACCCTCTAAGAATATCTCTCTCACCCTCGACGTATCCTATTTTCTCTTTAAGAATCTCCTCGCGTTCCCTAAGATTCTTAATCAACACATCAGTATTATCATTATCTAAAGCACGTTTCTTCAATTCAGCTTTAAGTTTCATGTTTGACTTTTTTGTCTTTAAAGATTCAAGATACAAATTATTGTAGGCAACTTACAACTCACTCAATTCTTCTTCTTCCTCCTCACTCTTTTCACCCTCACTCTCGTCACTAATCACACGGATGGGGAACTCTCGCCTAGAAGCATAAAAGATTTCTTCTTTCGAATCACAATCACTAAGGGTAGAAACATGAGAAACTGGTTTATTCAATTTTTTCTTTAAATTTGTGGTACACTCATCTAACGTGTGACCAACACCCTCACAACAAGGACACCTCTCAGATTCGTTTTCAACAGAAAATTTAAAACAAAAGTTCATGTGAATTTTCCAATTAAATTTTTCAAAAGTTTGACATCGAAGATCATCAAAACCATCAAAAGCCATTTTTGTGCAAAATCAGGATCAAAACACAATAACTTAGTGCAACAGGCTCTGAAAAATTACGATCACACGATAAATTAGCGTAACTCGCTCTGATACCAATTTGTAGAATTGCTACAACGGAAGTATTGTGAGTTCTCAAATAAAATCCAATTTTAATTAATCCCAAATTTTAGTTAAACCCTAAAATATGCATCTAGATGATTTACCAAATAAAATAAAGCATACAGGATAAAATAAACAATTTCAGGAAAAATCCCCCAAAGGGGAAAAACCTTTTTTTTCACTATAATTTGTAAGAAAACGGCTTACACGGATTACAATGAAATAAGTGTGACATAGAAATACCCACAGGTGTCGGTTCCTATGTCGTCGGCTGAAATCTTCCGTAGGAACTCCAGGTGGTCAGCAATGAAGAAGAGAAACCGCTTCTCCATAAGTTTGTCGGCTGGAACTTTCCCGTTCTAGGAGGGCAGTAATGAAGAAGAGAGACGACTTCTCCACAAGTTTGAACAAAAGCAAAAGTTGTGTTCTTGAAAACAAAAAAAATTCACTAAAGCATATGGGAGTTTTGTGAATTGAAAACAAAAAGGATTAAAACCCTAAAGGAAGAAGCCTAAAAAATACTGCTTTGGCAATGTTTCTGTTCTGGAAAATGTATGGACTTCTTAATGAAAACGTTACCAAATAATGAGTATTTATAAAAAAATGCGTCGCCTTGAAAAAAGAGCCCGTTCGAATGAGATCAGCATGCCGCTCGAACGAAGGACAGCTATCGTTCGAACAAGATCGCACGACATGCTATCTCACTCGAACAACTGTTGCAAAATAATTAATATTTTTAATGTCCGCTTCAACACTTAGAAAAAATACTCATTTTCAAATTTTGACAAAAAAGTCAGCTCCAACACTTAGAAAATATTTTGTAAAAATATCCCAAAAGCTCTAGGTGAAAAGTTAAGGTATTTAAAATGTAACCTTACCAAAGTAAACTTAATGGAGTCTTGAATGATGAAGAACTTGAGTAATTCGGATCCGTCTTTGATGTAGATGTCTCTTAAATGCTCTTCGACGGTGTAGCGGTATATGATATAATAAATTGATAACGGACCTATGAAAATATGTCCTTAGATCACCTTAGTTAGGTCAGAAATGACCTCGGTCTTGGATCGTCACCTAAGCTTGCAGAATTGGCTTTGACCCGCAGAATCGGTCACCCCAACTTAAGCTCGCAGAATTAGCTTCGACCCACAGAATCAGTCATCTTAACTTAAGCCCGCATAATTGGCTTTGACCCGCAGAATCGATCATCCCAACTTAAGCCCGCAGAATTGGCTTCGACCCGTAGAATTGGTCATCTCTACTTAAGCCCACAGAATTGGCTTCTACCCGCAGAATTGGTCATCTCTACTTAAGACAGCAGAATTGGCTTCGACCTGCAGAATCGGTCGTCCCAATTTAAGCCCGAAGAATTAGATTTAACCCGCAGAAACGATTACCTCATCTTCAAGACCTCAGAATTGACTTTGACCCTGAGAATCAGTATCCCTCATCTTTAAAGCCCTCAGAATTGGCCTCGACCCTCTGAATTGGTCATCCTTGCTCCTTAGGTCCTCAGAATCAGCCTCGACCCTCTGGATTGGTCATCCTTGCTCCTTAGGTCCTCAGAATCGGCCTCGACCCTTTGAATTGGTCATCCTCATCATGCAGTGTCTACTCGATGCCTATCATTTGTTCCAAACTCACCCATTGAGTGACTCTATAGACACCCCATTTTATTACCCCCTAAAACCTATATCATACCCCGAGTACTGACCTAGAAGCTATCGGGTGCTCCCAAGCTCCGTTTGACCAAAAAGTCAAACTCTTTAGCTCAACCAAGACTGAATAAATCTTCAAAGGGCACTGAATCCCCTTTTCAATGATCCATCTCGTGCACGATTCTGACTTACCATGCGAACGAACAACCCATTTTCCCCAAAACTCGATCAAGAGGCCACGGACGCTCCTGAGATCCATTTGACCTAAGTCAACTTTTCATCTCAATCGATACTGAATGAATCTTTAAAGGAAACTGAAACCCCTTTCCAACGGTCCATCCCGTGCGCGATTCTGACTTACGGTGCAGATGAATGATCCATTTTACTCCGAGAGGTCACCAAACGCTTCCACGGATCGGTTAACCAAAGTCAACTCCCTGAACCAGATCAAACGCTTTGGAATGTTGAAGTACATCTCCTAACCTTTCCAACGGTCCACCCTATGCACAATTTGAACTTACTATGCGGACGAATGATCCATTTGCGTCCGATGATTCCCCGTCCAATGGACCAACGAGCGCTTTCGAGCCATATTTGACCCAAAGTCAACTCTCGAATCCGAAATCGGTCCAAAGGACTTTTGAAGGTCTCTAAATTAACTTTCTAAATGGTCCGACCCATGCATGATTCAGATCAAAGATTTGCATTCTGCGGACAATTTTTCGAAAACTCCAGAAAGACAATGACAAACGGCAGGTCCCAGACCCTGCCTATTGGAAGTGTGCCTAAATGCACCTACCGATTGGTAGGACCAGGGCTATGATGATTGGTGATTCCCTCGACCTATAAAAAGGAGGGCTTGACCTCATTTTCAAGAGGATTCCAGATCTGAAACATGTCACTCTCAGTAAATCCAGAAAACCCCTCTCGAAGGTAGCGTGATTTCCATATCCAAATCCCTTACCAACCTTCACTTTTCATCATCCTTTCCATCAAACTTGGTGAATGCACTATCGTCCATCATCATCCAAGTGCAAGGGCTTCACTCCAACATTCAAGATCAAGCTCAAGATCTTCAAGACGGTCCAATTTTCTCAATTTTCTCCTTAAATTCCCAAAAATTCGCATTAACTTGTTTTATTACTTAGCCCTTTTATTCTCTCATCTCACATATCCTAATATATTTTTTATTTAGTGTTATTGCACATCTCTTATTTTCATACAAGTAAAAACCCAAAAAATAAGAAAAAGAGGGTTTGCTCATAAATTCCAAACGGGAATTCTCACACTTTTCTTACACTTATCTCATAACTAAAGAACTTTTTCCATATACACATACACACGAATAAGAGAATCCCATGATTGGATTTATAGGATAAACCCCACCGCTCGTCTTGCATGAAAACTACGTGGAGTTTGATGCCTCTATAGGATACATAGGCATCTCGGGGTAAAATCCGAGATTCGAGTCCTATTTTTACTTTTTCTCTCATTTTATATTTTTCTCGAATCTCTATTCTCTTGTATTCTATGATGATGCTGGGATTTAGCACCACCAGATAAGTGATAGTGAGCTCAAGAAGTAGCAACCATGGCAGCTATAAAGATGAATTAGTATATGGAAGGGGATGAGTATAAAAGGAAATAAGACAATGATGTATAGTGGTTCAGCCAATTTGGCCTACATCCACTGTGAGTGTGTGATCCACTAAGTATGGGCACTAATGGCCTTGGATACAATGCACATAACCCTCTCTCTCTCTACTGTGTGTGTACAAGCAGAGTTTGAGCTAGGGCTACTGTTCATGGATCGATCCCCTGTAGGGTTGTAGGTGACAAGTATATATAGGTCTTGGGGGGTGTAGTGTACCCCCCCCCCCAAGTAAGCATGGTGCATGTGAATGATGATCTAACCAATTCCCTGTTGACACCTGTAGATGCCAAATGATGACATAATATTCCCTCACGTGAGGGTGTGATTCGGTTATAACGGTCTGCCACGTGTCATATGAGTCTGACGCGCACTGTTCCACGCGTGTCCCGAACCACGCGCTGTCATGATGTCACCCTCGGCCTATGAGACGAGGCCGAGGGCAAAGTTTCTTCCGGTAGTGAGTCTGGATTGATTCTGCCCTCGTACTGTCGTACCCTCGTAGGGTCGTCCGGAGCCTGGGGAAGGGTCGGCCCCTCGCAGGGTCGTTTGGAGCCTTGTGGAGGGTCGGCCCCTCGTAGGGTCGGCTAGACCCTGGTGGAGGGTCGACCCCTCGTAGGGTCGTCTGGGCCTGGTGGAGGCCAGCTGGGGTCTGGTGAAGGGTCGGCCCCTCTTAGGGTCGTCCGTTGTGGAGGTAATCCTCATCTAAGCCGAGGATATAAACGGGTATATCAATCACCCCCCAGCCCTTAGCCATAGGTGTCATTGAGATGGCTGAGGGATATTTGCTGAATTCGAGACACGTGTGATCAGTTAGGTGAGTGACACCTGTGCAGATACTCATTGTTGTTCCAGTTTCCAAGGCAGGGCGGCTGCACAGTACGCTTGGGGCCTTGTGCCCTAATTATATCTTTCTTTGGTAAATGGGTCCACTCATTACCAAAGTATTTAAGAGATTTTCAAACTCTCTCTCTTCATCTTCTTCTTCTTCGCGCCCAAGTCTATTCTCTCTCTAGAACCAGTATGCTTCGCCACTTGCAGCCTTCGTTTCGTCAGGTCTCAGCAACGTTACTCTCCCTCTTTATCAGGTATTCTCCTTCATTAAGAGCTTTCCTTTGTCTTCAATTCTGTTTGTTTTTTAGGGTCATAGGGTTACATCAGCTTCGAGTTCCCCTTAGCTTTTTCCGGCGTCTTCTCCGGTAACTAGTTCTTGGATCGTTCTTGACGAAAACCTTTAAGTTCTTTGTTCAATCCAAAAGTCAAACCTGGTCAACTCCCCACTTGTTTGTAGCTAAATTAGTCAAGTGTAGGGTAATTTCTCCAAGTGTAGAGTCTTCCCTTTAATGCTTAGGAGGCTTTACAACCTAGTGTCTGAATTCCCACCCTTGAGAGAAAAACTCTTTGCCGAGATCCGACGAATAGAGGAAGAGGAAGAGAGGAGACGAGGGGCCGACCCTAATTGGGTACGACCCATCTTTCCCATTCCTCTTGCCACCGTAAGACCATCTGAACCCTCTGAGTCTTGCGGGTCGTCGTCTCGTCCAGCCGACACTCCCAAACCAAGTGAAATGGACGAGAGAACCTTCTCTCCAACTGGTGCCGGGACGTCTGGTAGAAGGGACACGTCTGATCTTAGCCCTCCCCGAGAGGCCGAGGGTACGATCCCCTCTGAGGCTGTCCCTGTGACAACCCTATCCCCCAATGCCTTCCAATTGGCTTTTCCTCAGGGTCCTCCTACAGGTGATGAGGGGGAAGGGGGTGAGGACGAGGACCACGATACAGATGATGAGGTTGATACCTCCCATGCCTCGTCTTTTATCTCCTCTGTCAGGTATAGGGACCTTATGATATGGAGGCATATTTATGGAGTGCCCTCTGGGGTAACTATGAGGGTTCCTTCTGAGGCTGAGAGGGTTTTTGAGGGTGAAGAGGGAGAGGTTGTAGTCTACGAGCAAATGTTCAAAGTAGGTGTCAGACTTCCTTTCCATCCTGCTATTGTAGATATTCTGTCGGCTTTGGACGTCTCCCCCTCGCAACTTCCACCCAACTCTTGGAGGACGATTCTGGGGTATATCTCTTTGTGGGAAAATTCTTTCACTGATGAGCCCTCGTCCGACGTGTTCTTGGCCTGCTACAATATCACCTCTTCATCTAAACAGCCCGGATACTATCATCTAGGGGCGAGAAGGTCTGAGAAGAAGCTGCTCCACGTGGCTCAAACTTCCAATCATGATTGGAAAAAGAGGTTCTTCTTCATATCTGGGGCATGGGAGAGCTCTGCCGAGGCGTCCCCTTCTGTCGACGGTCCGAGGGTCCCTAACAAATGGTCTAATCCCTCAATGAAAGCTAGGTCAGACCCCGGACTTAGCTTGGAGGAAAGGGATATTGTTGAGTATCTGAGGGGACGAGGGAGAGGGGGTGAGATCCCAAAGTTCGAAGATTTGATGACCCCCCGATACCTCAAAGAAGCTGGTTTGAGGGTCGGCCCTCTGACGGAACTATGTGAGTGATACAGCACGTCTTCTATTTTTTACTTTTTTGAAGTGTTTCCCGTTTATCTCTGTATTTCTGATGCATCGTATCCTTTTCAGGTCGTCCTGAAGGTGTGTCAGATTACCTCTGGGATATGACTGCTCCAAGCCTACTTGCTGGGCTGTCAAAGAAGAAGGGGAAGGAGCCTCAGCAAGCTCCCAAGAAGACAAGGG
Source organism: Sambucus nigra (assembly GCA_949130495.1). Taxonomy (NCBI): domain Eukaryota; kingdom Viridiplantae; phylum Streptophyta; class Magnoliopsida; order Dipsacales; family Adoxaceae; genus Sambucus; species Sambucus nigra. The sequence continues at coordinate 115,552,180 of OX422213.1, forward strand.
CCTCAGGGCCGACGGTTGTTGAGCCGACAGCCGATAGCCGCAAAAGGAAGGATCCTGAGGCTCCTGTTGAGCATCGGCCTGATCCAAGGACGAGGGCAAGGGTCGAAGTCTCTGAGGGGACGACCTCCTCGTCCAGCATGGGGGCCTTCTGGTCTCAAAATCTGTCCCATCTGAGGGCCGACCCCTCATCTCTTATTGCCAACCTGAGGGCAGCTAAGGCCTCGATGTTCTCTGCACCGTCGGCCTCTGACTTCGAGTTCTTGGCAAAGATGCCACCAGCCAAAGTGTACGACTACGGTCTGCACTCCCTTGCTCAGGTATTGGTCTTGACCTTCTTTAATTTCACTAACTGTTCCCTCGGCCCCCCTTGATATTTCTTCATTTTTTCTTGCAGTATGTCTGTGCCCTCACCTCAGCCACCAAGTGGATGGCTGAGAACCAACAGAAATTCCATGAAGCTGAGAGGGCCATTCAACAAGAGGCTGACCTACGGACAGAGTTGGACACTGCTAGGGCCGAGCTGGAGAGCACAAGGACTGAGCACGCTAGAGTCCTTGATGAGCTGACGAAGCAACATGATGCCGATCTGCGGGCTAGGGACTTGTTGATCAAGGACAAGGACTTGTTGATCAAGGGAAAGGACGAGGCTTTAACCAATATGGAGGCCAAGCACAAGACTGACCTTGAAGCAGCTGTCCAAAAAGCCGAGGCTGATGCTGTTGAGGCTTACAAGGTCTCTGACGAATTCCAGGGCTTCGGCCTTGAATATCTTGAGAGGGGGATTAGGACGGCCTGTCGGTGGGTCGTCCTAAAGTTTGCCGACATAGTATCATCCATCCGCCCATCTCTTGAGGTGGTTCAGCTGGATGATCCCTTGATTGCTGAAGCCCTGTCGCAAGTGGAGTCCCAAATTCATGTTGAGGGGGTCGGCACGTCTGAGGATTGGCCAGTCATGATTGCTGAAGAGACCCCATCGGTTGATGTTGAGGCTCTGCCTTCTGATGTCGTTCCTTAGGGTGGCTGTCTGTAGCCTATACCCTCATTTTTGTATTTTTGTTCAAAGGCCTTGTAAAAACACTTGATACTTATGTTTTATTAATACCAGTCTTTTCTTCAACTGTCTCCCATAACTGCTGTCTTCCATATTTAATTCTGTTATGGTTTGTTCCTTGCTAATTTGCTACTAACCCCTCCCTCGTCTTTCTTGAGGACCACTGTGGGGTCGTCCCCTCATGTGGCCTCATTATAGCCGAGGGTTCAAGTAACCAAATTAATGATTTTTAAATAAAGTCTACCCTCGTCTTTCTTGAGAACATTGGTGGGGTCGTCCCCTCCACTGGTCCTCATTATAGCCGAGGGTTCAAATAACCAATTTAATGGTTTTAAATAAAGTCTACCCTCGTCTTTCTTGAGAACAGTGGTGGGGTCGTCCCCTCCACTGGTCCTCATTATAGCCGAGGGTTCAAATAACCAATTTAATGGTTTTTAAAGTCTTCCCTCGTCTTTCTTGAGGACAGTGGTGGGGTCGTCCCCTCCACTGGTCCTCATTATAGCCGATGGATCAACTTTCCAATTTAATGGTTTTTAAAGTCTTCCCTCGTCTTTCTTGAGGACAGTGGTGGGGTCGTCCCCTCCACTGGTCCCCATTATAGCCGAGGGATCAACTTTCCAATTTAATGGTTTTTTAAGTCTTCCCTCGTTTTTCTTGAGGACAGTGGTGGGGTCGTCCCCTCCACTGGTCCCCATTATAGCCGAGGGATCAACTTTCCAATTTAATGGTTTTTTAAGTCTTCCCTCGTCTTTCTTGAGGACAGTGGTGGGGTTGTCCCCTCCACTGGTCCCCATTATAGCCGAGGGATCAACTTTCCAATTTAATGGTTTTTTAAGTCTTCCCTCGTCTTTCTTGAGGACAGTGGTGGGGTCGTCCCCTCCACTGGTCCCCATTATAGCCGAGGGATCAACTTTCCAATTTAATGGTTTTTCAAGTCTTCCCTCATCTTTCTTGAGGACAGTGGTGGGGTCGTCCCCTCCACTGGTCCCCATTATAGCCGAGGGATCAACTTTCCAATTTAATGGTTTTTCAAGTCTTCCCTCGTCTTTCTTGAGGACAGTGGTGGGGTCGTCCCCTCCACTGGTCCCCATTATAGCCGAGGGATCAACTTTCCAAATTAATGGATTTCTGTAGATGTTTCCATGCATGCTAGGACTGACAACAGGATGAAGGAAGCACTGATATTTCTCATTAATTTTCTGAGTGTTCTGTTGGAGCAACTCTCATTACAATTATGGCCTTTCAAGACCTTACAACACTACTGATAGTATTTCTTCAAATGATCTGCATTCCAGGGGTTTGAAAAAGGTTCCCCCTCTAGGTTTTCTAGCCTGTAGGTCCCAGGGATGACTTCATCGATGACCCTATATTGGCCATGCCAATTAGGGTGAAGCTTGTTGGGCTTTTGCCAAGTCTTCTTGAGGACCAAGTCCCCCACTGCGATGGGCCTCTGTTTCACCCTCTGATTATAGAACCTTGCGGTCCTCTGTTGGTAGGAAGCCTGCCTTATCTCGGCATCCTCCCTTCTTTCCTCAATCAAGTCCAGGTCAAGTCTCCTCTCTTCCGTATTTCCCTGGGGGTCGTACATTTGGACTCTATGCGTAGGAAACTCAATCTCGGTGGGGATGATGGCTTCTGATCCATATGCTAGCATGAATGGGGTATCCCCGGTGGAGGTCCTCACTGTCGTCCTGTATGCCCATAGCACGACATATAACTCCTCGACCCATCTCCCTTTTGCCTCCTCAAGCCTCTTCTTAATCCCATCTAAGATTGTCCTGTTCGTAACTTCGGTTTGCCCATTGGCCTGAGGTCGGCCTGGGGTGGAGAAAAATTGTTTGATACTTACCCTCTCATAGTACTTCTGCAGAGAGGCATTCTTGAACTGGGTCCCGTTATCCGAGATGAGGGTGTTGGGTAGACCATATCTGCATATCACATTTTTCCAGATGAAGTGGAAGGTCTTCTGCTCCGTGATCGTGACCATTGGCTCGGCCTCTACCCACTTTGAAAAGTAGTCAATTGCTATGATGAGGAACCGATAGTTATTGACGGCCCTAGGCAAGGGTCCTACCAGGTCAATCCCCCACACTGCAAACGGCCATGGGGATGTGATGGAGGTAAGAGGCTGATGGGGTTGGTGAGGGATGGTGGAAAATCTTTGACATTTGTCGCACTTTTTTACGTATGCCGTTGCGTCCTTCCCCAAGGTCGGCCACCAGTACCCCTGGGTGATTACCCTCTTCACTAGGGATCTACCCCCAATGTGGCTTGAGCACCACCCTTCATGCACATCTTGCAAAATGGAAGGGACTTCTGAGGGATGCACACACCTAAGTAAGGGGAGCAGAAACCCCTTTTTGTACAAGGTGTCTCCGATGACAGTGAATTTTGCCGCCCTGTACCTCAGCTTCTTCCTTTCTTGCCTTGCTTCTGGCATCTCACCCTTTTTAATGTATCTGATAAGGGGGTCCATCCACGAAGCTTCTTGGGAAACACTTAGGCAATTGCTAGGTGTTCCCTCAGTGTCCTCAATAGTCGGTCGGAGCAAAATTTCTACTGGGACCGTCCTCCTGATGTCTGTTCTTGTTGCCGAGGCCAGCCTTGCAAGGGCATCAGCGCGGCCATTATCAAGACTAGGTACCCTGCTTAATTTCACTTCTCTGAAGCCCTTCAGTAATGACCTCACCTTCTCGAGGTACCTAGCCATCCTTTCGTCCTTAGCCTCGTAGCCTCCTAGTATCTGATTCACGACTAGTCTTGAATCACTATGGACCAAAATCTGGCCGACGCTAAGAGACTTGGCCAAGGAGAGGCCTGCTACTAAGGCCTCATATTCAGCCTCGTTGTTGGAGGCTTTGAAGTCGAACCTTAGGGTGTACTCGACGTCTGTGCCATCGGGTGCTGACAGTATCAGTCCAGCACCACTTCCGCTATCACAGGAGGACCCATCAACGAAGAGGCTCCACGGAGTCTCTCCTTCAGAAAAATTTCCCTCAGAGAGGGACCCCTGTCTAAAGATGTATCTACCCTCTTCGTTTTCAGTCGCTTTCCTTCTTGCGGTGCTCGTCTCAGCCCTATCTGCGGGTGTGTCTGCGGGTCTGCCTTCTGTATCCGTCTTCCCGAGGGTCTCACCCTCAGCCTCATCATTTTCCCAGGTGAACTCAGCCACGAAGTCTGCCAATGCCTGCCCCTTAATGGCTGTCTTAGGCTGATACACAATATCAAACTCCCCCAGCTCTATAGCCCAGGTCATTAGCCTTCCTGATTTTTCAGGCTTGTGTAGGACCTGCCTAAGAGGAGAGTCAGTAAGGATGACCATAGTATGGGACTGGAAGTACGGTTTCATCTTCCTTGAGGCATGGATCAAGGTGTAGGCCAACTTTTCCATCCTCGGATATCTTTGCTCTGCCCCCTGGAGTGCCTTGATGTTAAAGTATACAGGCTTCTGTATACCATCCTCGTCTCTCACAATGGCTGCGCTGATGGCAGACTCTGAGACGGCGAGGTACACGTAAAGTCGTTCACCCTGCACGGGTCATGACAGCAGCAAGGGAGACCCTAAGTATGATTTTAGCTCCTTGAAAGCCTCATCACACTCTTCACTCCATTCAAAGGCCTTCCTAAGGATCTTGAAAAATGGTAGACACCTGTCTGTAGCCCTCGACACAAATCTGTTCAAGGCAGCCACTCTCCCTGTGAGTCTCTGAACGTCTTTGATGGCCTTGGGGGTCTTCATCTCAATAAGGGCCTTTATCTTTTCAGGATTGGCCTCGATGCCTCTTTGATTGACAATGAACCCCAAGAACTTCCCCGCTCCGAACCCGAAGACACACTTGGCCGGATTAAGCTTCATCTGGTACTTGTCCATCGTATTAAAGGTCCTCTCCAAGTCTGCCACATGATCCTCTGCTTTCAAACTCTTGGTCAGCATGTCATCCACGTAGACCTCCATAGACTTCCCAATTTGGTCTTCGAACATTTTATTTACGAGGCGCTGGTACGTTGCCCCCGCATTTTTTAGACTGAAGGGCATGACCCTATAGCAGTATGTACCCTTGTCAGTGATGAAGGCAGTCCTCTCCGAGTCTTCAGGGTTCATGAAGATCTGGTTTTACCCTGAGTAGGCATCCATAAAACTCATGAGCTCGTGGCCTGCAGTAGCGTCTACCATCTGGTCAATGCGGGGGAGAGGGAAGCTGTCTTTGGGGCAGTGCTTGTTGAGGTCTGTGAAGTCCACACACATTCGCCACTTCCCGTTGGCCTTTGGGACAATGACTGCATTGGACAGCCATTCAGGGTAGATGACCTCTCTGATAAATTCAGCGTCTTCTAATTTTTTAACCTCGTCCCTGATGACCTCATATTTTTCTCTGGAGTAAATTCTCCTCTTCTGCTTCACCGGTTTCACTCCCTCTACCACATTGAGCTTGTGGCACATGATTTCAGGGTCAATCCCTGGCATATCTACATGACTCCAGGCGAAGACACTTCGCCTTCTCCTCAGCAGTTTAATGAGGCCTTCCTTGATTTTGGGCTTCAGAGACTTGCCAACTTGGACGGTTTTTTCCGTGTCATCGTCATCGAGGATGATGGATTCTACCTCTTCCGCAGCCTCTCCTTTTTTCAGCTTCGTTTCATCTCTGGGGTCTAGGGTATCAATATTATAAGTGGTTGTAACCCTCTTGTGTGCCTCCCTCTCTTCAGCGGAGTTGTAGTAACATTCTCTTGCCGTTGTCTGGTCTCCTTGAACTTCCCCCACCCCGTAAGGGGTTGGAAATTTGATCATCTGGTGGACCGTAGACGGCACGGCTTCAAACCCCTTGAGGGCCACTCGCCCCAGTATGATGTTATAGGCCGAAAACACCTGCTCATCCATCACAAAGAAACTGACCTTTTTGGTGAGCCATCTCGGCCACTCGTCTCCCATCCTCACGTTGGCCTCATATACCCCAAGGGGGTGAACCCTTTCCCCACTGAACCCAATCAGTGGATGATGGTAGGGGACGAGCCTAGCACGGCTGAGACCCAAGGCCTTGAAGCATGGCCAGAACATGACATCTGCAGAGCTACCCCCATCTACCAAGATCCTCGGCACCTCGCATCCGTGCGCCCTAGTAGTGATGACGAGAGGGTCATCGTGTGGGGCTAAGAGGACTTTGAAGTCCAACCTTGAAAACCCTACTATCAGTGTGTCCATATCAACCTTCTTCCTCTTTTCTGACTTGACCTCCAGGGAGGTTGCGTGCACCGTCTTCGTCAATGCCTTTGCTTCAGCCACATGGGCCTTCCTGTCGGCGACCTCAGACCCTCCTCCCGCAAGTCCCCCGGAGATCATTCCCACTCCGAGCGAGATCAATTGAGCCTCTTGACAGGGCCGTGGTCGTCTCTCGGTGGGAGGTCAGGGTTGTCCTCATCATCATAGGGGTCGTCCCCTCTTTTTTGAGGACCTTCTCTACAGGCATCGACTCGCTTCTTTCTGGGGTCGTCCTCTCGGCCCCTCTTGAAGTCGGCTTTGTTGACATACTTTCTGAGCTTCCCTTCCTTCAGCATCTTCTCAATCTCATCTTTCAGAGCAAAGCATTTATCCGTCACGTGGTCGTGGTCTTGGTGAAATTCGCACCACAGGTTCTTATTCCTCTTGCCGGGGGCTGCTCTCAGCTTCTCAGGCCACTTCAGCGTCCGGTCACTCTTTATCTCATTGAGGATCTGTTCACAGCTGACCGTCAGAGGGGTGTACCCCGCGAACTTATCATCCATGGTTCTCTTCTTCCCCTCTTTGTTCTTCTTGGGGTATTTACTCCCACTTGCACCTCCTCTTTCGTCCTCATATTTTGCAGCCATCGCCTCTTCGGCGTTCATCACCTTTCCTGCTGTTGACAACAGCTCGGCCATCGTCCTCGGAGGGTCTTCAGCAAGCTTCCATAACAGCTTCCCCTTTTGGAGTCCTCCAATCAGGGCTGTCATAGCTATGCTCTCCTCATAGTCTTCTACCTCCAGCTTCTCCTTATTGAATCTGGCTATATAGTCCCTCAGACTTTCACTCTTCCCCTGTTTAACATAGAGCACGTGGGTGGTCTTCTTCTGTGGCCTCACCCCAAAGTAGAAATTATGGATGAACAGGTCTGCCAACTGCTTAAATTTTCCAATGGAATTTTTTGGAAGAGACGTGTACCACACATGCGCAGCCCCTGTCAGGGTACCAGAGAAGGCACGACACCTCATCTCATCTGAGATAGAGTATATGTCTGCCGCCGACTGATACATCTCCACGTGGTGGACGGGGTTGGTGCTCCCATCATACCTTGGGGTGACCATGGGTGGCTTGAACTTTGACGGCGTGGGGAAGTTGACTATCTTTGCCACAAAGGGTGATCCTATGGTGTATCCCTTCTGAAGAGGGTCTCGGCTCTTCAATATATCACCAATCTTATCCTCTAACCGCTGGATTGAGTCATTCCAGGGCCTCGCAGGGTCGGCCTGGCCGATGTTATCCCCTGCTGCCTCTCTCGTCCTCGGGGTCGGCCATCGGCTGCCTCCCTCCTGGATCTTGCAGCACTCCTTGGCCTGGACAACTGTTCTCGCAGGTCATTTACTGGGCCTAGTCTCTCAAAGGCTGACCCCCTGCTCAAGCGATCAAAAGCAGAGCCTCTTGGACGATCATCAAGGTTTGGTCTCCCACATACTGTCCTGGAGGGGTCGCACAGTATTGTTGGAGACCTCATAGGGTTCCCAGCATTCTATTGGGGCCTCATCCCCCTCCAGATCGTCATACCTGTCTTCAGGGCAAGGGTTTCCTTGCCTCCCCAGGCGTAAACGCCTGGGGTCAATAACATCCCTACGCCGCTGAGGGGGTGGCAGGTCTTTGCGTGGCGCCTGGGGTGGTCCCCTGGCCTCATGCTGTCCTGGGGCTGCTGCCGGAGTAATCATCTCAGGTGAGACCCCTGGTGGTCTCAGTATGTTCTGGCTCAGAGCTGTGAACTGCTCCTGCATCATCTGCTGGCTTGCTGCCAGAGACCTTAGGGCTGCTGCCACATCAGCCATCTCAGACTGAGGCGGCGGCTGACTGGAACTGGGTCTTCCCCCCTCATCCGGCGGGGGAAGCGGTGGCGGTGGAATCTCAGGTGCCATGTGCTTGAGCTATGAAAAGTCGAACTGAAGAAAATACTGGTGAGCTTGAGAACCTTAGTGGGTCTCTTTCAATGGTGAAACACCTCCTCTCAGGGGGAGTGTTGGTTCACCACCAGAGTGCCCAGTGAGGTCAAGCTGTACAAAGGAAGAGATGTCTTCTCGTTCCCACAGACGGCGCCAAACTGATGATGCTGGGATTTAGCACCACCAGATAAGTGATAGTGAGCTCAAGCAGTAGCAGCCATGGCAGCTATAAAGATGAATAAGTATATGGAAGGGAATGAGTATAAGAGGAAATAAGACAATGATGTATAGTGGTTCAGCCAACTTGGCCTACATCCACTGTGAGTGTGTGATCCACTAAGTATGGGCACTAATGGCCTTGGATACAATGCACATAACCCTCTCTCTCTCTACTGTGTGTGTACAAGCAGAGTTTTAGCTAGGGCTACTGTTCATGGATCGATCCCCTGTAGGGTTGTAGGTGACAAGTATATATAGGTCTTGGGGGGTGTAGTGTACCCCTCCCCCCCCCAAGTAAGCATGGTGCATGTGAATGATGATCTAACCAATTCCCTGTTGACACCTGTAGATGCCAAATGATGACATAATATTCCCTCACGTGAGGGTGTGATTCAGTTATAACGGTCTGCCACGTGTCATATGAGTCTGACGCGCACTGTTCCACGCGTGTCCCGAACCACGCGCTGTCATGATGTCACCCTCGGCCTATGAGACGAGGCCGAGGGCAAAGTTTCTTCCGGTAGTGAGTCTGGATTGATTCTTCCCTCGTACTGTCGTACCCTCGTAGGGTCGTCCGAAGCCTGGGGAAGGGTCGGCCCCTCGCAGGGTCGTCTGGAGCCTGGTGGAGGGTCGGCCCCTCGTAGGGTCGGCTAGAGCCTGGTGGAGGATCAGCCCCTCGTAGGGTCGTCTGGGCCTGGTGGAGGCCAGCTGGGGTCTGGTGAAGGGTTGGCCCCTCTTAGGGTCGTCCGTTGTGGAGGTAATCCTCATCTAAGCCGAGGATATAAACGGGTATATCATTCTATATATTTGTTCTTAGTGGCGTATTATCCCATATGCGTTATCGTTTCATCGTAACGATCAACGTAAGGATAATCGTGTAAATCCTATTTTCTAATATTATTTTTACATTCCTATAGATGACTCGCTTTATCTCTTCCATGGTACAAGTCGATGACTATTATCTCCATTATATATACACATGAACACATACCAGGGGGAAAATAAAGGAAAATAGCAAAAATCCATGAGAGACCGTAAGGGCGGAATGGGTGCCTAACACCTTCCCATTTCGTAACTTAGCCTCCGAACCCTGTTTGAATCATTTTGGTTTCGTATGCATCGGTATGTCTTTGGATGTTGTCCTTCGGTATGGCTCACTTTCTTTTGTCTATTTTGAGTAAAATAGACCGACGACTCCATCTCTCTACATTTTTCACCTCATCAATGACACCGGCCGAAGCGCTCCTGAGAGGGACGCACGGGACCTGGGATCCTCACTCTTCCGCCTGTCGTGAGGATCGGGGATGGCCACAAAGAGCTAAACCTTTGTTTTGCCTCTTTATTTTAAAGGACTCAGTGTAAAGTTCGACATAGCATGTTGAAGGTTAGTTTCTCCCTCACTCAAAATCTAATCCCTCTCACTCTCTTCGAATTGACTAGACTCATTGTCTAGGTCTTCAAGTTTAGTAATTTCCTCATCAGCATGAGATGTACTCGATGTACTAACATGACTAGCCATAAAAGCGATAAGGTAGCATCCATGCGATAATTCATCCTCAGAATCAACCGACTCGACTTTGTTATCACTAAGCATGGCATTGAAGGCAACTTTCCTTTTTTCCTTGTCTCTTTAATATCGTATCACACTCATAATATTTATAACCCTTACCCTTCCACTCATAATAACTCTCTTCATCTTTCTTAGGGTAATCTTTTCTTTATGTTTCAAAATTTTTTCTTACCCGATTTAAGTTCGTTTTATCTTTATCAAAAATTTATTTTCTAAGTTTGATTTTTTTTTTTTTGCAAAACGGGAAAGATCATCATGATAAAAATCATGTTCGAAGTCAGAAGACACCTTCTCTTTCTTATAATATTGAACTTTTAAAGCAATTACCTTTTTCTTAGGCTGAACAGTTTGGGGAAACATGTTGATCTCATATGTTTGAAGGTCTCTTACGAGTTCTTCTAATCTAAGAATATATAAAATATCCAATGAACTAAGTATAGTAACCTTAGGCATAAAACGGACTTGAAGGGGTCTCATAATATTTTTAACTATGCGCGTCTCACTAACTCTCTCACCCAAATTAAAACTAGAGTTAACGATATCAGATAATCATGCATAAAATTCAGCAAGAGACTCAAACTATAGCATTGTAATAGTCTCAAACTGTGTGGTGAGGTTTTGAAGCTTAGAAGCTTTCACACCATTGGTACCCTCGTCAATGAGCTGGACATTATCACATGCTTCCTTAGAGGTGGTACACTGCATGATTCAACGGAGCTCGTCGGTGTTGATGGCTCCAGAAATGTCACTTATACTGCGTGATTTAAATTGACTCCATTTTAGTCATCCCCTATCCAAGCAGTGATGGTTTTAGGATCTATGACATCACCATTGGACACAATGGGTGGTGTACACTATTTTTTACATAAAATCCAGATGCACTCGCCAATCACTTTCAAAGCCGACCTCATTCGATATTATGCATAATTAGACCCATCAAAAATAGGTTGCCTATTATACAAATTATTCATAAACCCAAATTTTTAAAGGATCACACAAAAACCCAAATAAACTACTAAATTTCTATTATACATAATTAGACCCATCAAAAACAGGTTTCCTATTATACAAATTATCCATAAACCCAAATTTTTAAAGGATCACACAAAAACTTAGTGCAATAAGCTCTTATACCAATTTGAAAAAAAATTATAGGTTTTTCTTTGGATTTATTCGTATTAAGATAATCACACAAAAGTTTAAATTTTATCCAAATTTTATCTTGATTAGAAATTATTTGTACATGGAACGATGAAGTCCAAATTAAATACTAATCAATCACATAGTCAAACCAACCGTGCGAAGAAGTAAGGAAAAATACTTTTCGGGCAGACCCTAATATTCAGCACTGTAAAGAGTTTGAAAGACACAATAGACTTACAGTCTACTTAGTGTGACACCCCGCCTCATTAAATACCGGGTCATCAGTCCTCTATTAAATTTAAACATAATGTTCTGTGGATTCATTCTTAACATCACTGTCGAAAAATAATTTTTATTTATTTATCACCTAATAAATAATTATGCTAAGTGTCAAAACATTTAATTTTAATTATACTCAAATAATCAATTAATAAATTTTCATTCTTGAAGATATAAGATATTTACATTCCACATAACTATAATAAATACTGGACATGAATCAACTACTGAAATAAATCAGACTGGATAAAACATTCCAGTTCCAAGTCTCAAACCAACAAACCATAAAATTCGCAAGTGCAATAGAAATAAACTACTAAAGTAAACTGACTACAATCTCTAATAAAACGACTGATAATGAGTGAAACATTCCCTAAGAGAAATGCCTGAGTGGAACTGAAGGAAATGAAAGAGACGTCTAATGCAAGGACCTGCAAATCCCACAACCGCTGCAGCTCACTAAATGATTCATGCATCTAAGCCTAGTAACCATGTGGCTGGGCACCTAATATACATATATATATATATATATATATATATATATATATATATATATAGGGAGAAGTTCACAAGTGGACCAAAAGAATGGACTTTTTAATGGACCTTACCAAAAAACACATAATAACACAATAAGTTTAATTCCTATAGTGTAATTGGTCCGCGCCAGCGGCACCAAATACGCGTGTCGATCGATCCCCCCCCCCCCCCCCCCCACATGCCCCCCACCCACCCCACCCTCCCACCCCCACCCCCATGGCAGCCCTGCTGTCATAACGGCTGCCACAAGGGCTGCTTTGGTAATGGTGGTGGTTGGGGGGGTGGGGGCGGTGGGGGTGGGTGGGGGTGGGGTGGGTGGTAGTGGGGTGATGGTGTGGTCTCGGGTGCAGCTGGCGCGGACCAATTACACTATAGAAATTAAAATTAATGTGTTAATATGTGTTTTTTGTTAAGGTCCATTAAAAATTCCATTCTTTTGGTCCACTTGTGAACCTCTCCCTATATATACATATATATATAGCAAAAGAGAGAAGAATAGAAAGAAACGGGTCAGAGCCCGAGTTGTAAAAATATTTGTTTTAGCAAGTATTTAACACTGCACTAATGCAACTGTTGATGTAAAAAAATAGATTACTCTAATTATTCAATCACAGATAAATAAATGAGGCAAAAGATTTTAAAGTGGTTCAGCCTTATTGAATGGCCTACATCCACTGTTATGTTATTGCTGAGTGTTTGGGAATTCTCGATTACAAGTTCTATCAAGAAATTCCGATCCCTTTGAATGAGGGCGATACAAGGTATTTATAGCCCTTAGGCTGTACATGAAAGGGTGTTAAATTAAATGATCACATATGAAAGGGTAATTCATTTAATGCTCTTCACACGTGTGCGTCAAGATGATAAGCATTCAATGAATAGTTGAACTGTTGATTATCTGGCAATCAATGCTGTGGTCGAGATGCAGCTCGAACCGCCTTAGTTGCTCGTCGTTCAATAGTTCCTCGGAGCGTTGGGAGTTCCTCGGAGTATACTTGTTGCTCGGAGTGAGTCTAACTTGGTCGGGGGAATAGACTTCCTCGTTGCTATTGTGCCTCGTAGATCGACACGTGTCTTCTTGTGATTCGTCTATATCGGCATACTAATTTTGGTATCAACAGAAGCCCCCAATGTTTCGTATTTCGAACTTTGAGGAGTATGGAACATTCTTTCTCGGTATATGGCAATATTAAATGACCTTCCTGGGTTGTAGGAGCATTTTCTTCTTATTTGAATTTCCTTCCAAATTCGCAGAATCCGCTTTTTTGCATTTTTATAAGCGCTTCGATCTTCGTGCACTTTTTGTCCTTTTAGCCACCGGTAGCGTAATAGTTTCCTTTTTGTAATCATTTCTTTCGCCGTTTCCCAATGCAAAGTATTTAAACTTCTTAGGCAATCATACCGTCTTCTACCTTTCCCAATTTTCTGCTTTCAAGTTTTCCCTAGCCTTTCTTTCTCTTGTGCGTTCATCCTTATTTTCGTTCGTTGTCAACAGATCTCCCTTTTTCCTGTAAGATCTTCTTCCTTCCTCTTCATTTCTTTTATTCACCATGGTTTATATTATTGAATCTCTTGAGAAATTCCATTCTGACTTTTCCATTCCATCTTGGGTAACCATGGAAAATCTTTCTGAGCCTTTAGCTTATTTTCGTTTGGCTGAGGGACACTGGTTCCCCAGTCTCTTTATTGCTGAATGTGGATTTTCTTTTCCACCAAACCCTCTGTGCTTAGAGTTCTGTCAATATTTCGATGTCGTCCCTGCAAAAATATCCCCCAACACATGGAGAATAGTTAATGGAGTGTATAGGTTAAATAAAACTCATGGAACTCGTATAGGAATTCCTGAGATTATGTACTGTTATAGATGGGCTATTTTAGATAATGTTTATTATCTAAAAACTAGATTTTTGAATAGGGATTTAGTAGTCAATCTCCCTGATGCAAATAGGAATTATTTTGAACATGGGGTAGTTATAAAAAATTGGCAACATGCCCCTTTGGTTGGAGATGCAGTATATGAGGGTCCCAAATGCCCTCCATATGGCAATGGGATAGGTTATTTTCATTTTATTTCATTTCTGAAATTATGATTTCATTATGTTTGAATAAATGCATGTGTTGATGCAAAAAACTGGACCGAATCCCATTTTTATGATCACAGATAAATAGATGAAAGCAATCCAATCAAGCACATAAGAGACAAATATTTTTAAAGTGGTTCGGCTATGAATAAAGCCTACGTCCACTGTTATTTTATTCCCAGGGGTTTATAATGGCACAATATGGTGTTTTTTGGTTCTCTCGGATCTCTCGGATCTCTCCCTCATTTTGGCTAAGGGAATACATGTATTTATAGTGGTGGGGGATAAAGATATTCATTGTATGTAGACATTTATACATTATGTCTACATTCAACGAATCTAATTGCTTGGTATGCTATCTGTTGTCATCTACAATATAAATGTACATTAATGATCATTAAATGCGTAGTTATCCTTTGATATTCCTGGTTGGTATGCCGACCAACACTCCTCGGGTGTCAACTAATACTCCTCGGGTGCCGACCAACTCTCCTCGGGTGTCGACTAACTCTCCTCGGGTACCGACCAACTCTCCTCGGGTGCCGACTAACACTCCTCGGGTGTCGACCAACTCTCCTCGGGTGTTGAATATTGCCACGTATGATGACACGTGTCCTTTTCTGATTGGTCCTCGTAGATGGAGAATTTTTGTGTTAACAGAAGCCCCCAATGCTCCATGCTTGATGGTTTACTTGAAAGGATGGAGTATTTATTCTGCAGTGTTGCTCGGTGCTCGTGAAATTCTTGATCTACCTTCTTGATTTGTTCAACATAAAGTGCATTATCTCCTGGACGACATATGATGCAGGCTGATCGATGGTTGCTAATCTTTCTTTTGAGGAACTCCGTGTGCTATGTATCACCCCTGGGAATTTGGATGCAGCCATGCCATAGTATGAAACTTGTAGCTTGTCATAATCTTCAAGTATGTTGATTGGTTTGCCAGCCGACCAACTGCTTCCTGTGTCGAGCAACTGAGTGCTAACTTCACGTGCTTGATTTTTCTGATTTATGCTCCTCTGAATACTTTGTCGAGTAACATATTAGCTTTTGAACCCAACTCTTCAATCTGATTAGTACCAAGCTAGTGGTGGACTTCGAAATATTTTCATACAACTTCTTCTTCATTATTGATCGGGACAGTAGTAAAGATCTCAGTGCTGTAGATGCTGATTTTGACTTCTACCTCTGTTCGGGGACGAGCAAGAGGTTCTCGGGGACTAACAAGTGATTCTCAGGGATGATCAAGAGCTTCTCGGGAATGATCTAGTGCTTCTCGGACAGATCATCTGTGATGAATATCAGAATGTTGAAAGATCTTAACTTCATAAACTCCCCTTATATTTTAGATGATCCTCTTGCTGACGAGGAACCTGTTTCAGAAGGAAAAAAAACCAATAGAATAGGAATCTCAATGTAATAGTTAGTATACATTTTCATTCTCAATGTATTTTGTTTTTTGAATTTAATGAAAGACTTTCATTTTTGTTCGCAATCTTAATTGCTATTGTCTTGTAAATATCAAACACTTTACATTTATGCATATGTATCTCTTAAAAAGATAACAATATTGTGCTGTTCATCGACCAACTTAGTAATAAAAAAGTTACAAGTATTAGTAACGTTGCTCGATCACTTAATAATAAAGTAATGAGTATAAAAATGTTTAAATTTTTTCCAACCAACCAAGGTTGTTAAATTGTGCTCATCGACCAATTGTGGTTAGTGAGAGTTTATCCTCGACTAACCATACTTGGTAAATTTTTGTCTTTTTCATAAAATGTGTCCGACCAACCAAGGTCGATAAATTTTCCTCGTCGACCAACTACAATTAGTGGGTTTTTATCCCCGACCAACCATACTTGGTTCAGTTTGGAATATTTTGTTCTTCGAGGAACTTTTGTAATAATCTTACCTCCCGACCAACATAAGTTGTAATGTGAGAGTATATTTTTATCTTACCAACCGTAATTGATCATGTTGGTGTACACCTCTTAACCAAAGGAGTAGTAGTGGTTCTTTCGAACTATATGTCCACTAGATATCTTACCAACCGTAGTTGGTCACACTAGTGTACGCCTCCTAACCAAAGGAGTATTTTTTTGGTTCTTTCGAACTGTCCACTAGATATCTTACCAACCGTAGTTGGTCACACTAGTGTCACCTCCTAACCAAAGGAGTACTTTTTTGGTTCTTTCGAACTGTCCACTAGATATCTTACCAACCGTAGTTGGTCACACTAGTGTCACCTCCTAACCAAAGGAGTATATTTTTTGGTTCTTTCGAACTGTCCACTAGATATCTTACCAACCGTAGTTGGTCACACTAATGTCACCTCCTAACCAAAGGAGTATATTTTTTGGTTCTTTCGAACTGTCCACTAGATATCTTACCAACCGTAGTTGGTCACACTAGTGTCACCTCCTAACCAAAGGAGTATATTTTTTGGTTCTTTCGAACTATCTGGTCCATTAGCTCTGAGGATATCCTGGCGCTGAATGAACCTACAAAATGTTTGACTGATGATAATAGGCAGCAAACTCCTCGTTATCAAATTGTGTTCCATAGTCTGTGATGATGGCAATGACGAGGTATTTAAATCTTCCTCGGGTCGTCGGCAGTGGTCCAACCAAATCAATTCCCACATGGCAAATGGCCAAGGAGAAGTGATGGGTGTCAACAATGTTTGTGGAGTTCTTCGGATGGAGGAAAAGCGTTGGCACTTGTCACATTTCTTGGCATAAGCTATACAATCAGCTCTCATCGTCGGCCAGTAGTATCCCTGCGTCATCACCTTTTGCAAAAGTGTCTGACCTGCTACATGGGCTCCACAGGACCCTTCATGGATCTCTTTAATCAATTCTTTCACCTCGGAGGGATGTACACATGTTTGCAAACCTGCCATAATTCCTAGTCTATACCATTAATTAGTACATATCGAGCAACTTTAAACTTCCATTTCTTGGCAGCGAGCTTATCCTCCGGTAATTGTTCCTCCTCAATATATGCTCTTATGGGATCCATCCAAGATGGTCCTAAATCAAGGGTAATAATATTCATCGTCAGGTCTTCATCTATGCTCCGACTTTCTAATACTTCAATTGGTATCGTTCTTCGCAGCTCGGTACGAGTAGATGATGATAATCAGGCCAAGGCGTATGCTCTCACATTCTCCATTCTTGATATTCTTACCAGTTGAACAGCAACAAACTCTGATACTAACTTCATCACCTTTGCTTGATACTTGATCATCAATTCTCCTTTGGCTGCAAATATTCCCAATATTTGGTTTACGATCAATTGAGAATCACTGAAGACAATAACCTGCTGTGCCTCCATAGTATTTGATAAATTAAGACCTTCAATCATGGCCTCATACTCAACCTCATTATTAGAAGCTTTGAATTAGAAACGTAGGGCGTATTCCATGTCGACCTCGTCTGGGCTGTTCAAAACGATCCCTGTCCCACAGCTTGTAGTGCAACATGAGCCATCTACATATAGCCTCCATATAGGCAACTTGTCTTCTAATTTCTGGTCTGACAGAGTTCCTCGGTGGAATACTTGTCGCTTTCTTTCATCATGTCCTGATACTTCTGAATATACCTCTTGAATTTCAATATACCTCCTGAACTTCAATATCAAAAGTAATTCCTGAGCAAGAAAAAACAACTCATGAATGATGATTGGTCGGGGCCCCGATCGTTTGAGTTTGTGGAGTTGAATTTGATGATTGACTGCATGATGATATAAGAATGTGCCACCAAATGAACAAATATATCTGTAATAGAAGCCCCGAACTGTGGAATGTGAACTTTGAATGAGATTTATCGACCAATACCAACCGGAGTTGGATTTTATCTACCAACCGGAGTTGGATTTTGTCTACCAACCGGAGTTGGATTTTATCTACCAATCGGAGTTGGTGGTAATTGATAATAAATGATGAAGACTTCCTCGGAGTTGACCAACGGATTGTTGGGAATAAGATAATATAAATGCTGGAGACCTCCTCGGCGGTGACCAACAGATTTGTTGGGAATAAGATAATATAAATGCTAGAGACCTCCTCGGCGCTGACCAACAGATTTATTGGGAATAAGATAATATAAATGCTAGAGACCTCCTCGGCGCTGACCAACAGATTTGTTGGGAATAAGATAATATAAATGCTAGAGACCTCCTCGGCGCTGACCAACAGATTTGTTGGGAATAAGATAATATAAATGCAGGATACCTCCTTGGCGATGACCAACAGATTGTTGGGAATAAGATATAATAAATGCTGGAGACATCCTTGGAGCTGAATAAGATATAATAAATGCTGGAGACATCCTTGGAGCTGAATAAGATATAATAAATGTTGGAGACCTCCTCAACAGATTGTTGGGAATATGATAATATAAATGTTGGAGATATCCTTGAAGCTGAATATATGATTATAAATATTTGTCGAGCTCCATGCTGAAATGAGAATAGAATATGCATCCAAATAGAAATAAAGAATAATTAAAAATAATAAAGTGCCTCGCCGATCAGTCGAGGTAGAATCATATAATGCCGAACAAGAATAAGATCTTTTAGAACATAAGAATATGGCCGAGAACGTTGTGAGGCCTGAATATAAATAAGAATTATCCGAACGAATGTTGTAATTCTCCTTAAAGCTGAATAAGTATCTTGTCGAGGCATAATTGCAGAATGCCGAATAAGAATAATATTTTCCAGAACATAAGAATATGGCCGAGAACTTTGTTGGGCCTGCATATAAATAAGAATTACCCCGACCAACTATCCGTTGGGGGTGAAATATAATAAATGTTATAGTTCTCCTCAGAGCTGAATATGATAATAAGTATCTCACCGTGCTCCATATTGAGATGAATATAGAATATGAATCCCAATGGATATATAGAATCATTTGTGCTGGAGCAGATATCATAGCAATAATAAAATCAATAGTTCCTCGCTGAGGTGAAATTTCATACTGCCGAGCTATGGTAATATCTTTCAGAAGAGTAAGATTATTTCCGAGCATTCGTCGGAGTTGAATCTTGTACCTGTAAAAATTAATATCTTGCTCTACCATTTGTGTAGGCTGAATTGATTAGTCATGAGAATAATTTACTCATCCAATCAATATATGATATGTATATGCTTGAGAAATAAAAATATTAATAATATGCCAAATGTGTGTGAGATGGACAAATTATTATCAAATATGCATCATAAATAAGACGTAAAGTTTTTTGTAAATTTATTTAATCTCCAACAACTAATCAGGTATAAGTTGCTGTTTGAAAATTATTTATCACTTGGTTTTAAAAATATTTTTGGGGTGATCATAAGTTAAAAAAGACTTAAGCCCCCTGCTTGTCCCCAAGCCGAACTCGTGTTTAAAGAAATATCAGGGGTGCTTACCATTTTTTAATACCCCAAGATTATACTACTGCCGACAAACAACATGGATGTTGCTGACCAACATTTAAGGATATCTCAAATTATAGAATATATGGTTGGACGACCAGAATATATCGAATCTTTAGATCAAAAAATAACATTCAATGTAAAATTTAAGCCTTAAGAATGTTAATTAAATGAATAAATATATAACCCACAGACGGCGCCAATCTGTTGATGCAAAAAACTGGACCGAATCCCATTTTTATGATCACAGATAAATAGATGAAAGCAATCCAATCAAGCACATAAGAGACAAAGATTTTTAAAGTGGTTCGGCTATGAATAAAGCCTACATCCACTGTTATTTTATTCCCAGGGGTTTACAATGGCACAATATGGTGTTTTTTGGTTCTCTTGGATCTCTCGGATCTCTCCCTCATTTTGGCTAAGGTAATACATGTATTTATAGTGGTGGGGGATAAAGAGATTCATTGTATGTAGACATTTATACATTATGTCTACATTCAACGAATCTAATTGCTTGGTATGCTATCTGTTGTCATCTACAATATAAATGTACATTAATGATCATTAAATGCGTAGTTATCCTTTGATATTCCTGGTTGGTATGCCGACCAACACTCCTCGGGTGCCAACTAATACTCCTCGGGTGCCGACCAACTCTCCTCGGGTGTCGACTAACTCTCCTCGGGTACCGACCAACTCTCCTCGGGTGCCGACTAACACTCCTCGGGTGCCGACCAACTCTCCTCGGGTGTTGAATATTGCCACGTAGGATGACACGTGTCCTTTTCTGATTGGTCCTCGTAGATGGAGAATTTTTGTGTTAACAGCATGATTGACATTTCAATATGTTTTTGTTTGCAGTTGACAGCAAGAGAAAAACTCCCAAAGAATCAGAAGTTAATATAAAGCATTTGAAACATATCTGGAGTTTGCATCAGAAAGTTGCAGACGAGCACGTCAGGTTCGCCTCATACTTTTTGCAGTATAGGAGCTATACATCGTCCTTTACTGCTCGTCCTGTGGTTAGCATTAGTGAACCATTGCCAGCTTCTGAGGATTCTTCACCAGACTCTCACATTACTCTGAGTCAAAAAATGGGCAAAAAAAGAGTTCCTGCTCTCTTCGAAGAGACTACTTCTGCTGGAGATGGGAAAAGAAATAAGGCTGATGTCCAGAAGGGGACAAAGAAAGTAGATGCCACCCCTTCTGTTGCTCCTCAGAAGGCCGCCGAGAAGCCCCCAGTGGCTCATGTGCAGAAGGATGCACCTATGGAAGTAATCACCATCTCTCCAACTAAAAGTTCTTCTTTGGTTGAGATTGTTGAGAAGACACCGAGGAGACTGAAGAAATCATCCTCGGTCAGTTTTTCTAAAGCCATTCTCCAGCTCCAAGCTAGTGGAGTTGGTGTTCCAAACAATATTCCCCCGAGTTCTGCAATGAGCTCGGTAAAGACTTGGACCATTCCTGAAGTCCAAGGAATCGAGGAAAACATATCTAGGGATATGCTGACATCCCTAGCTACTCGTCACATTGCTTCAGTAACTTTCTCTTATTCTGAATTTTTCTTTCTTTTCATCAATACATGTATCTCGACACTGACTTATCATTACCTTCTTTTTCAGCTGGTGAGTTGCTTTAACACCATAGTGAAGAAAGATGAAGCAATCAAGGCTTCTAGCTCCTCGTCTGGAGTAGAGGATGCTTTACAGGGCTTGGCCCAATCTTTGAAGGAATCCCGTCAAAAATACGATGAGGATAGAGGTGAATGGGAGAAGAAGTTGACTGCATCTGAGGCAGAGAAGGTGCAGTTGGGAAGTAAAGTGAAGGATTTGGAGAGAAAGAATAAGAAATATGCCGAGAAGCTCAGTACCTTTGGGGAGCTTGAAAATAAATTAAAATCGGCCGAAGAAGAGCTGGCCCTTCTATGAGAAGTAAATCGCCAGAAGGAGGAGGTGGAGGCCAAGTTGAAAACCACCGAGGATCTTCTATCCGAGAAGCTTTCCTTGGAGAAAATAAAAAGAAAGGTGGCTGTGAAAAAATCATTTCGAACTGGTTGGGACAAAGGATGGGATAGGGGGGTAGCAGCAATGATGACCCAGGTGAGGTATGGGAGTTTGAAATACTTCCGAGATGGTTGGGTTGCTGCCCTGCAGGAGCTGAAGGTTAGTGAAGACTCTGAACTATTTCAGCAACATCTTCCTGGCCCCCTCCTGTAATTGAAGATGAGGAAGAAGACGAAGCTGCGTCCGAGGAGTCTTCAATGATAGTAGGTGATCAAGTCCTTTCTTCACAACCCAATCAGACAGCCACCGAGGAGATCTCGTCTTTGCCTGCTCCTCAAGTCTCAACTTTTACCAATCAACTCATTGTTCCCACCGAGCAACCAAGATCCTCGTCCCAGCCTCCCGAGAAAGTCTTGGGAGACAAGGAAAAGGTGTGAAGTTGTTCGGTATTCTCTTTCTATTTTTCTTTTACTTGTACTATGTATTCTGAATGCTGTACTCCTTTTGATGATGTAATAAAATTACCTTTTTTGTTCCTCTACATTGTTGATGTTTTGTCTTCTTCTTTTATTAACTTTTTCCTTCTCTTCTTTACTAGTTCATGGCTAGAATGGATATGCTATCTGATAATGATAAAAAGTTGATGCAGCAATGCCACGAATATTATAAAGCTATTCACATAGACCTAAGTGCATCTGAAGTTGCTGATATCCTTGGTCATGATGCTTCCGAGCAGGAAGTTGAGGCCTATCAGTACTTGAAGGGTTTACTTGTCCGGACTGTGGCCAACAATGTGGCCTATTAAGAAATGATCGAGGATCTTCAATGTACCTTAGAGGACCTTCAAAATCAGTATAAGGAATCAAATGCCTTGTTGCACGAGGGGTATGAGAAGAAGTATCAGCAGCTTTCTGCCGAGAAGGGCTACGACAAACTCCTGGATGGGTACGATGTCAGAGAGAGAACCCTAAAGGGTGAAGTTGAAGCCTGTAGACAGATTGCCGAGCTGCTAGAACAAGAAAATAACAATTTGCAGAAAGAGCTGGCACAGTATAAGTCTGCAGCATCTTCTTCAGCAGCTGTAATCCCAGTGAGTGACGAGAGATTTTCCTTTCTAGAGGTTGAGAATGCCAAATTAAGGCAAGAGTTGGATACCTTGAGAAGGTCGGGTACTTCTACTGCTACTCGGGGATGAGGAAGAGGTTCTCGTGGACGAGGAAGAGTTGCTCAGGATATTGCCGAGGAACAGAGCACTCCACCTACTCGGGGATGAGGAAGAACTCTTCGTCGTTCTGTTGAAGAAGCTCGTACTTAGTCAACATTGGAAACTCAAGCTTTCCAATTGAATGCAAAAGATCGGGCTTTGTCTGAAATGTCTAAGAAAATCCAAACTCTGGAGGATCAACTTGCTTCGACAAAGTCTGCTCTGAATAATAAAGATGTTTTTTCCAGAAACCTTCACGAGCAGTTAGAGAGAATAACTTTCCAATTCCACAAACAACCTCGTGAGTTCTGGATGGCAGGCTACAATGAGGCCCTTTGTCACTTGGATGCTCGCCATGCTTCTGGGCTACTCGATCTACCAAATCCACCATTCAAGCTTGATATGAGTTGGATCCCTACTCGGGCCATCCCTCGTCGTTTGATCTCTCAGTATCTTGGTGACTATGCCCTTCATTCGCAGGTTGAATTATCTCGTCCGGAGCATTTACTGGATACACCTTCAATAATGAACGTCAGAATGCTGCGAGATCTTAACTTCATTAATTCTCCCCTTTGCTTGGAAGATCCTCCTGCTGGCGAGGAGCCCATTTCAAAAGCTGAAGGAAAAAAGCCAATAGAATAGGAAATTCTGATGTAATGATTAGTACACAATTTAATATCAGTGTAATAAACTTGTGTAATTCATTTTGACTTTAATGAAAGAATTTCATTTTTATTTACAAATTTGTATTACTCTTGTCTTGTGCTTGTCAAACACTTTATATTTGTGTTTGCATAACAATATTGTGTGGTTCATCGACCAACTTAGTAAAAAATTACAAGTATTAGTAATATTGCTCGATCACTTAATAATAAAGTAATGAGTATAAAAATGTTGAAAATTATTCCAACCGACCAAGGTTGTCAAATTGTGCTCGTCGACCAACTACAGTTAGTGGGTTTTTATCCCCGACCAACTATAGTTGGTTCAGTTTGGAATATTTGTTCTTCGAGGAACTTTTATGTAATAAACTTACTTCCCGACCAACATAAGTTGGCATTTGAGATAATATCTTACTTCTCGACCAACATAAGTTGGCATTTGAGAGCATATTTTGTTTCCTAACAAACCGAGATTGGCTTTTCGTCGATCATCTTGTGTTCTCGCTCTTTTACCAACCGGATTTGGTCTGAGTTCAAACTACCATGTCCACTAGCTCTTTTACCAACCTGAGTTGGTCACGCTAGTGTATGCCTCCTAACCAAAGGAGTATAGTTTGTTCTGGCCCTTTTACCAACCGGAGTTAGTCATGGGTTTGAACTATAGTGTCCACTAGTTCTTTTACCAATCTGAGTTGGTCACGCTAGTGTACGCCTCCTAACCAAAGGAGTATAGTTTGTTCTCGCCCTTTTACCAACCGGAGTTGGTCGTGGGTTCGAACTATCATGTCCACTAGTTCTTTTACCAATCTGAGTTGGTCACGCTTGTGTACGCCTCCTAACCAAAGGAGTATAGTTTGTTCTCGCCCTTTTACCAAGTGGAGTTGGTCGTGGGTTCGAACTATCATGTTCACTAGCTCTTTTACCAACCTGAGTTAGTCACGCTAGTGTACGCCTCCTAACTAAAGGAGTATAGTTTGTTCTCGCCCTTTTACCAACCGGAGTTGGTCGTGGGTTTGAACTATCAGTTTTGCTGAACAGCGTAGTGTTGTACACTAGTATTCCCCGAAAATTTTTTGATAAAAAGAGAGAAGATAGAGAAACATCATCGTTTTATTCATATTGATGGAACTGCTTTACATTTTACATCACTGATAATACTTGCGTAGGTGTTCAGCATTCCATGCATTCTTAAACTCTTCTCCTTCTAGAGTTGCTATGCGGTAAGTTCTTGGTCGAACAACTTCTGTAACTCGGTAAGGTCCATGCCAGTTTGCTTCCAATTTATTGTGCTTATGAATGACCTTCTTTAGCACATAGTCTCCTTCTTTTAAGTCGCATTTCTTCACCCTCTTGTTGTAGAACAGAGTTGTTCGCTGTTGATAAGCAGCATTCCTAATGGCAGCCTCTTCTCTAACTTCCTCGAGCATGTCCAAATCTAATCTCCTCATCAAGTCGTTGACTGGGGAATTGAAATTCAGCACTCTATGTGTTGGAAGACCCAACTCGGCAAGTATTACAGCTTCACTTCCAAATGCCAGCATATATGGTGATTCTCCAGTTGCTGCTCGGGGAGTTGTTCGGTAAGCCCACAATACTGACTGTAGCTCATTAATCCAATTAGCTTTAGCCTCACTTAGCCTCTTTTTCAAATCATTTAGTAATGTTCTGTTCGTCACTTCAGTTTGTCCATTGCTCTGAGGATGGCCTGGTGCTGAATGAACCTTCAAAACGTTTGACTGACGACAATAGGCTGCGAACTCCTCGTTATCAAATTGTGTTCCATGGTCTGTGATGAAGGCATGAGGGAGACCATATCGGCAGATGATGTTCTTCCAAACGAACTGGTTCACCTTCTCGTATGTCATATCAATAAGTGGCTCAGCTTCTACCCACTTAGTAAAATAATCCACTGCGACGACGAGGTACTTGAATCTTCCTCGGGTCGTTGGCAGTGGTCCAACCAAATCCATTCCCCACATGGCGAAAGGCCAAGGGGAAGTTATGGGTGTCAACAATGCTTGTGGAGTTCGTTGGATGAAGGAAAAACGTTGGAATTTATCACATCTCTTAGCATAGGCTATACAATCAGCCCTCATCGTTGGCCAGTAGTATCCTTGTGTCATCACCCTTTGAAAAAGTGTCCGACCTGCTACATGGGCTCCACAAGACCCTTCATGGATCTCTTCAATCAATTCCTTCACCTCGAAGGGATGCACACATCTTTGCAAACCTGCCATAATTCCTCGTCTATACAAGACACCATTAGTTAGTACATACCGAGCAGCTTTAAACTTCAATTTCTTTGCAGAGAGCTTATCCTCCAGTAATTTTCCCTCCTCAATATATGCCCTGATGGGATCCATCCAAGATGATCCAAAATCAAGGGTAATAACATTCATAGTCAGGTCTTCATCTATGCTCCGAGCTTCTAATACTTCAATTGGTATCGTTCTTCGCAGCTCGGTACGAGTAGCTGATGCTAGTCGGGCCAGTGCGTTTGCTTGTGCATTCTCCATTCTTGGTATTCTGATCAACTGAATGACATCAAATTCTGCCAACAACTCCATCGCCTTTGCATGATACTTGACCATTAATTCTCCTTTAATCGCATATGTTCCCATTATCTGATTCACAATTAATTGAGAATCACTTAATACCATCACTTGTTGCGCTTCCATAATCTTTCCTAAATTAAGACCTACTATTAAGGCTTCATAATCAGCCTCATTATTGGAGGCTTTGAATTGGAATCGCAAGGCATATTCCATGTCAATCTCATCTGGGGTTTTCAAAACAATCCCTGCCCCACAACCTGTTGTGCAAGATGACCCATCTATATATAATCTCCATGTAGGTAACTCGTCTTCAAATTTCTTATCTGACAGAGTTCCTCGGTGAAATATCTGATGTTTCCTTTCATCCTCCCCTGGTATTTTTTGCTCTTCGTCGACCATCTCTTCTCGCCCTTTTACCAACCGGAGTTGGTCTGGGTTTAAATTTGATGATCTTTCTACATCCACAAGCCCTTTTACCAACCGGAGTTGATCTGGACTTATGTCTGTTGATCCTGTAACATCCACAGGTTGGTCAGCGAGCAATTTTTGTTACTCGGGGGTATCAGGATATGTAAATTCTGCTATAAAGTCTGCTACAGCTTGCCCTTTTAATGATGATCTGGGTTCATACACAATATCATATTCACCGAGTTCTATTTCCCATTACATCAGTCTCCCTGATTTTTCTGGCTTATGAAGGGCTTGTCTTAGTGGCATGTCAGTATACACGACGATGGTGTGGGCCTGGAAATATGGCCTCATTCTTCTACTTGCTTCAATTAATGCCAATGCCAATTTTTCCAGCTTTGGGTATCTGATCTCTGCACCTCGGAAAGCCTTACTTGTGTAATAAATTGGTTTTTGGACTCCATTCTCCAATCTGATCAATGCCGAGCTGACTGCATTCTCTGATACTGCCAGGTACAAGTACAATTTTTCTCCCATTACTGGCCTGGACAACAATGGAGGTGCTCCCAGATATTTCTTCAAGTCTTGAAAGGCTTTTTCACATTCATCATTCCACTCGAAAGTTTTCTGAAGTGTTTTGAAGAATGGGAGGCATCTATCAGTTGCTCGGGATACAAATCTGTTGAGCGCTACAACTCGTCCTGTAAGACTCTGCACTTCTTTCTTCGTCGTTGGAGATCGCAACCCTAAAAGAGCTTTGATCTTTGCTGGATTTGCCTCAATGCCTCGCTGGTTGACGATGTACCCGAGGAACATTCCTTCTTGTACTCCAAATGTGCACTTCGTCGGATTGAGTTTCATTTGATATTTATCCAGTTGATCAAAGGTCTGACCTAAGTCAATTAGATGATCAGCATCTTTCTTGCTCTTTGTTAGCATATCATCGACATAGACTTCCATATTGCAATTGATTTTTTCGGCAAAAACCTTGTTCATCAGCCGCTGGTATGTCGCTCCTGCATTTTTCAAACCAAAAGGCATAACATTATAACAATAAGTTCCCCTAGGGGTAGTGAAAGAAGTACTTTCCCTGTCTTCAGGTTTCATTTTGATCTGGTTGTAACCAGAGTAAGCATCCATGAAGCTGAGTAGCTCGTGTCCCGAGGTAGCATCCACTAGTTGATCAATTCTGGGCAATGGAAAATGATCCTTTGGGCATTCCTTGTTGAGATCGGTGAAATCAACACACATTCTCCATTTATTGTTCTTCTTCTTTACCATCACCACGTTGGCTAACCAGTTTGGATAGTTCACATCTTCAATGAATTGAGCTTTCTGGAGCTTGTCGACCTCCTCTTGTATAGCTTGATTTTTCTCGGGACTAAATACTTTTCTTCTCTGCTTTACAGGTTTGATCTCCTTATTCATATTGAGCTCATGACATAAGAAGTTTGGATCTATTCCTAGCATGTCTTCATGACTCCATGCAAAAGTTTTCTTCCTGTTTCGCAAGAAAGTTATCAATTCCTGTTTTATCGAGGCATCCAACGATGAACCTATCTGGGTTACTCGTTCAGGGTGCTCGTCGTCCAGAATAACATTTTCTGTAGATTCCACCACCTGTCCTTTTACAAGTTGGGATTCATCTCTGGGATCCAATGTTTCAATTTCTGTACCTTCATCCACCTGGTAGGTAGAAATTTTTTTTCTTGACTCTTCAATCTCCTCTTGCTCGGCAGATGAATAATAGCATTCCCGAGATACTTTTTATCACCTTTCACAACTCCTACTCCAAAATTCGTTGGGAATTTTAAGCACTGATGTACTGTAGATGGGACTGCTTCGAACTTCTTCAAACCAACTCTTCCCATGATGATGTTGTAAGCTGACTGCACATTCTTATCCATCACAAAGAAACGTATTCTCTCTGTTCGACAAGTAGGACAAGTTCCAATGAATATATCCAACTTGATCGTCCCAAGTGGAAAAACTTTCTCGCCAGCAAAACCCAGAAGAGGTCTGTGATAAGGTTCCAATTGAGGTAATTTCAAATTTAAACTGTCAAAGCATGAATAGTACGTGATGTCTGCCGAACTACCATTGTCTACCAGCACCCTTGAAATCACTACTTCTTTCATCCTCATTTTGATCACCAAAGGGTCGTCGTGAGGGTAAAGAACACCTGCCAGGTCGTTTTTTGAAAACCCAATGACCAGCTTCTCTTTGTTTACCTTCCTCGGACGATCCTCCTCGGCCAAATTTATTTGCTGAATGTACGAGCAAGCTTGGGCCTCTCCGAGGTAAGCCTTTCTTTCTGCAGTAAGGTCTCCTCCTCCTGCATCTCCTCCTGTAATAACATTACAATCAAATGAACCAAAACGTATGGAAAATACCTCTCGTTCTGGATGCCTCGATTTCTTGGGAAGATCGGGGTCATCATCTGGATCATCTTCATGATTTCTCTTCTTTTTCTCCTTTGTTCGATGAGGAGATCTAGAACTCTCTCTAGTTCGATCATTATTTCTTCTTTCCCCTCCTCGGTCAACATACTGTGCTAGCTTTCCTCTTCGGATGAGTGTTTCAATCTCGTTCTGAAGAGCTATGCAATTTTTGGTCATATGACCATGATCCTTATGAAACTCGTAATATTTATCCCTGTTCCTCGTATCAGGGTCTGACCTCAATTTCTTCGGCCACTTTACCTCCTCGCTATTCTTGATTTCTTCCAAGACATGATTAATACTCATATTCAAAGGAGTATAATTATTGAATTTCTTCAGGACTTCCCATGATGTTTTATTACTCTTGGAATGCCTGTCACCGCCATTTCCCTTATGCTCTTTCTTCTTAGATTTGTCGACTTCCACCTTGGTTTCTTTATCCATGTTCTTCTTCGCAGCCATAGCCTCCTCGGCATTCATGATTTTGTCCGCTTTTGCCATCAACTCTGACATAATTGTAGGTAGATATTTGGCCAAAGTGTAGTACAACTTGTTAGGCAACAACCCACTCATCAAGGCGATGATTGCTGTCTTTTCTTCATAATCTATGACTTCTAGCTTCTCGTTATTGAAACGAGTTATGTAATCTCTAGTACTTTCGCCAGATTTTTGTCTAACACTTAAAAGTGTGCTACTCGTTTTACTGGTTTTGCCCCAAAATAGAAATTGCCAATGAACAACTCGGCCAACTAAAATAAAGTTGAAATCTTTCCCCGAGGAAGATTGTTGTACCATATTTGGGCAGATCCAGTAAGAGTTCCATAGAATGCTCTACATCTCATCTCGTCGGGGACAACATAGATGTAGGCAGAAGCCTGATATTGCTCTATGTGTAGAACAGGATCTGTCTTTCCATCATACTTGGGGGTCACCACGGGCGCTTTAAATTTCGACGGTGTAGGAAAATCCACAATGGCCTATACAAAAGGTGTCCCTCGAACAAAAGTTCGTTGTAGGGGATTCTTTGCCTTAGCCATTTCTCCCAATCTATGATCCAACTGCTGAATGGAACCTTTCCACGCATCATTTCCCTCCTCGGGCTTATTAGTTCGAGCAATTGATTATTCTGAAGTAGCCTCCTGAGATCTATCTTGACGAGCAACTGGTCATGATTGTGCTGATCCTTCTCTTAGATCTGATGGTTGTCGAAAACTCCTCGACATGGTCTTAGGTGGACTCCTATTCCTTCTAGGGCCTAATCGGCTGAAAGGAGACGCTCTGCTCAGTCTTTCCAAGGCGCTGGGTCTTTCTGGAGAGAGGGTGATACGTTGATCAGTATCAGTAGCCCATATTGACGAAGTTCGCCCAGGTTGATAAGAGAAATCATTATATTCCTCATTACGATATGACTCAGTACGCCTGGATCGAGAAGAAAGTAAATAGGTTTGTCTCTGACCACTTTGTTGTCCTGAATGCGCAGGTGCACCGCCATGAAGGGTTTGTATGAGTTGACGCATTGTTTCTTGCATGGCGGTTTGTCCTTGAGCCAGATTCGTCATAATTATAGCCAGATCTGGCGGTGCAGAGGGATTTGGAGGATTTCCAGCATTTCCAGCGTTTCGATTGCTAGATTCTGGATTGTCTGCCATTGATGATGAATAATTCATGGTGAAAAAACGATAATAGTCGTTTCCCACAGACGGCGCCAATCTGTTGATGTAAAAAATTAGATTACTCTAATTATTCAATCACAGATAAATAAATGAGACAATATATTTTAAAGTGGTTCAGCCTTATTTGAATGGCCTACATCCACTGTTATGTTATTGCTGAGTGTTTGGGAATTCTCGATTATAAGTGCTATCAAGAAATTACGGTCCCTTTGAATGAGGGTTATACAAGGTATTTATAGCCCTTAGGCTGTACATGAAAGGGTGTTACATTAAATGATACACATATGAAAGGGTAATTCATTTAATGCTCTTCAAACATGTGCGTCAAGATGATAAGCATTCAATGAATAGTTTATCTATTGATTATCTGGCAATCAATGTTGTGGTCGAGATGCAGCTCGAACCGCCTTAGTTGCTCGTCGTTCAATAGTTCCTCGGAGCGTTGGGAGTTCCTCGGAGAACTGGAGTTCCTAGGAGTATACTTGTTGCTCGAAGTGAGTCTAACTTGGTCGGGGGAATAGACTTCCTCGTTGCTATTGTGCCCCGTAGATCGACACGTGTCTTCTTGTGATTCGTCTATATCGGCATACTAATTTTGGTATCAACAGCAACTATTATGTGCATGTTAGTTTCGAACTCTCACATGAGATTCTTACCTCTCCACTATTGTGCATATATATATATATATATATATATATATATATATATATATAGCAAAAGAGAGAAGAATAGCAAGAAACGGGTCAGAGCCCGAGTTGTAAAAATATTTGTTTTAGCAAGTATTTAACACTGCATTAATGCAAGTATTATGTGCATGTTAGTTTCAAACTCTCACATGAGATTCTTACCTCTCCACTATTGTGCATGCCTAACATACGTATATCCTAACCTAATTACCTATAATGTTCCCAACTAGGTCATAGACATAAACTTCTAAATATATCTCAAAGGGGTAACCCGTATCGCCCATACAATACGCTATAAAAATCATTTATCCCCAAAACCACATTCCATACCCACTGTTTTAATAGTTAATCTTTTACTCATCGAATTTTATTTATTTATCAACATTACTATATCTACTAATTTCACATGGTAGAATGACATGCTAGCAGAGTATGCATTGCGCCAAGTGGTCTTAACCTAAGGGTGCAGGATTTATATATATATATATATATATATATATATATATATATATATATATATATATATATAAATCCTGTACCCTTAGGTTAAGACCACTTGGCACAATGCATACTCTGCTAGCATGTCCCGATGCATCAATCACTGCATAAACGACAACTGGTCCAATCTCTCACGAACCATAAATTCAAAACACAAATATTGGAGGCGAGTATATACCCCAGCCAAATGGGTCACGCACATACCTACACTCCCATTCAGCCATAAAAACTATCCTACTTCTCAGATAGCACGTAACCAAATTCATATACTCTGGGTACAAGTCAAATATCACCCATTAGGTCACCCAGAATAAGACTGTCCACTGCGCAAAAACCTCCTCCCGATAGCAAGCAACGTAGGTATGCTATACACACAATAAATATAATCATATAATAGGCATTCCCACACTCCACTAAAATTCAAGGTATTCACCCAACCCTTACATGTATTTTCCATATGTAGTATTCCCTCATTACTACTTAGAATATATTTATTTCCGTTATTCCCTCTCTCGAAATTTCCAAGGTTAATACACCTTTCCAAATATTTAAGGTCTTACTCTATAAATATTCCCTAGCAATTCTGCACTATGCTACAATCACGAAATGACAGTTCCCTATCTCAAAACAACTGCGTAAACCAAGATGGGAAAAAATTGCAATTTTCCAAGTTTTGGACATGTCGTTTGAATGACATCTCCCGAGATCTATTCTCGTTTGAACGAAGCTCAATCTCGTTCAAACGAGATTAAGAAGTATTCTTCCCCACCGGACCAGTTATGTTCTACACCCTTAGCAACTTCGTTTTCCACCATTTTTAAGCCTAAAACCTCTAAAATAATCAACACAAACACCAGTCATTCAATTCCAATCAACTACCTAACAACTACATATGATTTCCAATAATATAAGATGATTAAATCATTACTAATCACCATCAAAATTCGAAATCCCCAAATCTAAATGTCAAGAACCCTAGTTATAAAATTTACATGAAAAACTCTAATTAAACCTGGATTCAATACAAAAATTATCATAAATTCATGGACATAAACCTATCTTCATAAGGGAATCAAACTTTATTCAAATCATACCCAATTTATTACTAATTCTCCTAAATTTTTCACCAAATTTAATCTTTATAACAAAGGGAATTCACCTAGTCTAACATGAACATAATTATTGCTAAGGAAAACAAGTAATAAACACTTGCCTCAAATTGATGTTCTGATCCGTTGATGAAATTTGTATGGGATTGTTCCTTGTCTTTCGATCTACGCAAAGATGGTTACGGTGGAGGAAGATGATGGGTTTTGCACCAAGAATGCTTATGGGTTTTCTCCTCTCTTCTCTGCGGTTCTATCTTTCCCTCTCGTAGGTTTGTAAGTGACAGACTCCCCTCTTACCCACGCACACATTATTCTATTTTCCAAATTTTCGTCCATTTTATTTCCTCAAAAATCCAAATGACAAAAATACCCCTAGAAGGCGCCGGTTTGGCTTAAAAATATTCCGGAGTCCACAAAAATACACGAGTAGAGTTTTCTAACTACCTCGACCCTTACAAACTCAATGGTGAACTCAAAATCACATACTAGTTACTTAAAAATTAATTATCTTTATATTCCATTTAATTACTCCCGATACGACTCACACGCGCGTCCCGACTTGAAATGCCAAACTGACATATTTCACATTCCGACAATTTATAAAAATTCATAATTACATATTACATATTTACATTGTAATATTCGATAAATCTCAACAATAAGTATTAACCCCTGGCACGCTAATTAATATTTATTTTAATTATGATTAATTAACAAATAAATTATCACCTTATTAATTTAATTAATCCAATAATAATAACTAATCCCATAATTATTTAATATATTAAAAATACGTAGTGTTACGTACTTCCTCCCTAATAACGGAATTTTGCCCCAAAATTCAAAAAGTAAAGCATACCTCGTAAAAATAAGTCTGGATACTTCTCGCGCATAGCCTCGTCTCGCTCCCAGGTAGACTCCTCTACATTATGATGCTCCCACTCAACCCGCACAAGTGGAACTAACTTTTAAATCAATTTCCTCTCGCTACGGTCTAGGATATCCACAGGTCTCTCCTCATAAGAACTATCGGGTTGCAAGTCAATCTCCTCAATCGTAATGTGAGTGTGGGCCAACTCATCTCGAAGATATCACCTCAACGACGAAATGTGGAACACATCATGAACACGGTACAAGTGATCCGGCAAACCAAGTGTGTATGCCACCGGTCCGATCCTCTCGATAATGGGAAATGGTCCTATGTATCTGAGAGACAATTTCCCCTTCTTCCCGAACCTCATGACTCCTTTCATAATAGACACTTGAAGTAATACCTGGTCCCCCACGTTAAACTCCCTGAAGGACCGCTTTGCATTGGTGTAGCTTTTTTGTCTGTCCTGGGCTACCCGAATACAGCTCCTGATCAACTCAATCATGGATGACATGTCCTGAATTTCCTTTAGTCCGAGTACCTTGTTGTCCCCCACCTCTAGCTAACAAGAGGGAAAATGACAAGGTCTATCGTACAACACCTCAAATGGGGCTATGTCGATCGTAAACTGACAAGAGTAATTATAAGCGAACTCCAACAATGGAAGGTACGACACCCAACCCCCTCCAAAATCAAGGACACGCATGCATAACATATTCTTCAGCAT
Organism: Sambucus nigra; assembly: GCA_949130495.1. Taxonomy (NCBI): domain Eukaryota; kingdom Viridiplantae; phylum Streptophyta; class Magnoliopsida; order Dipsacales; family Adoxaceae; genus Sambucus; species Sambucus nigra. Next base: position 115,586,482 of record OX422213.1, read on the forward strand.
CTTATTAGTACGCTCAATCTACCCATCTGTCTGCGGGTGATAAGCCATACTCAACCATAGCTCGGTACTCATAGCCTCCTAAAATCTCTCCCAGAAGTGTGACACAAAAATCTTTCCTCTGTCGGACACGATATTCAGGGGCACCCCATGCAACCTCACTATCTCAGTAATAAATAACTGGGCATACTATCCCATAGTGTAGTCTGTCTGCACTAGCAGAAAATGATCTACCCTACCCATATAGAATTGTGACCCCTATGTGAGGTAGGCAACCCAATGATGAAATCCATGGAAATGCTCTCCCATTTCCACATAGGGACCTCTAGCGGCTGAAGTAACCTTGGTGGTCTCTGATGGTCCACCTTTACCAACTGACAGGTGGCACACTTGGACACAAATTCTATAATGTCCTTCTTCATCCCACTCCACCAGTACTGTCGCCTTATATCCTAGTACATCTTATCCCCTCTGGGATGTACCATAAATCGATATGTATGCGACTCTATCATCACTGCATGACGTAAGTCCTCCCCTTCTAGGACCACTAATATCCCATTAAATCTAAACCCCCCATCGGAACTCACTGAGCAGGACTCTACGCCCTCGGCTAGAAGTTGTACAATCTGGTCCTGGAAAAACGTATCAGCGGCTTGGGCCTGGATCGCCCTCGTCACAATATCAGGTGTGACTATCATGATGGACATTAAGGATCTGGCCACTGCATCCTCATGTCCTAACTATTTCCATTTTGCCTTCCACACTTCCGCCACCTCACCTATTGGCCTACGTCTCAATGCATCGACAGCTATGTTAGCCTTCCCTAGGTGGTACTGTATCTCTAACTGGTAATCGTTCACAAACTCTAACCACCTACGCTGATGCATGTTCAACTACCGCTGAGTGAACAAGTATTGCAGTGACTTGTGGTCTGTGAACAGGAGAAATTTTTCCCCCAACAAGTAGTGTCTCCAAACCCGTAGGGAAAACACGACTGCTGCTATCTACAAGTCATGGTTGGGGTAATTCCTCTCGTGAGGCTTAAGATTGCGGGAGGAATAAGTTATAGCCTGCTCCTCCTGCTGGATTACTCCACCAAGTCCCCACAGAGAAGCGTCGATATATACCAGGTACTCCACCCCTATCCTGGATAAAGAAAGAACTGGACCCGAATTTAACTTATCCTTTAGCTCATCAAAAGCTAACTAACAAGCATCATCCCAGATGAATGGCACCCCTTTATGAGTCAAATTTGTCAATGGACCCACAATTTTTGGGAACCCTCAGATGAATTGCCTATAGTATCCGACTAACCATAAGAGGCTTCGTACCTCCATCCATGTCGCGAGCTGTCCCCACTCCCTCACCGCCGAAGCTTTTCTCGGGTCCACTGATATCCCTATCTCTGACACAACGTCACCCAGAAAATGCACCTCTAGTAACCAGAATCCGTACTTCTCGTACTTGGCATACAAGTTATGTTCTCGTAGAGACTGAAGAACTCATTTTAAATGCTCGTCATGCTCCTCCTCAGTCTGGGAATAGATCAGGATGTCATGTATGAAGACAATGACAAACTGATATAACTCTATGAACACCCAGTTCATCAAGTCCATGACTATGGCTTGAGCATTTGTCAGCCCAAATGGCATACCCCGAAACTCATAGGACCCATACCTTATCAAGAAAGTAGTCTTCGATACATCATGCTCCCTAATCCGTAGCTGATGATATTTCGATCTCAAATCTATCTTTGAGAAGAAGGTAGATCCTCTTAACTGGTCGAATAAGTCATCGATTCGGGGCAACGGATACTTATTTCGTATTGTGACTTTGTTCAACTCATGGTAGTCCACACACAACCTCAATGACCCATCTATCTTCTTTACAAATAGCACGGGATCACCCCAAGATGAGGTAATCCTACGGAGGAATCCCTATCCCAACAGCTTCTCAATCTGATCCTGTAACTACCTCATCTTATATGGAGCCATACGGTATGGTGCACGGGCTATTGGACGAGTGACTGGCATCAAATCTATAGCAAAATCTGTCTCTCGGCTAGGAGGTAACCCCGGTATCTCCTAGAACACATCGAAAAGCTTTCGAACTACAGGAATCGAATCAATGGGAGTCACTATCACCTTATAGGTCTCCTCATTTATATAATATAAATGGGTGGACGATCCTCCCTCAGGATGAGGCCTCGCCACCAGAAACATCTCCTAGCCCAGAATAGCAAAAATAATACTCCTACTGAAACAGTCTATCATGGCTCTATAAGTAGCAACCCAATCCATGCCAATAATGACGTCATGCTCGTGCATATCTAATACTGGCATATCTGCATTCAAAATATAACTCCCAATATCTATACTTAATCCCCGGCATATAAAAAATCAATGACCCATTACCCAACGGTGAGTCTACACATGTCGTTGTACTCTCTGTCGTGTCTAACAACCCCATGGCCCGTGCAAAACTAGTGGATATGAGGAAGTGTGATGCCCTAGTGTCAAATAAAATGCTCCCCATAGTACCATGGATATAAAACATACCCTCAATAGCAGGTGGTGCCTACGATGCGGCTCCATATTGTGACTGTCCTGCTGAATCGGGGGTGCGGGCAAAGCTGGGACTGGTGCTACTACTGGTAGGGCAGTGAGGGAAATGGGTCTCTAAGGCTCCTGTAGGGGTGGCAATTTGGGTTAGTCGTGTCATTTTCGGGTCCCGTTGATTTTGATTTAGGTATAAGTTTTGGGTAGTCTTAAATCTATACAACCTAATCGTGTTATGTTCGGGTCATTTCGAGTTATTACCGTAAACGAGTTATCGTGTAAAAAATTGCCAACCTTGCTCTTGATGGACACCCTGCTGCTGGGGAAACTTTACCTTGTCGGAGCAATCCTGTTTCCTATTGCAAGACTTGCCACAAAAAAAAACACTTGCCGCTAAAGTTACCTCCCCTCTGCCCACGCTATCCTTGGCCCTACTGGCATTGCTGATACCGTTGTTGGCCCTAATGGCCCTAATACTGGTAATGATGTTGGCCCTTTAGGCCCCGCTGACTGGACTGGCCCTGTTTATAGTCCCATGACCCTGCCTAGAGTCACTAGATCGGAATCGCTTAGCAGGTTCCCCCTGATGGGAACTCTGCTCACCCTAACGGACCTGCCCCTGAGCTGCTGGTTCCCCACTGGCACTACTACCTCCTATCCGGACCTGTTAGATGGACTACCCAGCTCATTTTCTTCCGTCCTGATGGAAGTGGTGGTCCTGGCAATGCAATAGGGCGGCGTTGAATACGTCAGTATAAGTACCCAACAACAGATTACCTAAGAGGTGTTGGCGAATCCTCCAGGCCAAGCCATCCATGAACATCTGAATCTTCTTCTCTTCGGTAGGTACCTCATCTGTCACTATAGTAATCAATCTTGTGAACTCCTCTTCATACTCCGCAACAGTCATACTTTCCGTCTTGAGATTCAACAGTCTCCACCTCATCTCAGTATGCACGATGGAAGGAAAGTATTTGCGGTCAAACCACACCCAAAAACTTTGAATCGTCATATTGTCCATCTCTTCCAAAGTAGTAATGGACTCCCACCACTATAAAGCGGCCCCTACTAGCTTAAAGGAATCTAGTAACAGTCTCTGAATGTCTGTGCACTCGTACATGCGAATATGCCTTTGGATGTCTTTCTTCCATTGGCTCGCAATGATAATATGAGAACATCCCGAGAACTCTGGGGAATATGCCATCTGAATAGCATCCCTAACTCTCTCCCATGTAGTGGGAAACTGATATAGAACTGGCGACACCACTAAAGCTACATTCACTGCCTGAGCAACTATGGTGGTAAACTCGGCTCCATTCATTATTCCCTGAGCCTGAGATACTGGTTGCTCTGGTTGGGCTTGTTTGTCTCGTGGTGCACGTGAGGAGGCCTCTGTGATGAGAAATAATTTTATTAGTCCACAGTTATTATTAAATCTCGAATAGCTGAAGACGTAATCGCATAAATAAGACTACAACAGTCCTAAAGATAGGGTTGTATATCAAATAACGCTAAGCTGAAAGCACAATAAGATGTACAGATCCTAAAGGACTCTAGAACCTTATGTTCTAATACCACCTGTGACACCCGACCTAATTAAATACCAGGTGACCAGTCCTTTATTAAATTTAAAACACAATTTTGGGTGGATTCAATCTTAGCATCACTGTCGGGAAACATTTTTTCTTTATTTATGAACAAATAAATAATTAAGCTTAGTGTCAAAACATTTAATTTTAATTATACTCAAATAACCCACTAATAAATTTCCATTCTTTAAGATATAAGCTATTTACATTCCACATAAATATAATAAATACTGCACATGGATCGACTACTGAAATAAATCAGACTGGATAAAACATTCCAGTTCAAACTCTCAAACCAACAAACCATAAAATTCGCAAGTGCAATAGAAATAAACTACTGAAGTAAACCGAGTACAGCCTCTAATCAAACGACTGAGAAAGAGCGAAACATGACCTAAGAGAAATGTCTGAGTGGAACTGAAGTAAGTGATAGAGACGTCTAATATAAGGACTTGCAACTCCCACAATCGCTGCAGCTGGCTAAATGATCCATGCGTCTAAGCCTGGTAACCATGTGACTGGGCACCTGATATATATATATATATATATATATATATATATATATATATATATATATATATATATATATATATATATATATATATATATATATATATATATATAGAGAGAGAGAGAGAGAGAGAGAGGGGGAAGTATAGCAAGAAACGGGTCAGAGCCCGAGTTGTAAAAATATTTGTTTTAGCAAGTATTTAAAACTGTAATAATACAAGTATTATGTGCAAGTTAGTTTCGAATTCTCACATGAGATTCTCACCTCTCCACTATTGTGCACACCTAACGTACATCTATCCTAACTTAATTACCTATAATATTCCCAACTAGGTCATAGACTTATACTTCTAGTTATATCTCAAAGGGGTAACCCGTATTGCCCATACAATACGTTATAAAAATCATTTATCCCCCAAACCACATTCCATACCCACTGTTCTAATAGTTAATCTTTTACTCACCAGATTTTATTTATTTATTTACCACATCACTATATATACTAATTTCACATGGTAGAATTTACCACAAGCACACACACACACACACACACACACACACATATATATATATATATACTAGGGTATGCCCGTGCCTGAAGGCACGCTGAAAATTTTCAAAGTATATAATCGAATAACGACGAAAATTTAAAAAGTATATAATCACAAAACAGCAAAAAATTCCAATAAAGGCACGCACATAATTTTGAAAAGTTTAATGTGGAGTTACACGTCTAACTAAGAACATAACCATGTACATCTTTAACAAATGAAAAAGGGAAAGAACACAAAACGAATTAAACTAATTGAGAAAAAAATTCATTAAAGAGAACCACAAATAATACAATCCATTTCAAAGAGAGGTTAAAAGAGAAAAAAGTACCGGTTGTTTCATATTTACACACTTCTAAAAACACTAATGCATATGTACAATATCATTTAAGTTGTTGTTGAAAGTGGGCAAGATGTTGTTATAGGCGGCTAAGTTGTAGTTGCAAATGTCCTCGTTGGTTATGCTGCTGTAGTGGTAAGTGGCCGAGCTGGCTAAGATGTTGTCACTATAATTAGCCGAACTGGTCAAGCTGTTGTTGATGTAAATGTATGACCGGCTGCAGACATGGTTCGTCTATTGGCAGCATGATCTTAAACACAAAAATCCCGGCTTGTATGCATCTCATTACTTGGGACGAAAAACATTATTCACCTAAGTCCTGATCCAGTAACGGCCATGCCTAAAACAATATTATTTTTGCCTAAAATAAAATTAACAAAAGCAAAATTGAAACTCATTTTGAAATTTTTATTTGTGATTGAATTCTGGGCCTACATAACCAAGAAAGTTGATAGCGCGATATAGAGTGCATTATGTGTGTGTGTGTGTGTGTGTGTGTGTGTGAGAGAGAGAGAGAGAGAGAAGTACCAGATTTGCATCATACACACATATTTATTCAAATGATTTCACTAAATATGCATCATTGTTTTTTTTTTTTTTTTGTAATGGTGGAAACCACAATATGTACACGTTCTGCCCATAAATATTTATCTAATGAGTATCAATGTGGGACAAAGTATTGTAGATGGAACAAAGCATAACTAAGTGGACAATGTGAGAGTAATACAAAATTAATGAATATACCTATCGTGAAATAAACCATCTTCCAGCACTGAAGTACACGTGTTCTCAAATGAATTTGTAATATTCCCATCAAAACAAACTTGATAATGATTCCTAACCTTAGAATTTGTGGTATAAACAGGGATAAACTATCAATTTTTTTCTAATAAACATTAAGTCTAAACAGTCAGTTTTTTTTCTAATAAGAAATAACCTCAGAATAAATGAACAAACAAAACATTGTGAGTTAAAGAAACAAAAAAGAAAAAGAAAAACCCCATGAAAGAAAGATTAAAAAAAAACTAAATCTAACACTAAATTCAATTTGAAAAAATACTAATACTAAATCGAATTTGAAAAATGATGTGTACTTGTGTTTGGAGTGAAATGAAATAGAACATAGACTGTACGAATTTTGGAATGACTGTGCCCCTCATAAATCAGTAACAAAAAGTGAAAAAAACATTGAAACAAATTCAGAAAAAAAACTTACTCAGTATTTATCTATCACAAAATTCAATTACCTAAAACATAGAAACATCAGCAAACCTTAGGTATGAAGTGACATCCCTTTCAAAATTGGCATCCATAAGTACTCAAAATAGAGCATATGGCATTGGAAAAGCTCTAAAAATTGGCACCAGATCTCCAGATTTGTAACACACATCAAAACTAATAATGTACTGATCCAAAAAATAGATTATAGAAATCACAAAAAAGAGTGGATAACCATTTGAATATATTTACGAATATAACTAATTTATCTCCAAAACAATTTCATACATTCATGTCAGCATAAATAAGTTAATTAAATAATTGAAGAAAATACTGACCGTGGAAAAAATTGCAGTTGATCAGTTCCTGCAATAGGACCCTCCTCCCCCCTCTACTCTGTCTTTGCTAACTCAACTGTGAAATTGCTTCCTTGAAGCCCAAATAACTCCGTGATCTTGCTTTAGTAATTTAAGTCTCAATTTCTCTCAATTTTAATATAGTACTACAATGCTTTTTTCTTGCACAAAGCATTTTATTAATGAGCTAATATTACTTTAAATTCCAGTTCCATTTAAACAAAAAAGCATAGTCACCACAAATAACTATTTGAAATGTCACCACATATATACCTGACTTCAATATTAGACACTTTTACATCTTAAACTGCACATATAAGATACATGAGTTGTAATGTCACCACAAATAACTATTTGGAGCCAATTCAAACATCATCACTAATACCTATTCAGAGTCATTTCGTGCAGAATCATTTCAAACGCTTTCTTAAGCAGCCCATTTCTCCTCTTCGAAATTTCTTTTCATGTTTCAAAGGCTTTTCACCCGGAGCATTCTTGTCAAATTTACCAAAACTGAAAGTTGTTGTTGTTGTCGTTCCACTACATTCACATGATTAGAGTGAAAAAAATAAGTTCCTATATAATAATCGGTTAATTCACTTTAAGTTCAACAAATTCAATTGAATATTAAACTATAAACTTTAAATTCAACAAAAGCAAATGTTATAAACACAACAAAATGAAGTGTGATGTATAATGTATATACAAAATATCTAAAGAAACACATCCTGTTGACATGGTTTATAATGAAAGAATAGGGGATCTGCAAAAATTGAGTTATATCAAAATGCATATTGAACACTCAGTATACTGTCTAATATAATCTTGAAATAAAGAAAGGGAAAAAAAGTCCTGAAAACAGCAGGAAAAAAGGATGCAAAAATAGGTGATCTGCAAAATGCTAATGCACTTCAAAATCCTAATAAACACATTGTCTTACTGTACAACAATAGCTGGATTTGCAAAATAAAAAATCAACAATAGCTGGATCTGCAAAATAGACCAACAAAAAATGTTCGATCTGCAAAATAGACCATCAATAGCCGGATCTGCAAAAGATTTGAACAATAAACTGTTTTTTTTTCTTTTCATAATACCATTCCAAACGCTTGTTTCATTAAAAAATACCCAAAACAAACCATAAGCTTACTGTAATCACATAATAAGCTCTAAAATTAATAACCATACGCAAAAACCAACCAGCAAATTTATAAACGATGTCCGTGCAAGACTTTGACAGTCAGACAGAGGGCATAATCGCATAAACGACTTTGACAGCAAGACATCAAGATGTTCCGTGCCTCTTGAGAAAGACGTTCATGGCGGTAATAGTCTTGCGACGGGCGTGCTCGGTGTAGGTAACAGCGTCACATATGACGTTCTCTAGAAATATCTTGAGAACACCACGGGTTTCCTCGTAGATCAAACCGCTGATATGATTAACTCCTCCCCTGTGAGCCAATCTCCTCATGGCTGGCTTGGTGATTCCTTGGACGCTTAACTCCTCCCTTTCCCAGTCCCTTGCCTGCTTTTACACGCCCAAACATTTTTTATCTCAAATTTTTATATCTGAAATTTGAAATTTAGATCTCAATAAAAATAAAGCTAAAGAGAGGGAGACTGTATACCTGTCACTGGTCGGAAACACAAACAAAAAAACCCATTTAGTTCCAATTAGATCTGGAAAACTAACAAAGTTACAATCGGAGTGATAGATAATGTTTGGAAGGGATCGAGGTTCGATCTAGATAGCAAGGTACCGATTTATGCTGCACGGAGGTGTTTTTTCTAAGTTTTAGGTGGTATGAATTTTGGTTTGTCTAAATTATTGGTGGTCGGAGCTTTGATGGTGACAAATTTAGGTTATTGGTGATTTGGTATGAGGTTTAGGAGTTATGGAGTTTGCTCATATGTGTCTTTGCTTCAAATAAAAAGCTTTCGTCAAATTAGGTTGGGGAAGCTTCGGAGGAGTTGTGTTGTGGGGAAGGGTAATAGGGGTCTTGACCAAAAGTACTGCGTCTTAGACTAACGGTGAGAGAAAGTAAAATGACATCAAAATGCTAAAATACTATTCTACCCCTATTTTTGAATTTTGAAGAGAATGGGGAAAGATTAGAGTGTGTTAAAAGAAGGGGGAAACTAAAAATTTGAGGGGCAAAAATGGTAGTGTAAAAAAAATTATATAGATGACATCATGTTTTCATCTTATGACATACATAAGTTTTCTACTTTATTAAATAGATATATATATATATAATAAAGGAGGAGGGTTTTTTTTGTCTAGGCCAACTGATGGCCGAGATTAAATGTTGGGTGATTTGGTGTTTATCAACTAACGGCTCAAAATTTGAGATGCTTGACTGGTATCTAAGGGTGATGTACACACCAACACCTGCTAACTGGCTCCCTCCCTGCATCTTACTTTAATTTGAACTACGCAGTCCCAAATTTTAATAACACCCATTTCTTCTGCACACAAAGTAGTTATTTGCTCCCTCCTCTAAAAAATCCAAAGACGTTGAAGGTTACCCCTCTCCCCGCTTTCAATTTCGTGTATCTCTCTTTTTCATTTTGTAATTTTTTTGGTCTTTGATGCTTATTATTTGCAGGTATGCTAGGGTTTGAGGTGAAAAAAGCTACGGTTTATCTAAGTTTTGATGCTTATAATTTTTTTGGGATTTGATGCTTATGATTTGTAGGTTTTTGTTTGTTTTGGATGTGTATTTTCGTAGTATCTGATTTGTAGTTGATCTCTCAAAGTTGCATTGTTTTCACAATTTTACAAGACCACAACCGTGCTTAGAAGTTGAATGAAGCTGGAACTCGGGGATAACATGGTCCCGTCGATTTTGAACGAGGGTTGGTATGTTCCCGTAAAAAGATCTCTAGAGGGTATGTAAGTTCGGGTAAAATAAATTTTACTCTTTCACAACCCTCTCTCTCTAGAAACTCCAAATGGAGTTATAACATTTCACAACCCTCTGTCTCTCTCAGTCTCCACTAACCTCTGTAATGAAAAAAAAGGTGCGGGTCTAACTCAAACTCGGGTCAGTTCTGGGTGACATACGGGTTCCCGAACTCGGGTCAGTTCTGATGTCATCTATTTGGTAAAACCCCATTTACAGATAACATATCATGCTCGGTTTTATGCCCTTTCTTATTTTGTATACCATAGTGTGTATATGTTGGATAGTCTCTTTTTCTCAAACATCGTTGTGGCCTGTTTGTATTCTTTTGTGAAGTTATGGGTTTATAGTGGTAAAATTGTGCATTTACCTATTTCCCCTACACATAGATTTGTTGGTTTTTATTTAAATCACTTTCTTTGTTTTTTTGCAGATATGAATCGAGTCATTAGTTTTAGTGATTTTGGTTTTGTCTAGATTGTAAGCGTAGTGGGTGCTAGAGATATGGGTTTGTTTTTCATTATTTTGTTTTTTGTATAATATGGGTTAGTTTTTTATTTATTTCATATAACTTTTTATTTATTCTCCCTCCAGCGTTTGGGTTCAAATAATGCGGTGCCTAGATTTATTGGGGCTTCCTTTATTGGGAACGTATCCATGCTTTAATCTTTCTATAAGTGGGTATGTTTAAGAGCATATGGGTCGGTTTAAGGTTCTTGGTTATAAGGGTTGTGGATTTGTGTTTTTTGATGTTAAGAGATATATTTAAAAAAAGAAAGTTTATTTTTTATTTTATTTGTATGGGCTATATACATTTCAGGGGACTTCTACAAAAATCAGCTCAAAAGATTTTTCTTTGGTATTTTAAAAAAATGGTTCAACATTTGAGAGTTTGTAAGTTGCTTAAAAAAAACGTTTAAATATTTGATCCATTTTTTTTAAATACCAAAAAATGTCATTTTGAGTTGATTTTTTTAGGGATACCCTGAAATGTTTATAATCCATACAAAAAAAAAATCAAAAGATTTAAAAAAAACTGCACGGGACTCCCTTATTTGGGCTCCATAATCAGAGCCTATCACATGTTTTATGATGTTAAAATTACTGGGTTCATGGATCAGTGTAATCAGTTTATATTTCGGGTTAAGTTATAGGGTGTTGGGTTAACATTGCTGGTATTACAGGTATACTCTGCGTAACATTTTTTATACCCAGTTGTTAGGAATCACGCTCTGAACCCAGTTGCCAAAGCAATTATGGTTTTCACTTGGTTAACATCTCACCATTTCTGGGTATGTAAGAGGATCACTTGGGTAACTTCTCACCATTGCAAATGCACTCTTTGAACTCATGTTTGTTTTTGCATTCATGTTTTGTATTTTTGGTTCTATGGTTGAAACAATGCGTGGAAACCAGTGGTTCACCTTGTTCGTATGTTAAAAACATATACATTTTAAAACTGAATTTTGGAACCCAGTTGCAAAAATCGAATACACTGAGCTTGGAACTCAGTTCATGACTTACAAAAACTGAACACATAACTTGGAACTAGGTTCACGACTTGCAAACCCACACTTAATTTTGACATTTCAAATCACATATGTTTGAACGAATTTTAAAGATATTATTATTTTTCAGTGTGCTATCGACACGACAATCCTTACATGTAATGTTACAAATCATGCAATTAGAGAATGTAGTGCTATAAAAGGTGTGTAACATTATTATTAAATAAGATGAAATTTAAAAAATATTTTTAAGTCTTTTTTAAAGTGTAAAATACCATACATAGCAGTGTTAGTGTTCTACAACCGCAAATACTCGAGATCCAATTATAACCATGTAATCGGGAGAAAATTTATCAACGTGCCATCGGCACGGGTACACCCTAGTATATATATATATATATATATATATATATATATATATATATATATATCCAGCACCCTTAGGTTAAGACTACTTGGCGCAATGCATACTCTGCTATCATGTCCTGGTGCATCAATCACTGCATAAACGACAACTGGTTCAATCTCTCACGAACCACAAATTTGAAACACAAATATTGGAGACGGGTATATTCCCCAACCACATGGGTCACGCACATACCCATGCTCCCATTCATCCATCGAAACTATCCTACTTCTCAGATAGCACATAACAAAGTTCTTATACTCTGGGTACAAGTCAAATATCCCCCCATTGGGTCACCCAGGATAAGACTGTTCACTGCACGAAAATCTCCCCCTGATAGCAAGCAGCGTAGTTATGCTATACACACAATAAATATAATCATATAATAGGCATTCCCACATCCCATTAAAATTCAAGGTATTCACCCAACCCTTATATGTATTTTCCATACGTAGTATTCTCTCATTACTACCTGTAATATAGTTATTTCCGTTATTCCCTCTCTCAAAATTTCAAAAGTTAATTCACCTTTCCAAATATTTAAGGTATTACTCTACGAATATTCCCTAGCAATTCTGCACTGTGTTATAATCACCAAATGACAGTTTCCTATCTCAAAACAACTACGTAAACCTAATTGGGCAAATATTGTAATTTTCTAAGTTTTGGACTTGTCGTTCGAACCAGGTCAAATGTAGTTTGAATGACATCTCACGATATCCATTCTTGTTCAAACGAAGATCAATCTCGTTCAAACGTGATTGTGCATTATTCTTCCTCACCAAACCTGTTACGTTTTACACCCTTAACAACTTCATTTTCCACCATTTTAAGCCTAAAACCTCTAAAATAATCAGCCCAAACACCAATCATTCAATTCCAATCAACTACCTAATAACTACATGGGATTTCCAATAATACAACATCATTAAATCATTACTAATCACCATCAAAATTCGAAATCCCCAAATCTACATGTCAAGAACCCTAGTTATAAAATTTACATGCAAAACTCTAATTAAAGCCAGATTCAATCCGTAAATTATCATAAATTCATGGACATAAACCTATCTGTATAAGGGAATCAAACTTTATTCAAATCATACCCAATTTATGATTAATTATCCTAAATTTTTCGCCAAATTTAATCTTTATAACAAGGGAATTCACCTAGTCTAACGTGAACATAATTATTGCTAAGGAAAACAAGTAATAAACACTTGCCTCAAATTGATGTTCTGATCCGTTGGTGAAATTGGTATGGTCTTGTTCCTTGTCTTTCGATCTACGCAAAGATGGTTACGGTGGAGGAAGATGATGGGTTTTGCACCAAGAATGCTTATGGGTTCTCTCCTCTCTTCTCCGTGGTTCTCTCTTTCTCTATCATAGGTTTTAACTAACGGACTCCCCTCTTACGCATGTACACTTTATTTTATGTTCCTAATTTTCGTCCATTTTATCTCCTAAAAAATCTAAATGATAAAAATACCCGTACAGGGTGCCGGTTAGGCCTAAAAATATTTTGGAGTCCAAATAAAATACTCGAGTAGAGTTTTCTGACTATTTCAACCCTTTCGAACTCAATGGTGCACTCGAAATGATAATATGAGTTACTTTAAAATTAATTATCTTTATATTCCATTTAATTATTCCTGGTACGACTCACACACGCATCTCAACTTGAAATTCCAAGCTGACATATTTCACATTCCGACAATTTATAAAATTTCATAATTCAATATTTCACATTCACACAGTAACATTGAATATATATCAACAATAAGTATTAACCCATGGCACACTAGTTAATATTTATTTTAATCCAGATTAATTAACAAATAAATTTCTCACCTTATTAATTTAATTAATCCAATAATAATATTTAATCCCATAATTATTTAATAAATTAAAAATACGTGGCGTTGCACTTAGCACCACTATGTATAACACGTAGGCTCTTCAAATCTTCTACATAATACGTCACAGTCCAGCACCATCCACAGGAAGCGATCTTCCCTTAGTATCGACCGATCAGCCTTTTTCTTCAACAGTAGAGCCTCGACGCCACAAATCAGCAATAGAGTAGAATTCTAAAAGGGTTTGACGAAAGTGTATGGAAACTTGGGTTTGAAAAAATTCAACAAATCATATGTGGGATGAATGATTTGGAAAAAAGTGCTTTTCTTAAACACAAAGATGAAAACTTTTGGTTCAGATTTAGGGTATTCATTTTTGCCAAAAGAATTAGCAAATCTGAATAAAAAAAAAGTTTTTATTAAGAAAACATGAATTTTTAGGTGGTAAAGTCGTTCGAATGAAAACACCATATCGTTTGAACGAGATTAACCTTTTGTTCTAAATAAACTCTAATTCGTTCAAACGAAATAACTTTCTCGTTCGATCATCCTTCTAATGAGCTTTTAATGAGAATTACAATACTTAGCAGAGGATTCTCGTTTGAAGGTTGTTAGATTGTGTTCTATTGAAAAATTAATTTTGTTCTAATGAGATCTCAATCTCGTTCGAATGAGATTAAAAATAAAATTTTTATTTTTAAAATCCATTTTATCCAAAAACTTCGATTTAAAAAATAGACATCCAAAAATATAATTTATACGAGATATCAAAACCACAAGTTGTATACCTCCATAAAGTGTCGGTAACAAATTTAACGACTTAAAACTAGAAAATGGTGCACGATCAATTAACATATCTTCGAATGATTGTGGAGGCAGTGCCGGTGTAGTGTTTAGTTTTAAACTCCAGTATGTAACGGGACATGAAAAAATACCAAAATTTCTAAGCTATAAGAAATTATAAAATCTTGCTCTTATAGTAGCATACTCCAGCTATAGGCACTCTCTATATAGGATATGGTGGGAAATAGTGTCTATTTTTCGTAGCGTCGAGAGGGTGTAAGTGTCTGTCTTCTAGTTATAAAGCTCTACCATAATACATCCTCTCCAGTATCAATTAATGAGAGGTTGAGAAACAATTGATTACAACTCACCCTAAGAGGTGAAAACACACATACCATCAACAAACTTACTTTTCTTCTTGAAAATATCTCTGTAAACGCGATTCTTAGGTTTAGTGAGAACCCTTTCAAATCATGTTTTAAGATATTGAGGGAATAATGTTCATTTGAAAGAAAACCAACGTATGAATTCCTAAGCATGAAAAAAAAAATTGAATAGGTATTTAATTTTATGACAATGCATGCCTATATAACATTACACTAAAACACACCTTTAGGAACATACCAATTTTTCGATTACCAACAATGTTTTATCGGTACTAATTTTTTACCATAAATTTTCGTTACTGACTTCCTATAAGCATTAGTAATTTTAGTTTACAGTTAAAAATTTTAAATCTAGAGAATTTTTTTAACACTTTCCAAAAAGAGGACACGAACGTTTCCATCCCACACGAAAAGCCCAATTCACTCCCTATATGTCATTCTTCCTTACCAAATAAAAAGCCCCAAATTTAAAGTTTAAGGTTCATCTCTGTCCATTTTCATCAATCGTAAGGTTAAAGGTGGGTTGATCATATATTGTTGTCTCCATTTTTTGAGTTTGTTTGAATTATGCACGCACACACACAACACCTATTGCAACTCTCTCTCTCACTCACTTAATTTTAGTAAAACGAATCGAGGGTTTTCATCATATCGCGAGCAATGAACAGTTCGAGGGATTTTAAGATACCAAGGCCCGCGTTCTTAATGATAAATATAACCATCTTCCTCCCATCCTTAATACTTAATACATGATACATTTTTTCGTTCGTCGATGGAGATGTGCGCATGAGGTTTTATGGAGATGCTACAAATACATATATGCTGTGACGCTATTTTATATATTTTTATCTTTATAATTATTTTATTTTTTGCATTCTAGGTATTCGATAATATGACAATTTTATAAATAAATATAATTTTATGATATTTCATGCCTTTTAACCACCTTTCTAGCATTTTAGATGACTGACAAATGGAAATTCGAGTTGTGGTGACATTTTTTTATCCGAGATATCTTTTGCCTTCTTAAGATTTCGTAACTATAGTATAAAATTTTCAGTATCCATTAAGTTGTTTGAAGACACAACTTGAAACTTTTAAGGTAATTTATCATGTGTATGATTATCATAAAATGCAGGTGAACTATTTTTTTTCTATTTTGGTGATTAGGTCTTCATTGTCATTATACACACAATACTCCTAAATATAGACCCATAAGTGTAGATATATTTCCTTATTTTTTAAGTTTGTTTCATATACTATTATAAATGACAAAAATTGCAATATTTTTATCTTTTTAACCTATAACTCAACTTCTTCATAGGAGAAACAACTTAGAATTTTTTTTATTAAGATTTAGATTTTACTAATCGCTAGGTCAAGCCTCCTCATAATTATGTAAATTACATAAGGATGTTAGTATCCTATATATTTTATAAAAACAAAATCTTCGGGTTTAATATTTTAAATATTACTAACGTTCAAATCATATTTTTATTTCATTTATCTATCTATCTATCTATCTATCTATCTATCTATCTATCTATCTATCTATCTATCTATCTATCTATCTATCTAAATGTATGTCTATCGATGTGTATGTCTATCTATTTGTATGCCTACCTAACTATCTATCTATATTTCTTTCTTTCTATCTTCTCTCTCTCTCTCTCTCTCTCTCTATCATATATATATGTACTTATGTATGTCTGTCAGTATCTCTCTCTCTCTCTCTCTCTCTCTCTCTATCTATCTATCTATCTATCTATCTATATATTGATTTGTATGTCTGTTTATTTGTTTATCTACTAATCTATTTATCTATCTATCTATCTATCCCTCACTATCTAATTATCTATCAATCAATCAATCAATCTATCTATCTCTCTCTCTCTCTCTCTCTCTCTCTCTCTCTCTCTCTCTCTATATATATATATATATATATATATATATATATATATAAATATATATAACATGACGATCTCACTATCACTAGTTTTTTTCCCTAAGTCGATAACGAGCTAAATTTCTCTAGTCGACAGTAAACTTAGTATACCCCGAATCATATCAGTACAATCCCTACACATTGAGGTCAAATATAAGGAGACAACTATAACCTTTGAAGTCTCCTCCACGATGTAATGTAAACACGAACTCAACCCTCTTTCAGGTGTATATTGCTAAACAACACATCCTACCCTGAAATAGAGAACACGATAGCCTTGCTGTAACAGCCCACCCTCGCTCAACCTGTGGCTAACCAACCCGTACGTAAGATAACATCATACTTGAATATCATCTCTCGAAATGAATAATTCCACTGAAACATATCCTCTCAATGACTATACACACTTTCCTGCATATGGGACCAAAGATCCCCGCTACTAAATAGTAAAATATATGCACACAATAATAATACTAACAACATACCCACTAAACTCGTCTCATGCATGATTCTATTGCTAACGAGATACTCTGACTCGCTTGTGTCAGACAAACATACCCCATTTACCCTAGGATAACACTTACACTTTTAATTGCCAATAGCACTAGCGGTCCAAATGCTTATTATAACACTCTCCTCCAAATCGAATTAAAAACTTTTTACAACTACTTCCCCTATTAGGCATCCCGCTCATATCCCCTAACTCACTGTGGACAAGGTCGATACATGTGACCATACTCTCCACACATAAGACGCCTTTTGGTGTCATTACCTTATCTCTAGCCCTATTGGCCATATTAGGATTGTCCTTCTCTCGAACCTTATAGTCTTGGCCCCGATTCCTACCCCCGTTGTTCCTTTGGCTTTGTTGGCCCTGTGGAACACACTGTTGTCCCTAACGGCCCTAATTGAATCCATTGTCACTTAGTGGGAATTTCATTGATCTACATTATTTAAATGGTTCCCCTGCTGGGTATCCCTTTGTGATGCATCATGATCATCAATTACATTTAGTCTTGCCCTTCTGGCTATGCTCTCTAACTCTCTTATTTCCCTTCTCATAGAAACGTTGATATAAACATTGTAAAGTACGTCATTGAAGCTATGTGCGTAAGTTTTCCAAGACTAATTTCCCATAAATACTGGCGAATCTTACTCGTGAGCCCAACATCACCTTTGAGAACCTTCCTCTCCACTACCTACCTCCATGGGTATGAAGTTCACTTAAATAAAAAATTATTCATCGCAATCAACCTATGTTCATCCGTCATGTGAAAAGTCCAGAAATTTCAATCATATCTCCATTTGAACAGCAGATGAAAGAACTTATGGTTAAACCGCACCCAAAATTTCTCTATTAGTTCCTTATCTACTTCTTATATGTGGTGACTATCTCCCACCATGGTAGCACTATTCCTATGATCCAAATTTTAAACCAAAATATTAAATCATGAGTGTTACTGCAATCCACCATACGCCATTGCCTTTGGATTATCTCCTTCCGTTGGCCCATCGCACTTCCTCTTTTACCCAAATCCTTACAGATGGCTCTTCGAAAGATCTCCCCCCGACTTCCCCCTTTATCGAGTACGCTGGGTGAGTCTAAATTTGTACCACAGTTCTCTATGACGGTACTTGGGGGAAACTACTCCGCCCTAGTGATTATCCTATCATCATTTGCCTAAAAAATAATTATGGTGACTCCCATTGCGGCTACCATTCCCAGAATACTTTGTGGCTTCTGCTGAGTCACTCCTCCCGTAGTCCTTTTAACGGCCCTCGCTTCTCGTCCTATATTGTTCGATATACGAAACCCAACCGAACTCGCATATGATTCATATCAATTATACTTAGTAGCACGAGAATCGTAAACGTGCGTAGGAGGAGGAATAAACAATCCTATTATAAGGCTCTATATCAAAGAACGCTACGCTGAAACGTAGTAAAATCGTACAGATCCTAAGGACACTAGAACTTGATGCTCTGATACCATCTGTGACACCTCGTCCAATTAAACACTGGGAGATCAGTCCTTTATTAAATTAAAATAGAATATCCAGTTGGTTCGTTCTTAGTATCACTATCAAAAATCATTAATTACTAAACCTACATTAGTTAATTAAACCGGTGTCAAATTTTAATCTTTTATTTAACATGCAATGATCCGAAATAAATAAGTAAACCACATTCATCATTATATTAACCAACATCATAAAAAGTGAAATAACTGAATCAAATAAATATGACTAGAATAAACACTCCAGCCTGAAACTCCAATTGGAAATAAATGACGTACAGTGTCTCTGGAATAACTACTAGTAGAAGATGGGCGACATGCCCGACTAAAATAGATAAAATAATGCATATTATCTAAAAGGAATAGAGACGTCTACTACTGAGGTCCTACAATCGTCCATGGAAATTGAAACACGTCAAATGAGGATGAACTCCTAAGTTGGGCATCCCTGTGGCTACACACCTAAAATGGTTTTTACAAAAACTGATTTGAAAAATGGGTGAGAGCCTAAGAAAATATTTAATTTTTTAGCAAGTATTTAAAATGCATAATTAGTAGATATTATATACATGTTAGTTTCACACACTCTCACTTAAGATACTCACCCCTCAACTATTGTGCACGCTTAACGTAATTTACTAACTCGTCCTAGTTATGCTACCCCGCCTAAGTTCAAGTCAATTATCTTACTACACATACTAACTCATGGTGCCCAACCGTATTGCCCATACAATACGTTATCGAAGTTTTTTCTCATCTTTTAAATCAATTAAGAATTCTACAAATAGATGTTAAGTTTACAGATACTTAGTGTGACACCCGGACTAATTAAATACCGGGTAGCTACTCCTTTATTAAATTAATTCAACATGCCAAGTTGGTCCAGTTAATAGCATCACTGTCGAAAACATTTTAAGATTACTAACCACCTAGTATTTAAAAAGTAAGTGCCAAATTTTAATTTAAGTCTGATTAACATGCAACAAGTGTAATAAAGAGTAATAACACCATTCACCGTAATGAAGTAAAAAGAATAACCATCACATAATGTAAATAAAGTCTGGAGGAAAAAACTCATCGCTACAATCCCACAACTGGAAAGTAAACTGAATACTAAATCAATACATGCCAAAGTCTGAAAACTGTAATGGAAATGTAACTCTAATAGAAATGGGCAACATGCCCTACAACTGATAGATAATGAGTCTGGAATCCAAGTGATAGAAGCGTCTACAAGCAAATCCCTGTAGCTTCCACAAACAGCTACAGCTCGTCACCTGAATGAGTATCCTATGCATGGTGTCCTTGTGGCTGGGCACCTAAAATGGTTTTACAAAGAAAAATAGATTTGAAAAGCAAACGGGTCAGAGCCCGAATGTGGAGTTATATTTTAAAAACCTGCAAGTGCTTTAAAAACATTTAAAACATTAAATGCAAAGTACATGTTAGGACGTGCACTCACATGATATTCTCACCTCTCGTCTAACTGTGCACTCCTAACGTAAGTACCCATCTATAACGACCCAAACCACTAGCTAAGTGACATCATATCTAGCTAGACTGTCATAGGTCCTACCCTTATTACTCGGTTCTATTAACATAATAACGCTCGTAATTAAATAGGGATTTAACGTAAACTCCGATGCTCAATATGCAATATACTTCACTATCAGCTAACCCGTTATGTAACTCGAAACAATACCATAATTATATTCACAACATTAACACGAAGGTTCCCATTAATTAAGTGTATATTATTCACATCATAAATATACAATATAAGCACCCCGAGAACTAAGCTGCGGTGCACACATACTCTGCTATCCATCCCGGTACATCACGTACATCAGGATTACATATTCCGAATCTCTCAGGAATAGT
This sequence comes from Sambucus nigra, assembly GCA_949130495.1. Classification (NCBI taxonomy): domain Eukaryota; kingdom Viridiplantae; phylum Streptophyta; class Magnoliopsida; order Dipsacales; family Adoxaceae; genus Sambucus; species Sambucus nigra. The sequence goes on from OX422213.1 coordinate 115,607,289, forward strand.
TCACAGATAACAACATCACAAGTAATGGAGGCGAACACAGTCACATCACATGGGTCACGCACATACCTACGCTCCCACGATCAGCGGACTTATTAATATCCCAATAAGTCTTTCTATGACCTATGTTCATCAAGGTAACTAGTCTAAATCCGGGCAACACAAGGATTAGAGGGCCCTAAGCGAACGCAAACCTCCCATGATAGCAAGTATGGTAGGTATGTCATACACACAATTTATATACCAATACTAAGTAAACACACGTCTTAGTAATCCCGTAGTTTAAACGTAGAACATATCGCATTCTCGTACCAACTTATAATTATCACAATATATACTATTCTGGTTTATAATCATACGCGCCATAATTTACTCACGTCGTAGTAGACACTCACGTCTCAACCCAAACCGTCCATTTAATATAACTCTCGTATATAATTTCCTTTTCATAAATACCCAAAAGTCCCAATTCTATCATTACATCATCATCGGAATGTTATCTATATCCTCGAACAAGTTTACGGGACTCCAAAAATCAAAACAGTCCAAAAAGCCCAAACTGTCAACTCGTTAGAAGTCTCGTTCGAACGAGACTGTTCGAACGAGATTCCTCTGTCAACTCGTTAGAAGTCTCGTTCGAACGAGACTGTTCGAACGAGATTCCAGTTCGTTCGAACGAACTGTACCTTCTAACGAGATCTCGTTCGAACGAAGTTATCGAATGAGGCTCCCTTTCGTTAGAACGACTGGTCAATTCGTTAGAAGCTCGTTCGAACGAGTTCGTTCGAACGACCTGGGCAGGGGCTTCTAACGACCTGCCAGTTTCGTCCCAGATTTTTCTACATCACGTTTTTCACCATTATTACTCCTCAAATCTCTTCTAAACTAAGTCCCAACAATCGTTTTAAGGTCTCTAAACAATCCTAAACATATTATAATCACATCCTAACACGTTTTGAAGGATTAATCCATCCTAACATCAACCAAATTTACAAATCTCTACACTTTTTCCCAATTTTTCAAGAACATGAACCCTAACTTTTTGAATCATGAATTATCCCAATATAAATTCATTTTAATTTCTTCCAATCACAAATATTATGGGAATACTCATCTACCTATCATTCTACATGCAATTCTCCTCAAGATTTCAAGTTCTAAGTTCCAAACTACATGGGTTTTCATTATTTCACCAAGAACAAATATAAAATTTGAATTATCTAACATGGAAAGAACATTCTCTGAAATCAAATGGAATAAAGTCACTTGCCTTGATTCGATTTCTGATTTTTGGTGCTGGTTTGGTGAAGATTTCTGCAGAATTTCTTCTCTTCTCCAAGCTTCTTCTCCAATGGTGGCTTAAGGTGGCTAGGGTTTTCTTTGGGAAAGTTGGAAACCTAAATGATAACCTTCGTAGCTTAAAGGGTTAATATGGGTTGGTTAGTGGGCTTAGTGGGTTAAATCCACATCAGATTAAAACTCCCAATTTTCGTCACTTTTAATTCCTCAAAATACAAAATTACCAAAATACCCTTTAAGTTGCCGGTGTGGCCTAAAAATACCCCGAGACCCAAACTACACCCCCGGCTAGTGTTTTCTGACTATCTCGACCCTTCCGGACGCGTTGGCGCACTCAAAACGACCATACGGATAATAGAAATAAAAATCACTTTTATAATTAAAATAATACACCATGACGCGGCGGTCACACGCGTCTTAACAAAATTTCTAAAATGCCGTATATAAATCTCACGACAAATTTCATAATTCCAAATTCATATAAAACATGTATGCACATAATCAAATACCAACTCGCATCTCGTTAGTATTTTTAACCCGGATTAATTTCCAATTAATACGCATTTAATTAATTAATCCCAAAAATAAATATAGCCAAAAGTACGGGGCATTACATACTTCCCCCCTAATAACTGAATTTCGTCCCGAAATTCGAAACTAGAAAGTACCTGCTAAAAATAACTCTGGATAACGTTCGCGCATCTCATCCTCGCGCTCCCATGTGGACTCCTCGACATTGTGATTTCGCCACTGAACACGCACTAACGGAACTATCTTTGATCGCAGTTTCCTCTCGCTTCGGTCCAAAATAGCAATCGGCCCCTCCTCGTAGGAGCTATCCGGCTGGAGATCGATGTTCTCCACAGCAATGTAAGAATGAGCCAAATTATCTCTAAGGTATTTCCTCAGCGAGGAAATATGGAACACATCGTGAATCCGATGCAAATGCTCGGGTAACCCAAGTCTATACGCAACTGGTCCGATTCGCTCAATAATAGGGAACGGCCCCACATACCTCGGTGCCAACTTCCCCTTCTTCCCGAAACGCATAATACCCTTCATAGGAGACACTCTGAGCAAAACCTGGTCCCCCACTTGGAACTCTCTGAAAAACCTCTTCGCATCAGCATAACTCTTCTGCCTGTCTTGAGCTACACGAATGCGACTCCGAATCAACTCAATCCTTGCCGAAGTATCCTGAATCACTTCCGGCCCAAGTAGTTTGTTGTCCCCCACCTCTAACCAACATGCTGGGGAACGACAAGGCCTACCGTACAATGCCTCAAACGGAGCCATGCCAATAGTGAACTGATAGGAGTTGTTGTATGCAAACTCCACCAGTGGAAGGTACTACTCCCATCCACCCCCGAAGTCAATAATGCACATGCGTAGCATGTCCTCCAACATCTGATTTGTGCGCTCGGTCTTCCCATCAGTCTGCGGATGATAAGCCATACTCAACCGCAATTCCGTGCCCATGGCCTCCTGGAAACTCCCCCAAAACCTCGAAACAAATATATTGTCTCTGTCAGACACGATATTTAGGGGCACACCGTGAAGTCTCACAATCTCTGAAATGAAGAGCTGGGCATACTGTCCCGTAGTGTAATCAGTCCTTACGGGTAAAAAGTGAGCGACCTTGGACAACCTGTCCATAATTACCCAAATGGAGTCGTGACCCCTCTGCGACGTAGGCAACCCCGTGATAAAGTCCATGGATATGCTCTCCCACATCCACACCGGGACCTCCAACGGCTGTAGCAATCCTGCTGGTCTCTGATGATCCACTTTGACAAGCTAACAAGTGGCGCATTTCGAAACAAACTCAGCGATATCTTTCTTCATACCGCTCCACCAATACTGGCGTCTCATGTCTTGGTACATTTTGTCCCCTCCGGGATGTAACGTGAACCATGAGCCGTGCGACTCTGCCATCACATCGTGTCGCAATTCCTCCCTTTCCGGAACTACCAATCTCCCATTGAAGCATAATCCCCCGTCTGAGCTGACGGTATAGGACTCGGCTCCCTCTGCTAGTAATCGAACTATCTGCTCCTGACAGAACGAGTCATTAGCCTGTGCCCGTACTACCTTCGTGACAATCTGCGGTGTAACGGTCATCACAGACATGAAAGATCGGGCCACTGCATCCTGGTGTCCCAATTCCTTCCACTTAGCCTTCCACACCTCTGCCACCTCATCTGCTGGCCTACGGCTCAACGCGTCTGCTACCACGTTAGCCTTTCCCGGGTGATACTGGATGTCGAACTGGTAGTCCTTCACAAACTCAAGCCACCTACGCTGCCGCATATTCAACTCCTTCTGCATGAACAGGTACTGTAGGGACTTGTGGTCCGTGAACAGTTGGAACTTCTCCCCCAAAAGATAATGCCTCCAAATTCGTAGGGAAAATACTACAGCTGCCAACTCCAAATCATGCGTGGGGTAATTCTTCTCATGAGTCTTAAGCTTATGGGAAGCATAAGCTATGGCCTGTCTCTCCTGCTGTAATACACCTCCAAGCCCTTGCAGAGACGCATCGGTGTAAACCAAATACTCAACTCTCGGTCTCGGCAATGCTAACACAGGTGCTGAGGTCAATTTGTCCTTCAATTCATCGAATGCCAACTGACAGGCGTCACTCCAGATGTATGGCACACCCTTACGAGTCAGATGTGTCAAAGGACCTGCTATCTCTGAGAAACCCCGAATAAACCTCCTGTAGTATCCTGCTAGACCCAAGAAACTACGAATCTCCGTTGGTGTCGTGGGCTATCCCCACTCCCTCACCGCTGATACCTTCCCCGGATCAACAGATATTCCCTGGTCGGAAATAATGTGTCCCCAAAACTGGACTTCCTTCAGCCAAAACCCTCACTTCTCATATTTTGCATACAACTCGTTCTGACGAAGTGTCTGCAAAACCTGCCTCAAATGCTCGGCGTGCTCCTCCTCTGTCTGGGAGTAAACCAGTATATCATCAATAAAGACAATGACAAACTGATCTAGGAAATCCCTAAACACTCTATTCATCAAGTCCATAAACACTGCTGGAGCGTTGGTCAAACCGAAAGGCATAACCCGGAACTCATACGAACCATATCTCGACAAGAACGCAGTCTTCGAGACATCCTCCTACCTGATACGCAACTGATGGTATCCTGACCTCAAATCAATCTTCGAGAAGAAAGAAGCTCCTCTCAACTGGTCGAATAAGTCATCGATTCGAGGCAATGGATACTTATTCCGTATCGTGACCTTATTCAACTCTCGGTAGTCCACACACAATCTCAGTGAACCGTCCCTCTTCTTCACAAACAAAACTGGAGCGCCCCAAGGTGAGGTACTCCTGCGAATAAAGCCCTGACCTAACAGCTGCTCTATTTGATCCCGTAACTCCCTCATCTCAGCTGGAGCCATACGGTACGGTGCACGTGCTATAGGTCTCGTACCCGGTAGCAAATCTATAACAAAGTCTATCTCTCGACTGGGGGGTAAGCCTGGTATCTCCTGAAACACATCTGAATACTCCCTGACAACTGGGATAGAATCTAAAGGAATCACTACCTCCTTAGAGGTATCCTCCTCAATGTAATACATATGAGCGGTCGATCCTCCCTCTGGGCGAGGCATCGCCACTATAAACATCTCTTGCCCCGGAATGGCAAAAACAATGCTCCCGCTGAAGCAATCAATCATGGCCCTATAAGCTACGAGCCAATCCATACCGATAATCACATCGTGAACATGCATATCTAATACTAACATGTCTGCAGGTAACACCAAACCACCAATCTCTACCCCCACTCCCCGGCATATAAAGAAAATAAGTGACCCACTCCCCAATGGTGAGTCGACACACATCACTGTGCTCTCTGCCGTAGCTAACAATCCTAAAGCTTTTGCGAAGTGTGTAGCTATAAAACAGTGTGTAGCCCCCGTATCAAATAATACCCGACCCATAGTGCCATGGATAGGAAACGTACCCTGAATCGCGGGCGGTGCCTGTGGAACTGCAGCCTGGTGGACGTTATAGACACGTCCATACTGTAGATGCCCCTGCTGAGCTGGAACTGCTGGAATGGGTGGCAATGCTGCCATCTGTGGAGGTGCGGGAAGAGCGGCGGGAAACATAGGCCTCTGTGGCTCCTGGCGAGCACCCTGCTGCTGCTGCTGTGGGGCCCTGCCCCTATCAAGACAATCCTGTCGCTTATGGCCAGTCTTGCCACAAACAAAGCACTTCCCTGGGAAGTTCCCTCTTCTCTGCCCCTGCTGTCCCCGGCCCTGGTTGCCGTTACCGTTCCTCCCTTGGCCCTGCTGGCCCTGGTGAAACTGCTGCCCATTCTGCCCCTGTTGGCCCTGATGGCCGTTTGGACCCTGATGGCCCTGACGGAAACCTCCATGTCCCTGTCTGTAGTTCCCTGACCGGAACCTCTTATTATCCCCCTGCTGGGAGCCCTGCTCATTCTGTCTCTACCCCTGACCAGATTGTGTCCCGCTGGCACCATGTCCTCCAGTCCTGCCCTGATGGCTAGACTCCCCCGACCTCTTGCCCTCGGCCATATGAAAACGGTGGTCCTGGCAGTGTAACAATGCAGCGTTAACCACATCAGAATAGGTGGCCAACGATAGGTTCCCTAGCAGATGCTGACGGATCCTCCATGTCAACCCGTCCGTGAACTTCTCAATCTTCTTCTTCTCTGTTGGTATCTCATCTGGAACGATATTCAACAGATTTTTGAACTCGGCCTCATACTCGGCCACAGTCTTACCCTCTTGCCTCAGACTCATCAGCTTCATCCTCATTTCCGTGTGAACAGCCGACGGAAAGTACTTGCGGTCAAACCGCACCCAGAAGTCCTGAATAGTGAGAGTATCCCTCTCCTCCATGGTGGTAATAGACTGCCACCACTGTAGCGCAGATCCAACTAGCTTGAAAGTAGCTAGCACCTGCTTCTGGACGTCCGTGCACTCATACATCCTTAAGTGCCTCTGCATATCCTTCCTCCATTGGCTCGAGACTACTACATTTGAGCTACCTGCAAACTCTGGCGGATGCGCTTTCTGAAAAGCGTCACGTACACGCTCCCAAGCAGACGGGAATGCAATTGCCTATGTTGGCGCGGCAATCGGCGCCTGAGGTGGTGCCTGCTGAACAACGGCAATGGCGGCATTTACCGCTTGGGCTACTATAGCTGCAACCTCAGCGGCGTTCATCATGCCCTGAACTGGAGCGGGCTGGGGTTCGAGCGTTGCATCCCTAGGAACTCGTCGTGCACGTAGTGGAGGCATCTGAAATAAGAACAAAGTTTATAAGTTCGTTGTTTATAAACTTAAGATAGCTGAAGAACGAAGCATACACAAAAAGAGTACACCAGTCCTAAAATATAGGGCTCTATATCAAAGAAACTTAGCGGAAACATAATAAGCCATCAGATCCTAAAGGACACTAGAACCTGATGCTCTGATACCACCTGTGACACCCCGACTAATTAAATACCGGGTAGATACTCCTTTATTAAATTAATTCAACATGCCAAGTTGGTCCAGTTAATAACATCACTGTCGAAAACATTTTAAGATTACTAACCACCTAGTATTTAAAAAGTAAGTGCCAAATTTTAATTTAAGTCTGATTAACATGCAACAAGTGTAATAAAGAGTAATAACACCATTCACCGTAATGAAGTAAAAAGAATAACCATCACATAATGTAAATAAAGTCTGGAGGAAAAAACTCATCGCTACAATCCCACAACTGGAAAGTAAACTGAATACTAAATCAATACATGCCAAAGTCTGAAAACTGTAATGGAAATGTAACTCTAATAGAAATGGGCAACATGCCCTACAACTGATAGATAATGAGTCTGGAATCCAAGTGATAGAAGCGTCTACAAGAAAATCCCTGTAGCTTCCACAAATAGCTACAGCTCGTCACCTGAATGAGTATCCTATGCATGGTGTCCTTGTGGCTGGGCACCTAAAATGGTTTTACAAAGAAAAATAGATTTGAAAAGCAAACGGGTCAGAGCCCGAATGTGGAGTTATATTTTAAAAACCTGCAAGTGCTTTAAAAACATTTAAAACATTAAATGCAAAGTACATGTTAGGACGTGCACTCACATGATATTCTCACCTCTCGTCTAACTGTGCACTCCTAACGTAAGTACCCATCTATAACGACCCAAACCACTAGCTAAGTGACATCATATCTAGCTAGACTGTCATAGGTCCTACCCTTATTACTCGGTTCTATTAACATAATAACGCTCGTAATTAAATAGGGATTTAACGTAAACTCCGATGCTCAATATGCAATATACTTCACTATCAGCTAACCCGTTATGTAACTCGAAACAATACCATAATTATATTCACAACATTAACACGAAGATTCCCATTAATTAAGTGTATATTATTCACATCATAAATATACAATATAAGCACCCCGAGAACTAAGCTGCGGTGCACACATACTCTGCTATCCATCCCGGTACATCACGTACATAAGGATTACATATTCCGAATCTCTCAGGAATAGTTCACAGATAACAACATCACAAGTAATGGAGGCGAACACAGTCACATCACATGGGTCACGCACATACCTACGCTCCCACGATCAACGGACTTATTAATATCCCAATAAGTCTTTCTATGACCTATGTTCATCAAGGTAACCAGTCTAAATCCGGGCAACACAAGGATTAGAGGGCCCTAAGCGAACGCAAACCTCCCGTGATAGCAAGTATGGTAGGTATGTCATACACACAATTTATATACCAATACTAAGTAAACACACGTCTTAGTAATCCCGTAGTTTAAACGTAGAACATATCGCATTCTCGTACCAACTTATAATTATCACAATATATACTATTCCGGTTTATAATCATACGCGCCATAATTTACTCACGTCGTAGTAGACACTCACGTCTCAACCCAAAACGTCCATTTAATATAACTCTCGTATATAATTTCCTTTTCATAAATACCCAAAAGTCCCAATTCTATCATTACATCATCATCGGAATGTTATCTATATCCTCGAACAAGTTTACGGGACTCCAAAAATCAAAACAGTCCAAAAAGCCCAAACTGTCAACTCGTTAGAAGTCTCGTTCGAACGAGACTGTTCGAACGAGATTCCTCTGTCAACTCGTTAGAAGTCTCGTTCGAACGAGACTGTTCGAACGAGATTCCAGTTCGTTCGAACGAACTGTACCTTCTAACGAGATCTCGTTCGAACGAAGTTATCGAACGAGGCTCCCTTTCGTTAGAACGACTGGTCAATTCGTTAGAAGCTTGTTCGAACGAGTTCGTTCGAACCACCTGGGCAGGGGCTTCTAACGACCTGCCAGTTTCGTCCCAGATTTTTCTACATCACGTTTTTCACCATTATTACTCCTCAAATCTCTTCTAAACTAAGTCCCAACAATCGTTTTAAGGTCTCTAAACAATCCTAAACATATTATAATCACATCCTAACACGTTTTGAAGGATTAATCCATCCTAACATCAACCAAATTTACAAATCTCTACACTTTTTCCCAATTTTTCAAGAACATGAACCCTAACTTTTTGAATCATGAATTATCCCAATATAAATCCGTTTTAATTTCTTCCAATCACAAATATTATGGGAATACTCATCTACCTATCATTCTACATGCAATTCTCCTCAAGATTTCAAGTTCTAAGTTCCAAACTACATGGGTTTTCATTATTTCACCAACAACAAATATAAAATTTGAATTATCTAACATGGAAAGAACATTCTCTGAAATCAAATGGAATAAAGTCACTTGCCTTGATTCGATTTCTGATTTTTGGTGTTGGTTTGGTGAAGATTTCTGCAGAATTTCTTCTCTTCTCCAAGCTTCTTCTCCAATGGTGGCTTAAGGTGGCTAGGGTTTTCTTTGGGAAAGTTGGAAACCTAAATGATAAACTCCGTAGCTTAAAGGGTTAATATGGGTTGGTTAGTGGGCTTAGTGGGTTAAATCCACATCAGATTAAAACTCCCAATTTTCGTCACTTTTAATTCCTCAAAATACAAAATTACCAAAATACCCTTTAAGTTGCCGGTCTGGCCTAAAAATACCCCGAGACCCAAACTACACCCCCGGCTAGTGTTTTCTGACTATCTCGACCCTTCCGGACGCGTTGGCGCACTCAAAACGACTATACGGATAATAGAAATAAAAATCACTTTTATAATTAAAATAATACACCATGACGCGGCGGTCACACGCGTCTCAACAAAATTTCTAAAATGCCGTATATAAATCTCACGACAAATTTCATAATTCCAAATACATATAAAACATGTATGCACATAATCAAATACCAACTCGCATCTCGTTAGTATTTTTAACCCGGATTAATTTC